>OZ007573.1:57066182-57498682 GCA_963931925.1 Onchidella celtica
CACTCTTGTTTCAAACAACTGTGACAATGTTACGTCTAGCACTACTTCAGAAAACAATGTTGGAGAATTGATTTGCAATTCTGATTCTGTCCGCAGCTCCTCCAAGAGACTTGCTTCATGCCGGCGTAAGTTACCTCAATTTTCCACACCGGCAACATCAGAACTGTCTTCATCATCACCATCCACACCCGCCATAAATCACAGAACATCCAGCGAGGTACAAATAGCTGAACAGAATCAAATCAGTGACAGAAATCATTCTGAAATCAAATCTGGTCATTTAGTCATCATCTCTGCAGATCAAAATCAGAACAGAATCTCCTCAACTCTAAAATGTACCTCTGGAATCAACACACGAACACAATCACTGTCCAGATACCCAGTGCTTGTGAAAATTCACAAGAAAAGTTACGAGCGTTACGCCATTATCACACGGACAAGGCGTCATCAGACATCGCCGTCGATTTATCTGAAACTCAAGAACAGCCGGGTGACGCAGTTGTCAACAAACCCATCTCATTTTGTTGTGGTTGTGGACGGTACAGAAGGCAAATCTTTCCATTTCGAAGCCAGCAGTCCTGATTCAGCTCGAGAATGGATCCGGGCCTTCTCATCCGACAATGCCTGTTGCCGAAACGGTTCGCCAACACATAGATTAACCCACATGGACCAGTTTTCTTATCAGGACAGCAATCCATCTGGCGCAGTGCTGGAGAATTCTCCACGATGTCTTCAGACTCCAGCTACAGAGTCCACATTTCCCTCACCTGTGCTGAAAATTCCTCGCTCTCCCGCCTTGCCAGTTCTGTCCGAGACAACGGATGAATTGGAGGAATGTGAAGAGTAAATGGACAAAAACTATAATGACATTGAAGTTGATTGGGTTGTGACATACCGTACTGGTTGTGTTGGTATTGTTAGTACTGCCGGTGATATATTTTGCTGTGCTTTCGATTTGTTTACAGAAGTAGTAAATCTCCTTAGTGTTTGACAGGTGACCAGTTGCAGTATTACTGTATTTATAATTCCATCCATCATTCATCCATCCATCAATTTGTCCATCTTTCCATCCACCCATTGATTTGTCCATCTTTCCATCCATCCATTGATTTGTCCATCTTTCCATCCATCCATTGATTTGTCCATCTTTCCATCCACCCATTGATTTGTCCATCTTTCCATCCACCCATTGATTTGTCCATCTTTCCATCCATCCATTGATTTGTCCATCTTTCCATCCATCCATTGATTTGTCCATCTTTCCATCCACCCATTGATTTGTCCATCTTTCCATCCACCCATTGATTTGTCCATCTTTCCATCCACCCATTGATTTGTCCATCTTTCCATCCACCCATTGATTTGTCCATCTTTCCATCCATCCATCTTCGCAGTTAATTGTTCATCAAACGCCTTCCCAGCCATTCTCCTAGCAAAGTTCACTCATTCGCCCCTCCTACCTAGTCATTCACCCATTCATTCGTCTACCTAGTCATTCACCCATTCATTCGTCTACCTAGTCATTCACCCATTCATTCGTCTACCTAGTCATTCACCCATTCATTCGTCTACCTAGTCATTCACCCATTCATTCGTCTACCTAGTCATTCACCCATTCATTCGTCTACCTAGTCATTCACCCATTCATTCGTCTACCTAGTCATTCACCCATCCATCTTGACAGCCAGTTATCAGTCCAGCTAGCCACATTTACTATGTAACTTTTTCTCTTTTAGTAATTTCCTTCATTCCGCCACAACAAAGTACATTTTTTCTTTTTGCAGTCTCCTTTTCTCTCCTCTCTTTTTTCCTTCCTCATCCGCCAGTTTATGGCCATATCACGTTAACTCACGTCACTGTCTCAAAAATGTAGATCTAGATGAAAATGATGACTATGATTCATTATATTTTATCACACCTCTTTTTTTTTTCTATCTCCTGGCATTCCCGTCCGCATGTGTCTTTTCATCTCCATTACCCCCATGATTATCGTAGAGGAAATTGTTGCGCCCATTTACTCCAATTTTGTTCATGCATGCCACACATTCTTGCCTGTACTACTTAGCTATCTAGATCTAGTTTAGTGCAATTCTATGACGGTTCCTCCTCTGTGCCATAATTTCTGTAACAATCTCATACAATCAATCTTTTATGCCAGGTCCCCAACACAGTCATTATATCGTTATGTTGTTTTCGAGTTAGATCTCTTTCCTCGTTAGATTTGTTTTGTTCCAGTTATTTATTTATTTATTTTTATTCATTTATTTACGAAAATATTCCTTTCATTGCATTAATGATCAGCCAGTCTCTCTTTTGTAACTATCGGCGTGTGGACTGAAAGAGTAATGATCACGGCAAACATCTAGATCAAGTTTTTCAGAAGATTAAACAAACAAAAAAGTAAGAAAGAGAAGAGGCCGGAAGGCAGAGATGAGACCTCTCCTTTGAAGTTTGTGATAAGTAAAATTGTGCAAGATAAAAGAATCACTTCATTAACACATGAGGGGATTCACTTTCACGAGAGTGTTTTAAGTGTTTTTTTCTTGATGGTACAAACATCTGACGTATCATTGAATAAATATAACTTTATAACAGACTTATTATGCATGAAGTAACGTGACATGGAGCCTTGATAAGATACGGCACACATCTATTCCTACTGTCGCTGGAAACCTTGGAGCCCAGCTGAAAAGTGATGACATAATATTACGGCCTGTCCATTGTGAAACAAAACTTTAAAAAAGAAAAAAGAAAAGCAAAAAAAAAACTCTGATGTCATTAGATCTTTTATTACCACAATAGACGGTGAAAATTATTACGACTGTTCCGATTATGAAATAATAAGGGGTGTTATGAATATTTGATTAGAGAAATGGAAAATGTCACAGCGTCAGTTCAAAAATAGAGGTGTCAGGGGATCTTGTGTAATTTACTTGCTGAATAGGTTGTGTGCCATGGCTGCTGTCATCATCATCATCGTCATCATCATCATCACCACCATCATCATCACATCACTAATTCCATCTAAATTATCGCCAATATTAATCAGTATGACGTCAACAGTTATGTAAGAAATGTTAGCATGACATGTAAATCCCAGCACCCAGAGCTAAAATTACCACTCTTGGTAACACCTGATTCAGTCTCTCGATATTTCCAGCTCTAACTGGTAAACAGCTTGTCAACAATTACAATGTTATGCTATGAAAAAGGTTGTCACACTTGACAAGTCCAAGCCGGCTGAATCCGATTATCACTCATGAGTTTGTTTTTTCCCGAACATTCCATCATTGACCTGTATTGGTATTTGCTGTGGTAGTCGTGGCTGTGATGAGCGTGTGTTACTCTTGTTGTCGATGCTTTCTGAACTTTTACGCCATCTGTGATTACATTAATTTATGTCCAGTTTTGAAATGATATTAAACATGAATATAAATCTGACTTGACATTTTGTCGTGATTTTCTCGCTGTGATTTCAGCTGAAGTCATTGTTTGTCACAGTTAACAACGAAAATGTTGTGTTGTCGTTAAGAGCCGAAATTCATCGGCTTTTCTGTTGTTGTTACTTTTATTCTTGTTCTACCGCCTCATCGCCGTTATCATCGCAAGCCCCCTCGTTCTGTTCTCTTTCTTCTTGTTCTTTTCTTGCTGCTACGATTATTATTTTCCTCCTTTTTCTTCCATTTCTCGTCTTCTTCTTCCTCGTACTCTTTGTTGTTCATATTTTTTTTTTTCATCTTACTCAGGTTTCTTCTCTTACTCCTTTGCTTAAAAATTGTTCATTCGTTCATTTACCAATTCTTGTATTTGTTTTCTCCTCTTTCCCTCTTCAGTTTCCTCTCTGTCCTATTTTCATCGTTTTAGTTTTCTTCGACAACCCCCACCCCCGCCCACACACGCCAATCGTTCCACTAGACTGACATGGTTCTAACTCCCTCCCTTCAACTTTTGAGAAATTGATGACTGAATTTCCATGTGCCCATAACTTCGAAAAATACGACTTTTTTTCCCCCCTTTATATCGTTATACTTACACATTACACACCGAATTTGCTTGATACTTTGATACACAATGGAGAAGGCCTGTAGAAGTAGGGTGTAGTGTGTGTAACTCAGTTCGGCCAAAAAATGGAGATAGATCCTTGTCATTTTAAGGGGCCGCGATGCCGGTTCCTGCCACACTTATTCCTTCTCATTACACAAACAAACTGCTTATAGCACTGAGTCACCATAAGTCACCAGGAAATCTACGGGAACCACGCATACCCGAAGCCTGACTCAAGCTGCACACCCGTCTATTATCGGTGGCCGAGGGCCCTTCGGCGCGACTAAAGGGCTTCCGACTCCCACCCAAGTAGGATCGCGTACCCTCTTCACCCCAAGCTGTTTGGGTTCTTTGACCTCACTGTGTAATCTTGCGTCTGGCGCAAGCCACGGAGAACACCCCAAATGACCACTGCTTTTGGACATTTATGTTTGTTGTTTGTTTTTTTTTGTTACCGTATAATTGACATAGTTTTACAGAATGGAATACGCTTTTATCTGGGTTTTATACTTTTGTACAACTGAATAGTCTCTTTCGGCTAATGACAAAGTGGAAATTGAACAAATAATCGAGTCAGGTGCAACGCGAAATGTGTAAACTGTAAGATTTCGTTTTCTGGCGTTTCCGGTATTTTCCCATAACATGAAAGAATAGTTACCATGACCAGTACAAGGGTGAGGTAGTGCAGTAAAATAGCCATGGGATTCCTAGAATGAAGAGGCGACGTTATCATGTGGGGGCGGGGAGGTTTATGGTCGGGAGGGAATTACGACATGACCTGTTTGTCACTTCAAAAGTGCGACACCGTTATTTTTGTCACATTTTAACGACAAATGACAACACAACATAACCGCCGACACATTCATTCCTGAACTACCGAAACATCAGCAAATAACAAGCAACCAAAAACCAACCAAAGTGTCTTTCAACGAGAACAGAATACCATACAATGCAGGGCTGATAAAGAAGTAAATATAAATCCCGTCGCGCATTAGCCAAGTTTGATCGGCCGACTGGTTGGGTGATGATGTCACGGTATCTAAGAGCTTCTGTGAGAAAAAAAAAAAACAGCTTGCTAGTGTGTCAAGTCGCACTGAAAGGAAATATACTAGAAATGATAAGATGAGACACTGCCTTCTTCGCATCACTAAAAAAAAAACCCGTGCACACAATTTGCGCGCTGATCGGGTGCGGGGCCCATGGCGCATAGTACGAAACGAATTCTTGATATAATGGTAAATTTATGATGCAAAATTGTCACAGTGCTACTGCGATTGAAAAAAAAAAGAAAAAATAGCCAGAGTTTTCCCACAGCGATTGAGGTTATAATTCCACAATGAGTGACGTCAATCAAGGCCTATAGCGAAAGCTGAACAGTGAACAAATTTCAATATTTTCCCTATTTGGCTTCGCAAAATATCGCACTTTTCATGATTTCCGCGCGTTTGCCGCTCGATGGCGGTGCGAAATATGTGATCGCTAATAGCACCAGCTGTCTTATCTTGTCAATTCTAGTGTCTTTGCTGAAACTACAGAGCGTGACGTCACCATTCAATGAGTTGGCCGATCAAAATCTGCTGGTGTACCTAGAACATTTACAACATCCTGATGAGAGAGTGTTACCAATGGTATTTGTTCCATAATAAGACGATTATTATAATTATGGTGCAACATTTGCCACACATGTAGTGTAATGCAATGTAATACTTAACTTGTATAGCGCTCAAATCCACACATACTTTAAAAAAATGATGTGCTCTAAGGTGCTGAACTAAAATTAAAACAGAATTAACATAAACTCAGTTTATCATGCTCCCACTCACACACATTAACAAACACTTGATCTACTCTCATCATCCTCAAATCTCTGAGACCAACAAGGGACATCATTCCGGACACACACAGCTGCTGTCTGACGTATCCTCCCAGGCGATCGCCTTTATCTCCAGTACAAAACTATTCCTGTCATAAACACGACTTGTTTACAACGCCATGATCACCCTGTATAATGCTCTACCCGTCTCAGATTTATGATACAATGTATCTCACTCCGCTGATGCTATTAGGCCCAACGCTTTTACTACGGCAAATCTATCGTCACCCATATTCTACCCTACTGTTACAAACAGCGCAATAACTGTTATCAGTGCAATACTATTCAGTCACCGTTTATGATACCCTCTGTTCACACTGACGCTAACAAGTTTAACACTGTTAACATAGCAAATCTGTCATGATATTCACTCCCACTGTATCTAGTGGAACCACTGGTGTTACCACATAATATCCATTATATAGTAGTTGTCGCGATGTGGGTTACATGGGGATATTTCGACTGACACTCTTTCGAGGTCCGCTCCCACAATCGACGAACACACAAAAATAAATACTTGCACTCTAGAAACTAAATAAATCAATTGCTTTCAATTTTAGCAGAACTGTAGAGCAGTTTAATTACAGGAATTAATGTAACAAATATAATTATAAATATATATCAATTCAAAGGCAACTGAATCTAACTAATGGAACTACAGCTTTTATAAAGACTAACGAATTCAATCTAACTACTTGCAGGTCATATGAGTTATATGGCAAATAGAATCCGCGCACGTGGCGACAGATTTAACAGTTTAAACTATATTAATTCAATGAGACATGTTATGATGTGGACATTTCCTCTAGACACGCCATGGAGAATGCTTGTACAACCATGCGTTGTCTGGCGGTAGCTCTGAAACTGTCTTCAAAAGTAAGTAGAACGGTTCACTTTCATCATTACAAATTAGTATAGATTCTCACCATGCGGCCCTCACTGGGAGTGAGAGCGCTGGATGTAAACGCTGTGGGTTTATATCAAACCAAGTAGCTTAGGCTCTGGAGCTTTAAATCAGGCCCCTCACAATGGACTGCTCAACTGCGTCTCCATGTCCCTCATCTGGCTGAGGACTATCGCCGTCCACCTCGTAAATGGATTTTCTACATGTGGCCCAGAACTAAGTTCTGTATGGCCTTAAATACTGGACTGCATCTGCAGCTTACCGTCTAATTCCTGGATTGTGATTGGTGCAACCACTTCTAGCTCAGCTGCCGAACTGAGTTATTTTAAGTAACAGCCCTACGCAACGACCTTGGGTCGACATCAAAGGTCGAATTACTTCAATACAATATAATATAAATTTTATAGCAATAAATTCTTAACATGTTCAAAACCCCGAGCTTTTACTCTGGATCACGGTTTTTCTGTACGTCAACAGACGTCTCAATGACATTTAATTCCTACTCACCCCTTCCCTCTTTACTAACCCTAGTTCAAAACACGAGATACAACAAGTGCTCAGTCATGCACACCTACGCTGTCCCTCTATCCTTCCCCACCTTCTGTCTATCTATCAGGGAAAAAATTGTTCAAAACACATTGTTTACGAGACCAGCTCAAGGCCAAGTTATGCTGGCTCGTACAATAATTACGTTTCTAAAAATTACTTACTGCTCTCGCAAAAATTTACTCTTATGAATTAAATCTGGTCTTGACACATCCCCCACCCCAGTGAAAACTTAGGGTTTGAACGACACAATGTGTACTAAAGTCATTAAGTCAGAATACATTTGGAAGCCATATGGAAAAACTATAGCGTTAACTGAAAGTCATGAAAAAAATTGTTGAGAACGTGCATTCTGAAGGACATATGCGACGTTCTATAATATATGTGGTAATTGTGTATAGTGTAATATATGTAATGTAACAATATCGTTACAATTAAAGTGATAACCTATTTCACAAAGACATACTGTAAAGACTTAAAATATTGAGCATCTAGCTCATAGCTTCACTGAGCGTAATTATGACATATATAACATGTACAAACAATGGTTAATCTAACGTAATGGTATCCTGGCAGCAGTAGGTCTGGTCCCTTGGTTTGCCATTTCCTCATCTCATTGACCCGCAGACAAAGGCGTCAAGGTTGTCTGGAACTCAGGTCTTGGTCAGAATGGACGCTAGTGGATAAAGGAATCACATAAATTTTGAGAAAGTATGCCCATAACTTGTAGGACAAATAATGTGAAACCATCCACGGTCTCCGAATAAGGTGAAAAATGCTCAACCTCAATGTTTACAGACTATATAATGATACTAAATTAACCGGGACAACACATCGGCTTGTAGATTATCATTCCCAGGTATAGCTCTAATGGTAAATTTGTATTCCTGGAGCGCAAGGCTCCATCGGGTAAGTCGCGCATTTCTCGCTCTGTTCGACTTGAGGAATAGTAATGGACGATGATCCGTTTCAATTATAAATTCGGACATTAATAAGTATCGAGAAAATGCATCGACCGCGTAAACAATCGCGAGACACTCACGTTCGATAATCGCATATCGAGTCTCTCTATCAAGTAGCTTCCGGCTTGCGTAAAAGCACGGACGTAAGGAACCTTCATGCTCTTGGAGCAACACGGCGCCGATACCTTTATCCGACGCATCTGTACGGACGACGAAGGTCTGGCGAATATCTGGTAAAACAAGCAGGGGGAAAGTAGAAAATAAATTCTGAATAGTCTGAAGGGCATCAGCGCACTGAGGCGTCCAGACGACTTTATTTGGAAAATTCTTCCTCGTTAGATCAGATAACGGGGCTGAAAGGGAAGAAAAGTTTGGTATGAACTTCCTGTAGTAATTCAAAAGTCCCAACAAGCTACGGACTTGTTTTTTAGTTTTAGGGGGTTGAAGTTTCAAAATAGTGGATATTTTGCGATTGTCTGGAGTCTGAACCCCGCGGGTTATGGTATGACCCAAGAAGTTTATGTGGGAATAGCCCAAGAAGACCTTACTGGGCCTCGCGGTAAGGCCAGCTCGGCGAAGAGTGGCAAAGACTTCACGAAGGGCCATCAAGTGGCCAGCCCAATCGGTCTGAAAAATACATATATCATCGAAGTAGGATAACACGCAGCGCAGTTCATTTAATAAGATGTTCATCATGCGCGCGAAAGTTGCTGGTGCAGTAACCAGTCCAAAAGGCATATATTTCCATTGCATTAAACCCAAAGGGGTTTGAAAGGCTGTATACTGTTTACTATCCTCTTCGAGAGGAATCTGCCAATATCCTTTGGATAAGTCTATTTTAGAGAAGATAGTGGCGTTAGATAACCGCGCGAAAAGGTCCTCCTGATTGGGAATGGGTTCCGCATCATAGATGGTAATAGCATTGAGCTTTCTATAGTCAATGCAGAAGCGCACGGTATCGTCTTTCTTCTTGACTAACACAATGGGCGAGCAATAAGGGCTTGTAGACCGCTCTATTACGCCTAATTGTAACATTGCACGTACCTCGGTGATTATTGTTTCGTGAGCGTGCAGCGGGTACGGGTACGGTTTTACAAAAACAGGCACGTCTGTCTGAAGTCGTATTACATGTTGGACTAAAGACGTAGAACCGGGCAGGTCAGTGAACACTGTCGCAAATTCTTGGAGCAGGTCCGTAAGGTCCTGTTTTTGAGACGGCGTAAGCTCATCACTGATATTAATATCACTGATGCTCTCGGAGGCTTGTAATATGGGCAAGGATCTGTCGATACTTAACGGGTCGTCGTCGTCGACAGTAACTAAAGCCGCGTTGGCCCTTGCGATGACATGAACGGAGTCGCCTCGACGACGATCATCGCTAGGCAGGTACTTTTTGAGCATATTAATATGGAATACTTTTTGCTGCCCGCGGATGTCTATCAAGTAATTGACTCTGGAGAGTCTCTTTTGGACTCTATATGGTCCCTTCCACGTTAGAAGGAGTTTATTTTGCGTTTGAGGCAAAAGTACAAGTGTCAGATCTCCGACGGTTAAGGCGCGCATTTGGGCGCCCTGATCGCGATAAAATTTTGAAGAACTCGCTCTAGCGCATGCAAATTGCAGAGCGGTTTTGCATGCATTAATAATTCGTTGTCGGAGATCGACAACATATTGATACGCGGAGCGCGTATCATAATCATCGGTTTCCGAACCGGTGAACAATTGACTAAGAATGGCCATCGGGCCACGTGGTTTACGTCCGTATAATAGTTCAAATGGGGAGAAACCCGTGGACGCGTGCGGGAGTTCCCTATAGGCGAAAAGAATAGCGGGGAGCTGACGGTCCCAGTCTCCTGGTCTATCGGCAGATACGCGGGCTAACATTGCCTTCATGCTCGCGTTCCACCGCTCGCAACAACCGTTTGATTGCGGATGATAGGGGGACGTTAATTTCTGCCTAATGCCCGCTAACTCCAGCACCTTTTTGTATAGTTCAGAGGTGAATTGTGGACCTCTGTCGGAAAGAATCTCGCCGGGAAATCCGACTCGCGAGAAAATAGTCATAAGCGCTTCAGCGATATGGTCAGCCGTAATGTCTTTCAAGGGAATAGCCTCAGGCCAGCGCGTCGCGTAGTCGATGACCGAAAGAATAAAACGGTGGCCCCTATCTGATTTAGTAAGAGGGCCCACCAAGTCAATCGCGACCCGCTGAAATGGGATTGAGACTGGAGGCATTTCCTGTAGGGGCGCGCGCGATGCCTTACCTTTGGGTGTACGTTTTTGACACACATCGCAGCGCGCCACAAAACGGTTGACGTCCGCGTATACTCCAGGCCAAAAAAAATGTGCCAATATTCGTGACTTGGTTCTGGCTGAACCTTGGTGGCCTGAAAAGGAAGTGTCGTGCGCGAGACGCAAAATATCACGACGGAACGACTTAGGAACTACCAGCTGTTCGACGGCGTCGCGTTTATTTCTGAAATTTCTATAAAGTAATTTATTCTTAATAAGGAATGGAGAGGCATTTCCATTCTGAGGTTGAACCCTCGCGAACAGCGGTTGAAGTGAAGAGTCGTTTTGTTGTTCTCTGTAAAAAATGGAAGGCGTGACATTGAAATCAAAAACGGGGGTCGCTAAATTACTATCCGGTGGACGCTTTGACTGTTGTCGGGTGATTACACACGCAACTTCTTCTGTCCAGATGTTCAAGTCGCCGTCAGGTGTATCGTTCACCTGTGGTAAGTTACCAATTATTAAATCGGCAACCGGATTCGGTAAAACACACGCCGTTACGACACCGGTAATAAATGGCGTGGCGACGTAGACCTCCGCGAGTCGGAAACGCTCGACGGAGCCCCCAAAAGTAATACATGTTGCCTGTTGTTCAATAAGTTGGGTCGGTCGAACCAAAGACTCCCGGACACCTATGGTGGTGCATCCTGTATCCCGTAACACGGACGCGGGTATGGCATTTACATGACCTTTATATAATGTCAATGACCCGTGCTGATGAAGGGCCGACATCACCGGGACGGCGCCCGTCATGGGCGACGTGAGTTCGACGGGGCTGACATTCTGTGCAGCCGGAACTACGACAGTGCAAGCATTCGCAGCCTCGAATTTTACTTTACAATCCTTTGATATATGCCCAGGTCTATTGCACCGATAGCACCTGATAATATTCACGTTACGTTGGGGTGGCATTGGAGGCGCGTTATATGGAGTAGTAAAATATGCCCAAGGAGGTGGGCATGGTGGGCCTTGATACTGGAAGCCCTTGCAATTATCCCGACGCGGTGGACCAGAAAAATTTTGCGCTTGTGGTCCAGTGGGTGGTCCAGCACGTCGCGGAAAACCGCGCGATCGATTCGGTGGCGGTTGGGAGTATGCCCTCGGAGACGGTGTCTGGCGATTAGTAGGACGGGAATTTCTACTTCCCGCAGGTGGAGCACCACTGACTCCGGCATAAAAGGGTTCGCTTGTTTTTGGTTTCGCCAGCGAACGATTGGGATGGGCAGAAGCGTACTGCTCCGCCAACGACGTGGTTTCTATTAATGTTTTCGGTGCCCACTCTTTAAGGTGGGACACCAGATCAGGGTGACACGCGTTATAAATTTGGTCCTTTAATATTAGCTCGTACAGCCCTTGAAAGCTACCGTCAGCGATGCCGGCTAACTGAATCCAGCGGTCGAGGTAGTGCTTTAATCGATCAACGTACGTAGAGAAGTTTTCGGATGGGTCCGGTTTACACGTCCGGAATCGTTGGTGAAACCCGTCCTCTGTATGTTGAAATCTTTTGAGAAGAGCCTTTTTAAGGACATCATAGTTTTTAGAATCTTCAATATTGAGGCCATGAAATACCTCAAGCGCACGACCAGTCAATAAATTTGCAAGGCACGAAGTCCATTCCGTGCGGTCCCAACCGGCGGCTACAGCGTGGAGCTCAAAGCGATGGATGTAAGAATCGATGTGGTCGATCTTATCATTGTAGGTCGGTAGCTTTGGCTTCGTTTTAACATTATTCGCGGATGCTAGAGGAGCCGCGGTGGGCTGGATGGCCTGCAATTCTAGTTTCTTTAGAAAAATTTCATGCTCTCTTTGAGCCGCGTTCTCAGCTCTTTCTCGTTCTTCTTTTTCTCTTTCTCGTTCTTCTTTTTCTCTTTCGTGTCGTTCTTTTTCTCTTTCTCGTTCGCGTTCCTCGGCCTTCTCGGCTCGTTCTGCGGCGCGCTCCTCTCGAGCCAGCTCTTGGTCTTCCTTTTGTTTCCTTTCGCACCAAGCGGGTAGCTGATCATCGGGGACGCCCAACAGCTTCGCCGCGTTAATATAGGCAGAGTAATCAGTCATTATGGTTAAGACTCCGAATAAGTCTCTATATGAGATCTAGTATTGATAAAGGTCAGGTATCCGGATCCTTCACGCGATAACCTGCGTACAGTGAACTATGTTAGCACTGTATTCTTTACGATTATCCGATTAAAATAACAATCTTAATTATTAACCTGAAGTTATCAATTATCCCTGAGGCCAATTGACCTCGTCGGGTGGCCGCTACTAAGAACGACGAATTACCAACACTGTTCCTTCGTTATACAACTTGCAGTGTCCTTACTGTTATCACTGCGTAACTAATGTTTATGACGTATAAATCAACGACAATTTTATTTCGTTGATTAAAATTACAGCTATCTTTATATAGCTATCGTATATTTTAAATTCCGAGGTAAATTCTATTACCTGAAGTTCTTTTTAAGAACTACTATTTCAGTACTTAGTTACTGAAGATTCAAGGCAGGTGCACAACTGCGCTTGAATGGGGAATCTCTATTCCCAACAATATATCTAACTTCCGGCCTATGAGCCTTACTCGTCACAACAACCAGAGAATATAATCAATGCGTCAACATTGACGCATGATTCACACAGGCAATATATTTAAGAAAAGGAATGTATAATTACAATGTACGTAAGGTGTAATAAAAAAAAAAAACACGAAACTCGACGCTAGACTAACAAGAAAAGACGGACAATAACAAACTCTACAGTCTGAACATATTTACAGATAGGATTAAGAAGAGGACAAGAGAGACGTCTTCCTAAAACAACGAGGAAGATAGAAACGCTACAATCTAAACAAAATGTACAGATCCCTATCAAAGTCTATTCTCACGAATGCGAATCCTCACTGTTTTAATCACCACTGGTTGTTGCGAGACCGCAGACGTTGTCGTCGAAACGGCAAAATCGGCGACCAAGCCACCACTTTGGCACAGAGGACACGCACACGTAAGAACGCCCTCGCCACCGCCCGTGGGTTCCTAAACACAGAGAAAAAGTAAAATGAGCCTGTAAAACAGAAGGAGGAACACTCAACTCCTTAACGCAGACGATATTAAGGATGGAATCACTTAACTCAAGGAACTGGTGGAGATTCCTTTAGCCCTTGCGTACACCACAGTCAGTACGTTTGTCTTTCTTCGTTTAGTTATGTTGAAGTCTCCTTGGCCTCGATCCTCGGGTCAATGGGAGAGCCAGAAATATGTGGAACAAATAATGAAAGAAAGCAGTATACAAAACTAAATATAATGAAGTAATTAAAGTAGCTCAACGTGAAGACCACGTGAGCACTGAAACTGAAAAAAAAACAAAAGTTAATCAAAGAGAAAACCGATATTATACTCCAATCTAAATAACCTATAAACTAAACAATGTCCCCTCCAGTGTCGCGATGTGGGTTACATGGGGATATTTCGACTGACACTCTTTCGAGGTCCGCTCCCACAATCGACGAACACACAAAAATAAATACTTGCACTCTAGAAACTAAATAAATCAATTGCTTTCAATTTTAGCAGAACTGTAGAGCAGTTTAATTACAGGAATTAATGTAACAAATATAATTATAAATATATATCAATTCAAAGGCAACTGAATCTAACTAATGGAACTACAGCTTTTATAAAGACTAACGAATTCAATCTAACTACTTGCAGGTCATATGAGTTATATGGCAAATAGAATCCGCGCACGTGGCGACAGATTTAACAGTTTAAACTATATTAATTCAATGAGACATGTTATGATGTGGACATTTCCTCTAGACACGCCATGGAGAATGCTTGTACAACCATGCGTTGTCTGGCGGTAGCTCTGAAACTGTCTTCAAAAGTAAGTAGAACGGTTCACTTTCATCATTACAAATTAGTATAGATTCTCACCATGCGGCCCTCACTGGGAGTGAGAGCGCTGGATGTAAACGCTGTGGGTTTATATCAAACCAAGTAGCTTAGGCTCTGGAGCTTTAAATCAGGCCCCTCACAATGGACTGCTCAACTGCGTCTCCATGTCCCTCATCTGGCTGAGGACTATCGCCGTCCACCTCGTAAATGGATTTTCTACATGTGGCCCAGAACTAAGTTCTGTATGGCCTTAAATACTGGACTGCATCTGCAGCTTACCGTCTAATTCCTGGATTGTGATTGGTGCAACCACTTCTAGCTCAGCTGCCGAACTGAGTTATTTTAAGTAACAGCCCTACGCAACGACCTTGGGTCGACATCAAAGGTCGAATTACTTCAATACAATATAATATAAATTTTATAGCAATAAATTCTTAACATGTTCAAAACCCCGAGCTTTTACTCTGGATCACGGTTTTTCTGTACGTCAACAGACGTCTCAATGACATTTAATTCCTACTCACCCCTTCCCTCTTTACTAACCCTAGTTCAAAACACGAGATACAACAAGTGCTCAGTCATGCACACCTACGCTGTCCCTCTATCCTTCCCCACCTTCTGTCTATCTATCAGGGAAAAAATTGTTCAAAACACATTGTTTACGAGACCAGCTCAAGGCCAAGTTATGCTGGCTCGTACAATAATTACGTTTCTAAAAATTACTTACTGCTCTCGCAAAAATTTACTCTTATGAATTAAATCTGGTCTTGACAGTAGTCCACTCGATTGCCATGTAATATCTCGCCTCAGTGATGAGAAGGACCTACCATTGTTGGTGTTAATATACTAAAATACTCTACGATTTGTTCAGTCGTATGTAAAATACTCTACCCCAATTGAAGTTTACATATCTGTTGCTACTACAGGGCAGATTCGTTCAGATGGTGCAAACGCCATTATTAGACTAGTTTTCACAATAATCTGCTTTATCACATTTTTCTGACTCCACCGACTAGTATCACAGAGCTCTGTGAGTAATACTCACCGGGTTTATACGAGCGCAAGTTGTGGACATAATTTATTACAGTGAAAGAAGTAGTAGCTGTGGGGGTAGTGATAACTGTGGTACTAGTCTTTTTTGTTCAATTATGAAGGGGTGTGGTGAGTATTGTTGCATTGTTGAAATGGATGATAGGCGCACAAGTAGAAGGACGGAATTTCGCGAATTGAACGTTTCGGTATCCTGTGTCTTGGGTAAAACCACAACAAAATTGTCATGTTTGTAAAATCGCAACATCCTGTTGCTTAGAAAAACACACAGGAAAACCTCGAGAGACAATAAAAACATAATGTAAACATAAACAGTTTATTTCCCCCTGTTGGGCAAAGCATGGGTGCGGGGGGTTTGCTTCTGTATTGGGAGGGAAAGACGGTCGGTGGACGTCATGGCATGAGACACTCAATCTTGGGAAGTTCAAGAAACCTTCAGAGAGGGGCGGGGCAGGCGCGGTCGATCAGTGAATGAATGGGTTTATCTGGGAACCAAAGGGGTGACATTTGACGTCAGTTTATGCCGTACTCCACAGGTGTGTTTAGTTTTACCTGCAAGGCGGCAGGTGTTTTGATCTCTGTGTAGAATGGAACAAGAAAGGAACGCCATGGTTTCATAAACATTTATGGGCCGTTCCTTCTGCTGTATAAAGCGCATACCGCCTTCACATGAATCTAAACATAAGAGAGGTGCTTGCACTCGAACTCGCTCATTATTATCTTCAGTTGGCCAGTCGTTCGTTCCCTCTCGTGCATAGTAAAAAAACACACAAAAAAAACACATAACACACTTACATAAACTCATACACTACATTATAACACACACGAACAGCACATTCTTAAGTAATGATTAATTATTCTCCAGAGGCGTTAATACCGTTCAGAATAACAATACGATCTACATAATTATGAATCAATCGATCACTTTCGGCGAGACAGAAATCAGTGTTGCAATTTCCTTAGAGCGGCTGGAATAAACACCGCATACTGTTCTATGGTTTTGTTTGCTGGGTCTCAATTTGTTCTTTTCCTGAATTCACAATTGTATCACAAGGTGTATATCAATATAGAGATAATATTATGAATAGTCTAAAGAATTCCATCCTCTTCTATTACTGCGAACTGAATATACATACCTTCATTCTCTTGGTGTTTTCTTATATCTAAGCTTTCAAATCAATAGCTATCTCTTTCAGTAATTGCGATCATTTTCTACTTCTGCAGATTTCTCAGATCGGTATAAAGTATTATGTCTAATCTTTATTATATTATGCAATAATCAGGTGACAGTCGTTATACCTTTTGTCTTCTTCGACGATATTGCTTGCTAAAAGCACGTGCGCGGGGCATTATCGGCACGTGAGTAAACCAAAGTGGTCCCGCTCCCTTCCTTCTTCTGTGCACCTGCTGGTCCCTCGTCATCCATTGACTATCACAACCGTGCATGATGCTCGTAAGCGCCCATACACATTTAGTGGTAAAAAAAAACAATCGAAATAAAATATAATCAAAATTCAGTGGTTTAGGTTCGAGGCCATTGTTGTGTTAGGGTAGCCACACAAAGGCCACCGAATTCGGTCACCGAGCCACTAGGCGCTTTATGTGAGAAGAATTGCACTATATCAACGGACCGAATCTAGGTGGGCTCCATGTGCAGTTGTTGAAATTATATAGGGCAATTCTTCTCACCTAAAGCGCCTAGTGGCTCGGTGACCGAATTCGGTGGCCTTTGTGTGGCTACCCTTTGGGAGGATCACAGCTCTTTGCATTCTTTTATACCTCGCTTTTCTTGTTTTCATTTTGTCTTTTCTTTTGTTTCTTCTATTTTATCTTTGTTTCTTGTCTTCGTCTGCCAAGTCTTCCGCGTTCTCTTCTTCTTCTCCGGCATTTGTTTTCTTCGTGGTGTCAGTGCCAATGCAGGGATTCGGTTCTTTTAAACCAAGTCCCCAAATAAGAATTTGTTGTTGGTTTTTTGTTGTTGTTTTTTTTGTATGTGTGTGTTTTGTCTCGATCTACTCCAATCTTTAGTCCTATTTGGGAAATTTGCCATAGTGCCAGTGTAGCCCAGTTACAACTGGAGCAGACACTTCGTTGCCATAGTGCAGCGGCGGTTGGGGTTGGATTTTTGTTGTTGTTTTTTTTTTGTTGGGGAAGGGGAGTGAGGGGGAGTGGTAGGGATAAATTTTTATATAATTTTGCTCGAGGCATGGCAGCGACCTGCTCGGCCTGCTCTTTGTGGTTGCTGTCATTTGATTGCAATACAAGCTGGCTTGTTTGTTGTTGTTGTTTTTTTCGTTTCTTTTATAATTCAATCACTCTCCAACTTCCTAAATTCATCTTAAATTTCAAACCTTGAACTCTGGATAAGGACCGACACAGTAGCGACATATTAAGGGAGTATCACACTGAGCCGCGAACAGCACAGTCAGCTGCTGCGGGCAGACAAGTGGTGCACACCATAATTTCCCATAATTATTTTCTTAGTAAATCCGCGAAGACTCTGATACACAGCCAGTATCATACTAAGACCTGTCTGACACAGTTTTTTGGTGTACATTTTCGCTGGCAGCAACTGGCAGTGACGTTCCGGCCTTAGCATGATATCCCCCTAAATCCATCTAGAACACACTCTATTCTACCAAGAAGGCAAGTCAGCGGGCACAAAATATTCACGTCATTTGCCATTCATCCAAACATGAATTGTTCAAAATCTGACTTAATGCCCTAGATTGAATTTCTCTGCACTTGATTTTGACCGAATTGTACTGCGGTCATTGAAAGGAATGAGTGTGAAGATTTCAAGCAAACATGTCAGGGTGACCTCCAGGTTAGTGACTCTCATTGCTTTTGAAGTTGTTATAGCAGGGAATGTGTCGGTTGCTATGATCTCTGAATGCACGTACTTGACACAGTTGTAGGAGCCGTCATGCAGAAAGGTGAATGTACCTTGACCGCAGCGGCTTCCTGGCACCGCTGTTGTTGTTGTTGTTGTTGCTGTTGTTATCAAAGTCTTGTGAATGTATTGGTTGTTAAGAATTTCATGTAGAAATTGTGGCTGTTGCGGGAAGCCAAGCTATAAGGTAAATGCACCTAGAGAAGGGCTTTCTGGCTGCACTTTTGTTGTTGTTCTTGTAACTGTTAAGTAGTACATGTAGAAGTAGCAGTAGTAGAAGTAGTAGTAGTAGTGGTAGTAGTAGTAGTAGTAGTAATAGTAGTAGTAGTGGTAGTAGTAGTAATAGTAGCATGTGTTGTTGTAATTGCAGTAGTAGTGGTGGTAGTAGTAGTAGTAGTGGTAGCAGAAGTAGTTATTGCTGTTGTTTTTGTAGTAGGAGTAGTAGAAGCAGTTGATAGTAGTGGTAGTAGTAATACGCCATATTAATGTAAAATATTATCATTATTGTTATTATAATTTGTTGTTATTGTTAGAGTCCTTTTTGTTCTTAACTGCAGCTGTGTGAATGTTAACATTAGCATTCTTATTGCCGTTCTTGCTTGATATTTTATAAACTTTGGGAGATACGACCGGGGTGGACGAACTTTCTTGCACCCCCCCCCCCCACCAGTCGCTCCACGACACACACTCACTCACACACCTGCTCTTGCCTTCCTATGCAGGAACAAGGAAAAGTAAATTATAAAGACCAGTCACATTTCGACACGATTTCAAGCAACCAGAAAGCCTGTGACATCAGAGCACGTCTTTCATCAAAGTTTGTGTTTACAGCCTGGTGCGCGCCTGTAGCATATCACTCAATATACAGCAAGAAGATGCATCTGCGGGCTCCCAATATCTGACAAGTTAAGCCCGGGCAGCCGTACGCAGAGCCGGTCTATCTTTACGTCACGGCGAGCGAAGGTTCACAAAGGGTCAGGGTGCGCTATGACGTCAACGTCTTGGCGCAGAGAAGGGCGTTGAACTGCCACTGTCTGGCACTGCCGTCAGTTCAAAATGAAAACGTCGCAAAAGCTGTTTGTGTTTTGTTTTTTTGTTTTTTATCGCAATCAGATACGACTCTGCCGACGCACCAATAAAACGCCTACCGTAACAGCTGTCGTAAAGGCAGTGAATGAATTGTCGATATTCATACGTCCGTTGCCCAAATTTAGACTCCATATTTTTAGCGACCAATCGAATTGATCGACGCACGCCACGTTGGGGGTACCCAAGATTCAATACGGTGTATGAGACTCCAGTAAAGAAAATTATAGCACGCGCTTCTTTAATTGGTTGTAATATCTGCGTAAACAATATTTAATGCAAGTTGCATAACCAACTATGAACTAAACAAATACTAGATAATATCTCACAGTCTGTCTGGTGGATGGAAGTATCTGTACATCACTTAGCAAAATAATACAGATTTGGATTCTTTGGTTGAGTCTAAATCGCTAGCTGAAAGGAATATTGGCTTTCAAATCCACCGTGATATTGTTTGGTATGTTGGGACCTGCGTCTTTTATCGATTTGCGTTACCGGTGTTTAATGTCAGTGTGATAACTGATCTTCGTTGTTTCAGTTATACTTACGTATAACCGCCTCTGTATTTACGTAGATAGAGGATTGTAGGATTACGTTCTTTGAAATGGTTATCCTACCTTTCAAGGATAGACAGGGCGAGGGAAAAACATGGAAAGATAGTCGGACATTTAGACAGATAGAAGAGCAAACAGAAGACCACACAGACAGACAGATCGGCGGTTGGATGGACAGATGAGCGAACGGACGAGAAGACCGCTTGTATGACATGGATGGATGGATGGATGGGTGGATGGATGCATGGATGGGTGGATGGATGAAGGAAGAGCGGGCGGACGGACGGATGGATGAATGGATGGATGGACAGACAGACAGACAGGAAGACAGATAGATAGACAGACAGACATAGGCAGGCTTGGCAGATAGATAGATAGATAGATAGATAGATAGATAGATAGATAGATAGATAGATAGATAGATAGATAGATAGATAGATAGATAGATAGATAGATAGATAGATAGATAGATAGATAGATAGATAGATAGATAGATAGATAGATAGATAGATAGATAGATAGATAGATAGATAGATAGATAGACAGACAGGTAGGTAAGCAAGCAGGTAGGCAGACAAGTAGATAGGTAGTTAGGTAGGTAGAAAGATAGGGAGATAAATAGATATAGATAGATGGATAGATAGATACACAGACAGACAAACAGACAGACATGCAGACAGACAGAGACAGAAAGGGAGAGAGAGATAGAATCAACAGTTCTGGTCTCGTGCAACGACTTAAGTTGTTGATCTGACACAGAACAGGACAATAACTTAAGTTTTATAATTATGGGATTACTGCTTCATTATAATATGTTATGTACGTAACTCCTTTGCACTACTCAGTGTAAATACTTATTATATTATATGATGTACGTGTCACCTGCAGCATAAAATGCAAATCAGTCACCTACTGAGCAACTGAAAGTGGGAAGATCGAACAAATTCAAAGACACACAATACTTAAAACCACTCGGTAAACATGTCAGCTCTCTCCAACTCAACCTGGGAATCTGAACTCAAATTTGCCAGTTTAAAGAAGAGACGACAATAATCATACAATTGTCATTTGGTGCGTGTTATTTGAATATTTTGAATTGCTCCGTTTTGTCAGTTGACTCTCACCAAACAACGCAGCGCCCCGGATGTTGTAAAGAGACAAGATCTTAAATTCTCTAACTCGCCAGCCTCAGTTTCGATACGTGTATTGCCGTACTGAAGACAGAATTGACTACAATTAAGTGGAAATGTCAGCCAAAGTAAGACGACGCACTTAACGGTAGAAAAGATAAATATCAAAGGGAACAAATTCACAAGGTTTTGTGCAAAGTTACATAAATTTCGTGATCGCGGGCTTATGAAGCAACGCTCTGTTTGGCGCAGTAATGTCGGTGTATTATGTAACACAGTGACCTTCAAAGGGGAGGCACTAGGCTCGGGGGGGGGGGGGGGCTCTACTGTAAAGGGGGACGCGGTGGTCTAGAGGCAAGGTGCTCTCCTCTCATGCCGAAGGTACCGGGTTCGATTCCCGGCTGGTGCAGGCATGTTGATTTTTTTTATTTTTTTTTTCGGGGGAAAAATTCCCGTCCCTGATCCTGTGGTATGTAGGATCGAGCACATAGTCTTCTCGGATAAGAACAAACAAAAAAAAAACTCGGAGGGCCTGTGTGCAAGTTGCGCACTTTAAAGATACCTTGGCAGTTGAAAGTCGAGAAGAGCGGGCCGAACAGCCTGACAAAATTCTAACAACTAATCCCTACCACAAAAACACACAGAAATAAGAACAAGAAAAATAAAACTAGAAAAGTGAGATGTAAATGCAGCGCACCTCCTAATATAAAAACCTGAAACAAATCTAAACGGAGAAATTTGGGAGAAATGTCTGTTAAAGGAGGCACTCCAAACTGGGAAAGAATAGACAATGAATTACCCAGGAATTTGATCAGCGATTGAAATAGGGAATTCTTTGTTTTTCTTTCTATTTGATTACAATAGATAGAAAAGAAATTTACTTTCATAAATTGTTTCAATAATTACCACTGTAAAAGTATAATGGTGAAAACAAAAATTATTAGATGACAATCTATCTATACTATATAATATATAATTATGTGGACTTGAGACTTTACGTTGCAAAAGGCTTCTGAACCACTCAACACTCAGGCTTCAAATTTTATATGGTGCATCAGAATGGATGTAAGGGTGCACAGTTTTTAATAGAAGTCTCAAATCGGTGTAGTTTTTTTTTATTGGAAATTTATTGTTTCCCATCATTTAGATCTATTTCGAGTCATGGTTCGCCATTTTAAGGTTTCGTTATCACTTCCTGCGATGTGTTCACTATCAAACATCTCTATGCTATCAAACACACTAACCCGTGCGCAAATCATGCTATTGTACGGGACGCGCAGGGTGTCAACTCACAAAGGCAGAGCAGTAAGACTTATTTAAAAACAAACAAACAAAAATAAAATAAACAAATAGGAACAGGCCAGATGAAGCAGGCCCATAATAACCACCCAGAACTGAAACCAATATTCAAACCGATTTATCCCAGGCAGGGCCGGGGACCTCAGCTAGTTTAAAATAAGATAAGACAGTAAGATCAGAATCATTTTACTGTCCCATGAGGGAAACTCTCTTTCGCTGAGTTTTTAAAACAAACATCTAACTCGTGATTACATAAACATATATCGCAGCTCAATAAATTCAATAATAGCAAAGAGACTGATAATAGGCATACATATAGTGACGTGGTAAAGAACTTTAGAGAGTTCAAAACCCGGGCAGTGCAGGCATGTTGGAAATTGGATTTTTCTCATATTTTCAAGTCCCTGGTCCTATTGCGGGGTAGGATCGAGTACCTAGTCTTCTCGGATAAGGACGAAAAAATTCGGAGGGCCCGTGTGCACGTTGCGCACGTTAAAGATACCTTGGCAGTTGGAAATCGTAAAGAGCAGGCCGAAAGGCCGCTGCCCGGGCAAAATTGAAAATTGAAATTAATAGATTAAAATTTATCCATATCATCCCCCCTCCCCCACCAGCAACAACAAAATTTATTATTCATTATTAAATGTATATTGTTATTAATAAATATTCAAATATTATTTGAGTTGTGTGTTATGAACTGATGTGAGTTGTGAACTGCTGTGAGTTGTGAACTGCGCCTAACAGGCTGCGTTACAATTTGCTCTGAGATAGAGAGAGAGAGTGTGAGCGAGACAGGGAGAGAGAAAGAAGCAGTGCAGTGTGTTGAGCGCTTCGCAGGCAGCTCCATTCTGCTCTGTGGTTGACATGTTTCTGTAAAGCGCATAGAGCATTTTAAATGGATATGCGCTATATAAATGCTATACATTATTATTATTATTATTATTAAATAATTGAGGCACTGCACACGTCTAGCTAGAATGTCCGGCTGAGGCGAATTCCGGAGGGCGAAAAAAAAACAATCTTCTGTATCTTTCTCCGTTTGCTTCCATGTGTGTGTTAATCTTCTGTTGCTCCTGGATGATCTAGAAATTTGATGAACCATGGGAACTAGTGGAAGACACATGGGATTGCAAGGGCGGAATGTGGTCCTGGGATTCTGAGAACCGCTAATGTGAGACCAATATCGTTGCTTTTCAAGCATGTAAGTGGAGCAATGGACGAAATGTTCAGTGACAAAACCATGTGCCCCGCGCGTTCTTAGCTCGGATAAAAGATAAAAAAACCTTGAAGCACTCATGTATAAACACCACGATTGATCCAATCTTATGTAAGTTTAAAATAATTACCCCTGCATGATGCGAGCTGCCTACTTTCGTGATTATTATCTCAGCGAGAGGCCGGCGACATTTTAGGGCGACCTTGAGTTGAAGTTAAACTTAGAAAGCTATTAATAATATTAAAAGGCAATATTGTACTAGATGCAAGAATGCACGTAAACTGAAACACATTTAGGTTAAATTCCAAGACTGATGGCGGAGATTGCTGTAAGGTAAAGGTCAGATTCTTCAGTCCTTCAGTAGTGTTACTTGAACTCGTTTGCAGTAAGACGCTTAGATATGTAAAAGAACTTATATGTGAGAATGCCCTAAAATTAGAGCGGGACACGTCAGTTTGACATGATTTAGAATTTAATGTACAGGTACTGTTAATTCAATATTTTTTTGCTGTAACGGTAACATACTTAAGTTAAATAACATAATTTACAGCTAAGATTACCCTAGACTTAAAGTTACGCACTTCAGTCTCACGTGATTTGGAATTTGATGTCTTGTGGATTTTTTCTTTGGAGTTCATCGGGTTTGAGTTTGAGTTTAAGTTTGGATATTACGGAGCGTCGGCACGATAACGGCCACTTTGCGCCTATCATTGTTTATTTGGGTACATTTTCTTTATTTATGTTTCGTATTCAGAGCTTTCAAGTTTAACAATAGAATTAAATACTTTTATATAATTTTATTATGTTGGTAAAGTTCTCAAAAGTTGTTTAAAGGCGATCACAGCCATAAAGTTGTACACCTGTCAAATAGTGTTCAGGTCCTTGTTTATAGAGGATCACTGCCCTTAGCGGTCTGTCAAAGGGTGAAAAATTTCTGTTTTAATAGTCCAGGTCGGGTAAGAGAGCAGACGGGTCCCAACTGGCATGGAGCTCGTCCCCCTCTCCTGGGTCTCGCCCCCTCCTAGCGGCTGTAAGGACGCCCCACCTCAAAGGCTTCTTCAAAGTTTGTTCAGGTCGATCCATAGGGACCCGAATCCTGGCCAGCTGGATGTTGGAGTTGCTTGTTCGTCATTATGGCATTATAACCGCAATATCAGAGGTAGATTCCGCTGGTGGCATAACCTGTGGGGTGCCTTGGATTTGATTTAAACATTTCATAATTATCATGAGCCACATAGAATTGACATAATTTTCTTTCGAGCAACCTAAAGGAGAAGTCTGCCGTCTTATGGAAGAAGCCAACATTCTTATTTTTCTCTCACCCTCTCACTCACTCACTCACTCACTCACACACACACACACACACACACTCAAACTCTCTCCCCCCTCTCTCTCTCTCCTCTCTCTCTCTCCCCTCTCTCTCTCCCCTCTCTCTCTCTCTCCCCTCTCTCTCTCCCCTCTCTCTCTCCTCTCTCTCTCTCTCTCTCTCTCTCTCTCCGTGTCCATTTCAATGACATGTTGCACCCTGCTTCATTCTTTCTTCATTTGCCATTATTTTTATGATGAAAAAAATAAAATATTAATCACACGAAATGATAACTCAAGAAAAAAAATAATAAGCCTTGTCCATGTCTAATTTTGTAAAATAATATTCAACAGTGAATTAGACCCAGTTTGGCTCAGTCGTTTACCTTCTTTTTTCCTAGCACCCCTGAAGTCTAGAGTAAATATTTATCATTAAATTTCTTGAATCAATACTTGGCCCTTTCTCCATGGGTTCTTGGCTGTAACTGAATCAGTTTGCCAATTTGCCAGATTGCCACCAAGATAATTTATTAAATTTTAATGCATTTCCGTCGATACCCTTGGCATTAGCGCTGAAGACTGTCCACCGAGTACACGGCAAACAAACCAAATTACCTGGCACGAAATGACATAAAAGGGGGACTTTGTGTTTAATAAGAAGTTCTCCGATTATGAGATCGATCGTATCTGTTCTCTCCCACCTATTCGACACTCCCGCCTTCAGGCGGTGATATTTTTGTCTTGTTTACCTCTTATGTTGTGTTCACCAGGGCAGTGACAGCCCACAATGACAGCCCATCTTCAGTGTTTCTGGGCGTAAAATCAAAACTCAAACAAAATGGTAACTCCATTGTCAGCAGTATAGAATTATTCTAGTTTTTTTCTTTCCCCTAAGTTACAGGTCCAGCTGTTTGTCCGCTTCACCCTCTATCCCCCCCCCCCTCCTTTTTCGCCACCACAGTCTTTAACCTTCAACTCTGCAGCAACTAATAATATATACATCATCAGTTGCCCTGTCTGGAACGGACATTGGCGATCATGGCTCTCCACTCGGATCTGTCATCAACCAACCTCAAGAAGGAGTTGTTGTTATGATATACAACTACATCTACAGCTAAAACGATTCAGTCTACAACAATAGACATTCCCAATAATTATACTACCCTACACTGTTATTACTCTACTGTACTCTTCTTCACGCTACTCTCCTCTCCTTTGCTCTGCTCCGCAGCACAGATCTGCACCGCACCGCAGCGCACCACACCACGCCACCCCATACCATACTATACTCTACTTTACTCTACTGTACTCTACTGTACTCTACTGTACTGTACTCTACTGTACTGTACTCTACTCCACTCTACTCTACTCTACTCTACTATACTATACTATACTATACTATACTATACTATACTATACTATACTATACTATACTATACTATACTATGCTACAATGCCTTTTTGATTTCCCCTTCGTTTGAAACTGTCGCTTCCTCAAGATTCATCTCTCGTCATTCTGCTGAGTTCCCATGTTCTGCTAAGGACAAGCAGACCCCTCACCCAGCTCCCCCTACCCCCCTCCCCCAACACGCCTTGCCCACACACACAAGCAGATCATGTGTAATTATTATCAGTACAGTCATCCAAGCACACTGTTGTACATAATAATTATCTCTGATCCCTCCTACGCCACAGACTTGGCCAAGGACCACAAGTAATGACAGTACATGATTTCTCCTTTTCCCTAAGTGTTTAAGTGGACAGTCACTTGAGGCAAAGAGGTTCCCAACCATGTGCAAAAGAACCAATTAAAGCTCTTTGATGACTCAGCATGGCCGGCGTCCATCATGAATGTTGTTACAAGTACGTATGTTGCAGCCTTATCTGCACACTCTAGGGGTACGTATCTTAAAGCCTTTTGTGACTCCAGGGCCAGAGAGCTCTTCCTGTATTACCCCCGAAATTCTCCTAACAAAGCCTTAATTAATTATTCTTTCAGATTTTCTTTTTTGTTTTCCCACTGTTTGTTTGGTTGGAATGATAAGGGGCAGGGTTAGGGATTTGATAAGATTTAGGGTTGAGGATAAGGACGGGGTTCGGAATAGGTACGTATACATACGCGCTCCCACCGCAAACTGCTTGGGGTGCGTACGTATATAACAACAGCCCTCCATCACAGCTTACATCTAATGTTATTTCATTGAGTCCGACTCTGAAGTGAATGTTGCCAATTTCCTTCAAACACAGAAAGGTCATATCCTGATCCACCACAATCATGAGTCCTATTACGTTACATTTTACAAGTTGGAATACAAAACAAAAACATGCATTATTGTCCCTAATATTCACTTTGAAAGATCTGTGGATTTCGGAGAAAAGAAACTGTTATATTAGAACGAAGTAGTTGAACTATGTTATGGTAAATTTGCCAGTGTTGTAAATATTAATTTGTACACGGGCCCTCCGAATTTTTTCGTCCTTCTCCGAGAAGACTAGGTATAGTACTCGATCCTACCCCCCCCCCCCCCCAAGTAAGATCAGGGACACGAAAATATGAGAAAATCCCAAACTTCCAACCTGGCGCTGGCCGGGTTTTGAACCCTGTACCCTTGGCATGAGGGGCGAGCACCTTGCCTCTAGACCACCTTGACCCCGTTAAGCATTAAGATGTAGCAATGATCAATTGTCAAAGGCAGTATGCTACTCCTTTTAAGGTAAGATACGATAAGAATCACTTTAGTGTCCCATGATGGAAATTCTCTTCACGGCGTTTTTGGCGACATAGTAATACATGGTACACACTTCTTACCCGTCATAAGGCAGTAATACATGGTACACACTTCTTACCCGTCATAAGGCAGTAATACATGGTACACACTTCTTAACCGTCATAAGGCAGTAATACATGATATACACTTCTTACCCGCCATAAGGCAGTAATACATGGTGCACACTTCTTACCCTTCACAAGGCAGTAATACATGGTATACACTTCTTACCCGCCATAAGGCAGTAATACATGGTATACACTTCTTACCCGTCATAAGGCAGTAATACATGGTATACACTTCTTACCCGCCATAAGGCAGTAATACATGGTGCACACTTCTTACCCTTCATAAGGCAGTAATACGTGATGCACACTTCTTACCCGTCATAAGGCAGTAATACATGGTGCACACTTCTTAACCGACATAAGGCACTAATACATGGTGCACACTTCTTACCCTTCATAAGGCAGTAATACATGGTACACACTTCTTACCCTTCATAAGGCAGTAATACGTGATGCACACTTCTTACCCGTCATAAGGCAGTAATACATGGTATACACTTCTTACCCGTCATAAGGCACTAATACATGGTGCACACTTCTTACCCTTCATAAGGCAGTAATACATGGTACACACTTCTTACCCGTCATAAGGCAGTAATACATGATACACACTTCTTACCCATCATAAGGTAGTAATACATGGTACACACTTCTTACCCCTCATAAGGCAGTAATACATGGTATACACTTCTTACCCATCATAAGGCAGTAATACATGGTACACACTTCTTACCCATCATAAGGCAGTAATACATGGTATACACTTCTTACCCGTCATAAGGCAGTAATACATGGTGCACACTTCTTACCCGTCATAAGGCAGTAATACATGGTGCACACTTCTTACCCATCATAAGGTAGTAATACATGGTGCACACTTCTTACCCATCATAAGGTAGTAATACATGGTATACACTTCTTACCCATCATAAGGTAGTAATACATGGTACACGTCATATATCATATCTGAGTAGCTCCGTAACAGGAGTACATGAAGTGACATGATAAGGAACCTTTGTGAAATATGGCATACAACTAGCTCACGTGTCTTGTTTGTTTGTCTTTGTATTTGTGTTGTTGCTGACCCCTCCCCTCTCCCCCCCCCCCAATAAAAAAATCATTAAACATGACCACTTATTTCCATGTCAAGGTCCACGAGTGAGTCACCCCCGTACCCCCCCCCCCTCCCCGTCTTTTTTTCCTCCTCAGGAATGTGAGAATCGTTGTAGCATGTGACGGAAATGCCAAGTGGCGTCTCAACTCAATAATTCATACTGCACACGAGGACAAGGGTTCCGCCTGAGGAGTGGACTATGACGTAGTAGTTCACGGCAAGGGGCCATCCAAAAAATACATACAATCAATTTTTGCCGATTTTCTAAACCCTCTCCTCTCCCCCACCCCCTCATGTTGGCTTTTCATTATCTCAACCTCAACCCTCCGTTCCCACCCCTTTTGTAGGAGAGTGCATCCATTAGAATTGTAGAATTGCGAACATCCACGGTTAAAGTTTGATGTTTTAAGATTTTCAATGACATTTTGCAGTTTAAATGACCATTTGGCTGTTTGATTAGAAATAATGTGATTTTCATCCAGTCGAAGAACTTAATTTTAAACACCAAAAAAAACATAACAAATAAAACAAACGTTTTAACCTGTTATCATAACGGGAAAGGTTACGTACGCTCTCCAGTTCCCCCTCTCCCCCCCCCCCCCCGTATGTTTTTCATACTCTGTCCCCTCCCTCCTCCTGAGCGGGGGTGCCTTATGGATGATCTCTGCAGGAAGAATCTTTGACAACTTTACTACCGTACGTCCATCAGCTGACGCCTGCGCTACGGTTGTCTAAGCGCAGGGACTTTGTATAAAATAAACAATGTCGCATCGCCAGTAACTTGGAGACATTCAGTAATCATTAGTTAATTGTGTGCAGTTATATGAAATAATTAATATGTCGCCACACCTGTGCGTGGTTTTTCCCATCTACCAATTTCACATTATAATTTCTTTCCGGTTAAATATTTGCCCACCTTTCCACGTTCTTAAGTTGATTTTAAAATAGATAAATAAATAAGGGACATTAAAATAATACGATCACATGTACAGGAACGATCATAATGGCAAATAGCGGGTTCGCCGAAAGTCTAATTCAGCTGGTATGTGTCCAATGATAATAAAAGCTGAATTCCACACTTAGACGGAAGAAAAAGAAAAAGTGTGTGATATGCCAGTTATGCACATCATGTAATACCTGAGCTTATCTAGATCTAGGCCTACTATCTGGGTGCTGTAAACTATCATCACGCTACGCCGCGTACAACGCAGATAGTCATGATTCATTCTTTACTTAGGAGGGGGTAGGAACGGAGGAGTGTTATCATTTTCACAACATTTCTACATATGGCCCATGCCTTTTCCCAGCAACAACCAAATAAGGAGCTATTCAAAACCAACACTGCACGGGGACTCAGACTGCCGTAACCGTCCCTTTAGACAGTCAAACGGTGCAAGCAGATTATGTGCAAAAATGTCAGTGTCGTTCGGTTTCAGTACGCGGGGATTTTTTTTTCTTTTAATTAGCCCTGGGAAGTTTTCAAAATCCTTTGGCAGTTATCCTTAAAAATTGAACCTTATCCCACTGGATTTTGTGTTATTTTTGGGTGGGGGGGGGGGGGGGAGCTTCAGGTTGAGTGGGTGCAAACGATGACATAATGTATGGTTTCGTCAGCCAAGTGATGGGTGAAAAGTATGTGGGAACTCAAAAAGTAAAGAAAAATCAAAGGAAACATTTCATCGGAAGACCATAATTAAGTTGCATGTCTTTGATCGGTAAGATGTGGCATTCACAGGCCTGTCAAAATCAGCCGTGAGGTCCTCAGGAGACTATGAAGAGACATGCCATTGTGATTTGAGTAACACTACTGTAAGTAAATGGGCGTGTTTGTCAGTCTGTTTCGTGCGTGGTTCATAATAATTATAGCAGAGATGTTTGTAGTCGAAGGTTTTCCAAGTTTGATCCAATGAGAAGAGCTCGAAAGTTTCATTAAATTCAGGATCAAAATCAAATATTTCGAAAAAAAATAATAATCAATCAAAAGAAAGGTTTTTTAATATTATCTGGGAAAATCCAAATATGACGGTAGTGCAAAATAGTTTTCGGTGAAATGACACCATTTTGTATTACCTTTAAGTTGAACTTTTGATAGTTCAAGCTAAACTCGGGAGACACTGTCGCTTGTTTTCGGGATGTAAATCACTGAGTCGACTCTCTGACACGGAGACAGCATATTGCCACGTATCCGGCTAACAGGAATGGTTTTCCGGTGTGAGCGATTTAAAGAAGGTCGTGTAGTAACGATGAATAACCATTTAAGGTTAACTTTGACTCACTAGGGAGCGTTTTGATGTGAAAACTGAATGAGATTTTTGTTCCCACGGTGATAGATGAATTCACTGATTTATGTTTTTCATTCAGTGATACGCCTACACTCTACAGAATCAGCAACTTAGCTGTATCAGGACGTGGATTTGTCTTATGCTTACACCAGTTCAGAATCTGTCCATAAAAAAAATATTATAGGGTGGGGTCTGAGTTTGGAGGAAGATTATCGACACGATAACGGCCACATTGTGCTAAGAAGAAGCAAGATGACAGACAGAATATAACACAATGATAGGACAGAAGGAGACATAGGATGGGATATTTGCCATATTGTTGTATGTGATATTTTGCGGGTTTTGAGATTTTGTCATGAAACTGGTTCTCTCACTCCAAATTTCATTACGTATAAGTGTCATTCCAATCGGTTACAAACTTTTCGATGTATATGTTTGTAACGCAAAGCTTTCCTCTGATTTTACACAACTCTTCAAAAGTTTCGATCATCATTTTCTCGAAAAGATAAAAATGCACATACAAGAATATGGGAAATACCCTACGGTATATTTAGTGCCGCGAGAGGCCGTCGTCGGTCAAGGAAAACCATGGAATTTTGTATCTTGTTTTGACTGTCTGCTCAGCTGGGGCCACCACAGACTAATAAAATACCCAGACTGGATGATCCTATTGTGTAACGCCACAAAACAGCGAAAGGTCATGAACCATCCGCCATGTTAGGTTTACGGTGGCGACCGACGCTTCAGCATAGCTACAATTTTGAATGATACCATTTTGACGCGCCTACTGAACGCGGAAGTTTGGTTCCGCACCAAGAAATTAATACATGTACAACCAATCTTGACAAATAAAAAGAAATTTCTACTGCAGATAGAACTAGAATCGGAATTTCCCGAGCGGCGGCCATGTTGGTTATGCGGTCGCCGCCCGGGAAATTCCGTAAAAAAACGACACAGCCCGAAGCTCGTGTTTCCAATCTGGTTGATTTATTAGCCTGTGGCTGGGGCTGCGTCGCTTGTGACTGAACAATCCAATGCGGGAATGACAATCTCCACAGCAATGGTCATATCTTTGAGCAGTGTCAGATCTGTTGTGGGGTGTTGTGCTCTCTTGTGTGGGCCCGTTTTTCTTCCGCTGCGTTCATCAGTTTCCTTTCCTCTGTCTTCAGGTACTGATGCAGGTTGCCAACACTACAATAATTTATTAGTCCTATAATTTTCTATTTACATTACCATTAAAATATTCTCAACATCATCATTCCTACTACAACCTGTACTATTAATATTATTATTATCATTATAATTATTATTTTTGTTATCATAATTTATTATTGTCAACATTATTATCACTACTATTACCTTATTTGTTAACAGCGAATAAGATCGAGGGCGTGATTCCATTTTTGAGCCACAACCTTGGGCATTACTGAACTAAGATAAGATAAGATAAGATAAGATAAGATAAGATAAGATAAGATATGACTTTATTATCCTGTTTCCAGGAAATTTGTTGTCACAGCATCAGTAACAGTACAACAGCAAATACAATATCTAAGACCTACAAGTCTTTAACGCACACCACACAGACGCACATTGCTCACACAACATTACCAGCAAGTAAGAACATTGCTCACACACACACAAACACACACACACTATTATGCCACTGTCTCAGTGTCTGTTATGATGGACGAAAAGTAAAAAAAAAAACTAACAAAGGAAATAAACGAACAAGGATTCCTTCTCTCCCCTCCAGATCACCCCCCCCCCCCCTCCATTCTGACACTGTGCTAGGACCAGTGCCACAGACGACCAGAGTTGAAACACCCGCTCCCGAAGGGTAAATTTCTGTGCCCATTTATAACAAGACTTAGTGGTCTAACTCAATTATTTTGATTGACTGACTTCACCCAGCTGCACCGGAATAGTACATATCTGGATGTATGTTTTCCCTTCACTTGTCTATCTAAATGCAGCAGATTAATAAGTTATTTTGAGCCTAAGAAAACAAAGTCCTAAGATAACATTATCAGAGTGTCAAATGACGTTTTGAAAACAATCCGAAGGAGCCCCTAATGAGAGCCCTTCCTTAATCTAGTGTGCAAAATATGGAATATTTGTCCATAAGAGGGCTTTTTCCTTTGGTGTGTGCGTGGGCGAGTGTGTATGTATGTGTGTGTGTTTGTGTAAATTGGGGGGGGGGGGGGAGAGGCGCAAGACGAGAAGGTTAATTGGACAACTTTGTATGTCGAGGTGTACAGCTGAACAGAACCATTTGGGCCCTTGCAGCTCTCAGAATGATAAAATCCCTCGTTAACAAGCTTGTTAATTATTGTCTGATCATACAGTAAACAAGGAGCAAGGTCATGTATTCGTGGCTGGGCATTAGGCCTGGGCCACTGAGTGTGATACCTGGTGGCTAATTAGATCTAATGTATATCAGCTGAACTTCAATTCGTGACTTGTAATTACTTGTGGCTTTTGTTAGGGGAACGTAGAATTTTACATTAGCCTGTACACTGTAAATGAACAGTGAACATAACTCGGTATGCCCTTTCTTTGCCTTTGTAAGTGTACGGTCCCCTACCAACAGCTGCTATTAAGTTTGTAATTGTGTCCACGGATGAAAGAGTGGTGTAACTCTAGTTTTGTCGGAAACTGATATGACCTCACAGCGATTATACATACAGACTCTTTCATGCTTTAGCTCAGTCAGCAGCCTTACGGAATCAGGCACATCAAGTTTTGCAGATAGGAATGACATCGTTCCTACGTCAATCCACTGCTTGCGACATAGTAAAAATGTCGGTTTGATGTGGGGGATTCGCCCTTATCATAATCCTACCAATCCTACGGACCACTTACACAAACATACGTCGGATTGACATAAGGATGCGGACTGAAATCGTGCTTCCCCGATGCGAAATGAACTGATTATTTCTTGTCTTTTCTCTTTGCTTACTTTCAAACCAAACCTCCTTTCAGAATTCTCGTACGGAATCGTTCTATACTAGAGCTGGAAGGCGAACGTGTAAGCAGCTAAGACCTCATGAATAAGAGACCAGAAATTATAAAACCTTGTGCACTACCTCAAATTTTGACAATAAATTACGTGGACACCTCCACTTTGGACAAAGTTCAGTCTTTATGTACGATTTTTTTTTAACTGCAAAAAAGATGAAGCATTTTCATCGAGTATAATTGGAAAAGATTGATCGAAAATTTATTTCTTCCCCTCTCTTTATATGTTGCTGAAAATCATGGCAACAGAGGGAAGACAGCTGGCCCCGAGGTACGGCACTACACTACACACTAATCTATATGGGACAGCAGAGGATCTCAGGAGCACAGCGTCCTTCATAAAGGCTACCGGCCTCCTGATATAAACAGTCTGACACGAAGAACGCAGAAGAAGAAGTAGACTACCTGTGTTTTCTGCAAGTCAACGGGCCAACTAGTTTGCCTAATAAACTCAGTGTGTTGTTTTCACTGCAGACGACCAACACGCCAATCGCGGGTATAGAGCAAAATTGTTGTATCTCCAGATTTATGAATAATGGGAGCTATCTCGGAAACACCACAAATTTGCTCTCAATGATCTCATTTTTAAGGGAGATACAACAATACTGCTTCTCTGTAACTTGGAACCGGTTAAAAATTGCGGAATAACGAAAAAAATACAAGAAGCAGTTTGTCATTATTACAGTATTGCCATTATGAACTCCAATTCATAAATCTGGAGATACAACAATTTTTGCTTTATACCCGCGCCTGTAAGTTTATTCCACAATGAAATATTGCAATAACACTTGCCCTTTCGGTACTTATTGTGATAACGTCATTATCAAGGAAGCAGGTAGATAAACCTTGTTATCACAGCTCGTATGATTCACGTTCATGAGTGTGTGCACGTGTCTCTCTGCCTTGCCCACGTAGGCAAAAAATCTTCATTGTTTTCGTAATTGCATGACTGTGATAATTATAATTTGTAACCCACACCTGCATTTTGAATTATGATGAATTGCCACTGTTATCATTAGTGATAATGTGGAAGGTGTGGCTGTTGTTTTTAAAATGGAAGTACGTGTTGTTGTTTTCATTGCTGCGGTCTCTGCAGCAATTATAATAAATTAAAAAACACACACACACCAGATGTCGCCATTAATGGGGAACATCTATGTTTAGATTAGTTAGCCTATATTCTTATATTATTAAAGCTGTGTTGAGAGAAATAACAAAAGACGAATACCATACAGAGAGAGACAGAGAGAAAGAGACAGAGAGGGGGGGGGGAGATAAAGAGAGAGAGAGAAAGTAAGAGACAGAGAGAGAGAGAGAAAGTAAGAGACAGAGAGAGGGAGAGAAAGTAAGAGACAGAGAGAGAGAGAGAAAAGGAGGGGGCGGGGGGGGGGGAGGAAAACAACACATGCACACTCATAGACGCACGCAATAAGACACTCACAAACACGTTAACATACACACAAATCAGTACCAAAGCAGCGCTCCACCATGTTATCTCTACCACCACTGCTCCAAAGGAGGAACGATAATTAATTTTATTGGGGGGGGGGGGGGGGAGGAACGTCACAGCCACTTGCTGCCAGCAAAAAATACCCCCAAGAAGTAGTGGCAGAAGTTAACTGTGTCTAGCCGGGCTTAATGTAATAGGGTCTTCCTGGATTCACTAAGAAAATAATATAGGAAATTACGGTGTGCACTTTTTGTCTGCCAGTAGCAGAATGTGTTATCATAAGGTAGAATGCGCATGACGTCACGGAGTTTTTGTTTTGTACTTCCGCCAAACAAGATGGCCGGTGGATCAGCTGATGAGTGTAACTTCGAGATGTGTCTAAGCAGTTAAAATGCCTGCTGGTTGCATTGCAGTTGACTGTTGTGACAGGGGTGGAAAGGATGTATCCAAACTGGTCCGATTCCCCACCATCCGTGTAAACAAGAGAAAGGAAGTGAAAGAATTGACCGAACGTCTCCCATGTGCGTATACACACGTGTCATTGTTTACAGTAGTGAACTCGCCGCTGATTGGTTCGCGACGCCTTAAGTGGGTCTGGACAGACAAGATGGTGGATATGCGCATTCTACCTTACGTCATGATAATTATTTGTGCTTGCCTCATAATCACACGCATTCATGCATATTTATAATTGTGTACGTCAACCATGCGCCAGGCTCTGAAAGAAAAATGAGCTACCCATGAGCCAGTACAGCAATAAGTGTGAATGGTGTAATCCTTCTGCTTTTCTTGACATAAAAACCACTCAAACTTGATCCAATATACCTAAGCATAGTGAGAGAAAATGATAAGAAAATTACCATCTTTTATGATTTACCCAGTGCTTATTGGATTTAATGTGTCTGCAAATCAGACCGGGGCAGCGAGTCAACAAATAATCTCATTAAAGACAAGAAATACCATCCTAACTTCATCTACAGCCCATCCTAAGCATTGTGGAATAACAGTAACAACTTACGAATGTATAGCCAATTTGCAAATTGATTTACTAAGGAAACAATGGTTTACCCCATATCAGATTTAAAAACTATTATAGTTCGTCCAGTATTGTACTGTGAACAAACAATGATTATTAAAGGCAAAAATATTGTGTTACTCCCATCTACAACTACACAGTCTAAACAAATTCAGATGGACATGGAACATAGGCTATCGAATGTTTGACCTTAATTTGCACCAATGAGGAAGTGAACGGGTTTTCCCAATTAGATTTGGTACGTCGTCTTATAGCGAACTAGAGACAAGGAAGATTTACCCAGGTCATATATGGCTTTCTTAACAACATCGCCACAGGTGACTCGTGTAGACTGTTGGCATGCAGTGAGGGAAATTGGGAAAGCCTACAAAGTTAATACATCCTCTAGTAAGGTCATGCCCGTTTTTGTGTCATATTTTTCTTGAATAATCTAATTCTCAGGCGTGTTAACACTAGTTAAATAGAGTAACAGAGAGAGAGAGAGAGAGAGAGGGGTCGGGGGTGCAGAGACACACAGAACAGAGACAGACAGACAAACAGACAGGCAGATAGAAGCAAAGAGAGACACAGAGAAGAGAGAAGACAGACAGACAGAGAAAGAGAGAGACAGACGGACAGAGAGAGGGAAGCGAGAGAGAGAGACACACACACACACACAGCACACACACAATACAGAAATAGACAAAGAAAGTGAGAGATGGAGTCTGAGGGAGACGCAAACACAAAGAGACAGACAGACAAGGGCAGAGAGAGAGAGAGAGAGAGAGAGAAAGAGCAGAGACAGACAAACAGACAGACGGAGCGCACAATACATGCGACTCTCAAGTAACATCATGACTACCACTCTGAAGGATCCAGACACTCATAGCTTAAGTAATTGGCCCTCCATAAGCACCAGTAAACGAGGGAAATCCTTCTGCAAAGCCTACGCACAGAATCATTGAGTGGGGGAGTGGGCGGTGCTTAAATTGCTGTCAATGTAGAGTTATGCTGCAGGGAGAATCAATCATAATATGAATAGTAATTATTATTGATATACTATTTTATTCATTGTGAAGTTTTAATCAATAGCTTAGCTGGAAATAATTCTTTTTTTTTTTTTCATATAATGTGAGTGAGGTCGATTTTCCTTCTATTAAAATGTCTTCATCCCCTCCCAGCCCTCTTTCTCTGTCCTGTTTTTCTTTTATAGTTTAAAAAAGAATACCCCAACTTCACAATTGGCGTTACCGTAAAACTGTTTATGTTAACCTTAGCGTTTGGATCATAGCTGTTCTCCTCTCCACAATTATAATCTTCCCTTTTTTTTCTCTCCAGTCCAGGGCTCGATTAACTCCTAAGCAAAATAAGTACGTGCTCTGGGCATCAAGCGAATGGGGACACCACAGACATTTTTATCGGGTTAAAGACTTGGCAACCAGAACCTGTAAAACCTGAGGACAAAACTTTCAAATAAAAATAAAGTGGAAGTACACAAAAATAAACAGGGTTTTCCGTCTTACTGTAAGTTTTGTCTCATTTCGAAAGACAAGATTTTATTTAATGCATGGTTTATTTTTGTTTATATTTCATTTACATATACAGTTCATTATGGGGGCACCAAAATCTTTTATTGTTGAGGGCATTTAAAGGTATTAATCCGGCCCTGCTCCAGTCTTTACGTCCGGTTCATTTACATTTACATGTCTATTGGTATACTGTTCGGGGAAAACAAGATACTGCAGAAAACTGGATCAGATCTCCTATACAGATAAACGGATGTTACTCTGTTTTGAAGTTCTCGGCGTACTGAGTGCAGTCCGTTTTTGCCAGGGTTTCATTGTGAAATGTGAACTAAGGAATTATAATTGGTGACACGGAAACAAGTCCGTCCCGGGCTGTGTGATTTTTTTTCCGTACGAGCTTTAGCAAATTCAGGAGCGGGGCAGCAACAGACCCCCAAACACAGGACAGCTCCAACACATCCCAGGGATTTCCGGTGATGTTCAGAGTCATATCAGGACAGGCTAGATATTGCAGCACCCATGGCAGTGTTCGATAGGACGAGAAATCCCTTAGCCGAGGACCTGTGTTTGGGGGCATGTTGCTGTCCCTCTCCTGAATTTGCTAAAGCTTGTACGGAAAAAAAATCACGCTCCCGGCCTGCCAAAACTGTCTTCAGGCAGTTAGCGGAAAGAGAAGCCTCTCTCACTGAGTCCAAGCAGGCGCAAAGCAAACTTGAATCGCTGGGCCACCAACCTAACAACGTCAACATAATCGTCGGTCGGCTGTTGGAATCTCGTTAAAACTAAATTCAAAGCCTTTGAGTTTAGTTTTAACCAGGTTTCAGCAGCCGAGCGATGATGTAGTATAGGAAAGAAGCGAGGAGAGCCATTGCAGTCTTCACAATAAGAGCATAACGCTGGGACTGTCACGAAACCGCACAAGTGCAAAAGTATTAGTTTTGCAGAAGAAAAACGAAGCAAAACAAAGAACTCTTTCACATATAATGTTTAGTTGTGAAGTTTGAAAATAACATTCGAAATGTTCTAGTGAAAGAGCTATGGGGGGAAAAAAATGACCTACATCCTCCAAGGATCCAAGGAGCCCATAGAATATTTAGCAAAATATAATTATCGTCTGCGGTTGTACGAATATCTTTATGAGGTTTCATGAAAGGGGCCAGCGATAAGTAAACAGTGACAAGGTGAAAAATGAACTGATTATTAGGAAATACAGCAACTTCCCGGTTGTTTTTTTTCTCAAGATCTTTGGATCCGGGACGTCATCTTAACCCTTTTCTACCCAGCTTCCAAACATAGCTTCAATGGAAGTTTGCTTGTGATCATTGCCAAACTTTCATTCTCAGACAGGTTCGGTGAAAGCTTCCACTTCACGCATATCATTGATGGCGGCGGGGGTGGGGGGGGGTGTATCCATATAAAGTACGTATGTTTGATTCTTGCGATTTTTACCACCCCCTCCCTCATATACGCTTTTCATACGCTTGGCCTCAACTCCCTGTCCACCGTGTACGAGCGTACGGCCATTAGAATGTTAAGCGTCAATGATAGGGCCTTGATGTTTCAAAACTTTAACTGGCATTTTGTACGAACTTTTTGACTGTCGCATTAGAGACGATTAAATACATAATTTAACAACTTAATTTGCTGGAAAAAAAAACAAGTAAATACAACTAAACGTTTTGATATATTACCATAATTGAAAGTGTGGGTACGCCCCCAGGACCGGCCCCCCTCCCCCACATACACGCTTTTCGTCGGCTGGAGGCAAACTATCTCCCACTCCCACCCCATCAGATAGAAAGTACTTAGTAGGTGGCATTTCGGTGAGCTAGTTCCTGTTGCTTAGATGATATACAGCACTGTGGGACAAAGAAGCTTCAGAATAGAAGTCAGTGACCCTTTTCGGTAAAGTTTACTTTTTATTGTCATTATTGTCGTTCATGCATGTAAAGGCACAAGTCACGAACTGTAATACTCTAAGCAAAGGATGCTATAATACAGTGGGTGATCTATCCATTAAGGTTGAAGCGCTGCAGGAATTTGGGCCATTAGCCTCAGTTTTGCCCCTTATAAACATATTTCACTTAAATAGATATTCCACTGTTGTTGTGGGCTACTGCGCATGTTTTTATGTGTTTAGCTTTGAGACCGTGCAAAGAGACAATGTTGCCGACATCGGTCCGACTTGGCGTAAAGCTCAAATCAAATTCAACCTCAAATTATTGTAGATATCTGTACCTCCCTGCCTGCAAAGGACCTTTACATTCTGAAATGTTTTCTCTCGGGAGTAGAAATTTTGCCGTTCATGAATGAAAGAGAAATGAGATCTTATTTCATTTCTTATGGCTCCTGTCATGCCGTCCAGGGCTTTTGGATAAGAGCAATTATCCTAAAGGTCATCCGGTGACATTACGGTTAATCAGGCCTGAGTCGATGCCTCACAGTTTAGAGAGGATGTCTCATCTTGAAACAGATGTCCAGTGATGGTCTCTGCGGGATGAATGACATGTGCAGAACTTTAGGCCCAAGGATGACTCGCTGAATTTATGAAGCTGCCAGTTGTTGTCTCAGGCGATCAGTAGCACAGTAGGCTGGTTTAAGATGATCTTAGGGACACAAGGTGCAGAGGTCTCCTCTCTTTCTTCACAGTGAGATCCCCTCTTCCTAGTATAACATAGAAATACCTTAAACTGTGTATACCCAATCTTATTCACATTGGCTTTACACGTACGTACACACAAATTTCCCTTACACTGGTTACATTAAGGTTTACTTGCACTTTACAGTCTTATTTAGAAAAGGCACCTGTTGGGTGTCCTAAAAACAATTAAGGCTCTCGTTTGTCTTCAGAACAATACCAGGACTGTGGGTTATGCAGTGGTTAAAGGGATCAATTGTACAGGAATAGGTCCATTTCAGATGTACAAGTAGACGTAGATAGATAGATAGATAGATAGACTGATAGACAGACAGACAGTCAGACAGACAGACAGACAGACAGACAGACAGACAGACAAACAGACAGATAGATAGATAGATAGATAGATAGATAGATAGACAGACAGACAGACAGACAGACAGACAGACAGACAGACAGACAGATAGATAGATAGATAGATAGATAGATAGATAGATAGATAGATAGATAGATAGATAGATATAGATAGATAGATAGATAGATAGATAGATAGATAGATAGATAGATAGATAGATAGATAGATAGATAGATAGATAAATAGATAGATAGATAGACAGATAGATAGATAGATAGATATAGATAGATAGATAGATAGATAGATAGATAGATAGATAGATAGATAGGTAGGTAGGTAGGTAGGTAGGTAGGTAGGTAGGTAGGTAGGTAGGTAGGTAGATAGACAGACAGACAGACAAACAGACAGACAGATAGATAGATAGACAGACAGACAGACAGACAGACAGACAGACAGACAGACAGACAGACAGATAGATAGATAGATAGATAGATAGATAGATAGATAGATAGATAGATAGATAGATAGATAGATAGACAGACAGACAGACAGACAGACAGACAGACAGACAGATAGATAGATAGATAGACAGACAGACAGACAGACAGACAGATAGATAGATAGATAGATAGATAGATAGATAGATAGATAGATAGATAGATAGATAGATAGATAGATAGATAGATAGATAGAGCGGCCGACAGACAGAGACACAGTAGAACAGAGACAGAGAGAAACAGTGAGAGAGGGGTGGAGTGGCAAAGAGAGAAACAGAGAGAGACAAACAGACTGACACCAAAACAAAAGGGCAGACAAACAGCCAGATAGACAATCATGAATAATCCCTGCCAGGTCACCACTAAGCGGCTTTCGAACCACCATTACATAACAAGTCGGGCCAAAGGGGCACTCGGTGCTACAGAACACAAAACAAACACACACCAAGTACTGGGGTTAGTTAACCTGCCTAGGGATTTTAGCAGAGAATAATTGGTTTAGGCTGACCTTCAGGTCTTAATCATACATTTGTCTGAACTGTAATAAGATAGACTCATAAAAATTATTTTACTTTGTTTACAGGCCAAACCATGGTAACTGAAAAGACAGACAGCAAGTTCTGAAGTTGCAATAACACCCAGCCATTTATTCATACTTTAACAATTACCCTTAATCTTCGTGTTAACCCTCTAGAACCCGCCCATAGAAGGACATTTGCAAAAATTAAATCCTGTGCAGGTATACATGTATACGTATTAAGAAATAGGTTACAACAAGAAAAACATGCAAAAGTGGATTGGTTATTACGTAATGTTGTGTGCCATATATGGCACATTGGGCATTGGAGGTACTGGAAAAATTGCGTGCCATATATGGTACATTGGGACATTCCTTACAGAGAAAAACTGCGTAGTGTGGAAGGGTAAGAAGCAGTTTCTGTCCTTGCTCAGGCACTGAGAAACCTTGGATTTCTTGCAATAGACAAAGGATTTCCCTATGCAGTTCTAGTTTTTGCATCTGTTGTGTTCTTTCCATTCCGGAAGATGGTCAACTCCATCCAGTCGTACGTCTGGAATGGGTGCTCTCCTTATGATAGCTCGAGAAGGGGGTGGTGGTGGTGCTTCCAGAGATGAGCGACCAGCGATACGCTTGACTTCTACGAGTGCAGTGGCAACTTCACTCTGGAATTTGGCCAGATTATTGAGTGGGCTGAGCTGCAAGAGGTCGCAGTGTCTCTCCTGCCAGAGCCATGCATTCACAACTGCTATGTGAAGTGTGTGCAGGAAAATGCAGATGTACCAGCGACGTGACTTCATTTGACACTTGTATAATGCAGTGAGACTGGTGTAGTGGAAGACCTTCACACATTTTTACCACAACAGAGCCCCCAATTCCTAGGGCTTCTCTTTTCTCTTGGCCTCTTCATCTGCTCCTGTCTGACTTGGCGCATCCTTGCCTTGATAAGAAATCATAAAGCATTCCACTGCTGCCTGTGCGCCCCCACAGCTTGAAACCCCAAGGCCGAGGTTTGCCCCAAATGTACTGCTTCAAGCTTGAACGCCCTTTAAATGGCACCATTATTTCGTCCACAGCGTTGTGTTCCTCGGCTGGTTTTTTTTTTAAGGTTTTCCTTCAACTTGACACCCACGGTCGCAGTTTCCAGACCTTGTCCTGATTTTTGACAGCCTCTGGTACTTCCAGTTTGTCCACAAAGTGTATGTTGGCTGCCATGGTCATGAACCTATTTCGTGACATGAAATCAGCGACAGGTGGGTGGCGCTTGTCTGTTTCCCAGTAAGCTCGAACAGAATAAGTTTGCACAAAGCCCATGCGAAGGTATAGGCGTTTTGTAGAAGTTGATGGCTGATCATAATCAGTCTCATCACTCTCTTCGCTGCTGGATGGAAGATATTCTTCTTCCGAACTGGCTGATGTGTCAAGTCGCTGCCATCAGCCGAAATAAAACGGCAGACATTTGCAACACGTATGTGTGAAGACATTCTGAAAAGATCAAATACTGTAAGTTATAGGCTATGCCCAAGAAAATTCTTTGCATGTATCATAGCAATAATCACCTAAGTTATTCTTCATAATGAACGGCTAAAGATAGCAACAAGATGAAAGCACTGTCTTCAAAATCAATGATGTGATCCAAGGGCAAAAGTATCATACAACCTAAGATTTGATCTGAAAGTTTCTTCTAAAGCCCACTGTGCCATATCTGGCACACAGTGAGGGGTTATCTCCCCAATGTGCCACATCTGGCACACACATATTTACATGATAAAAAATGATACAAAGATGATATAAACCACGCCTTTAACTGCGCAGGCATGATTACGGACTATCTAACAACTAGAAAAGAAGTCAAAAAGCAGAAAATGGTACTAACCTGTACTTGTAGGTGGAGCTATAAAACTGGTATCTCAGGAGCTCCGACGCTCTGACGGCCACATACAGAATGACAAGAACATCTCCTTTCACTTTTGCTCTCAGGGGGCAATCTGATACTATAATACTAGGGTTGGACAATAAATTTTACCACACAGGAGGCCTGGGACAGCTCAGTTAATTCACTGAGGTATCAGATGGCCAGGAACTATGTGTGCCATATATGGCACATTGGGTTCTAGAGGGTTTTAAGTTTCAAGTACATAGTGGTATATAAGGTCTTTAAGTGCTTTAAAAGGCTACTAGAAAGGCAATTTGAGTTACAGTGTAGGCCTGCATGTAACACACTTTCATGCTGGGACAGCTTATATGGCAGGTCACGCATTTATTTATTTATTTATTTATTTACCAATTTTTTTATTTTTTTTTTACTTATTTAAGACAAGATAAGATAAGATAAGATAAGATAAATTTTATTCGTCCTTGTACAAGGAAATTTGTTTTGATCATTGAATACATAACAATACAGTTACAGAAGCAGAAAGTATGATACATAGCGCGCACACACACATATATACACACACACTGATAAATTAACTAAATTAACCAAATTAACAGTGCACACAATATGCTTCCCTAACTAAAACACATTGACCTGACACGCAGGACATAATTCAACTGTGCACAGATTACGATCAAGATGACGACATTATTGTAACATCCTAGTTGATGATGGAATAAACGATTTAAAGCAGCGCTCAGTTTTAGTTTTCTTTGACAACAGCCTTAAACTTCTTACAGATCTTATATATTCCTTGTTCAGGGAATTTATTCACTGATTCATTCATTTATCTTTCTTTCTCTCTTTCCTCATTTCTTTCTTTCTTTCTTTCTTTATTTTATTTTATTCCAGCGATGTGATGTTAATAACTCACTTGATTCTGCCTTACATCCAGGAATTAAAATATAAATTAGTATAAATACGCCTAAATTGAGAAATAAGGCATCTTTTGCCGTCGCGGCTGGGGTGGAATACGAAAGGGGGGGGGGGCAATCACTGTGTGCATGATTTATGCTTATTACGAGTTCCCTAACAAATCCGGGATAGGCTATGCCAAATTCTATTATTAGTTAATTATCAGAGCGCCTCCGCAGCCTAATGTTCCTCATTGAGAATCACCGTAACCCACGAAGTATAAGATAGTTTAGTTTGTACAGAGCAACAGGCAGTTGGAAAAGACCCAGTTAGACTAGGATTGTCAAGGTATACGGATGTAAATTAATCTTTGTATTAGGAGACTGAGTCTGTCAAGCCATACGGATCTATATTAATCTCTGTATTAGGATATTGAGTCCGTGTCCCTCTCATATCTAAGGTAAACTTTCCGAGTGCTGTCTTTAAAAAACACTTCATCGTGATTCATGGGACAAATGGACGGAACGCTCTTTCACATAGGCGGATGGGAATGTCTTCGTATTAAGGGGGTCAGAGAGGTAGATTTGCTGGAAATTTTACGTTATTGTTTATTTGTTAATCTTTTGGCTTTCTCTGTCCGATTTATTTCTTCTTGCTGTATCCGTAATTTCCCCACTGTTTTGCACGGATTTAGGGAGAGGGGCGGCCCCCTGGCTCCTACGCCCATGCTCTGATAAACGGAGTGTGATAGGAAGGAAAAGAAAAAAACTACTTCTAATACGCAAGAGGCCAATCCTTACGCTCGGAGGGGAGGGAGGGGAATTCCCCTCCACCCCCACCCCAGAGCACGAAATGCGTACATGGATGGGGGAGGGAGCGTTCATACCCTTTTTAGTATTGATAATAAATTTGAATTTGTAATTCTATTTATTTATTTTTTTTCGATGAAATTATTGTAAGATTATAATATATTTTTAAACGTAATGTTTCTAGTGAAATAGACGCTGTACGTCCATGCAAAAATGTAACTTAAATTATGTAACGTTTTAAAAGTTTAAACATATCAAGGCCTTATCATGGGCATTTACTTTCTGATGTTCGTACATTTCTACAAGGATAAAATTGAGAGGGGTGAGCCTAAATGAATAAAAAGCCCGTTAGTGGAAGTGAAGGCCAAAAATGGCCAGAATCGTGTGTATTTACTTCACTTATGGCCCCAGATGCTGTCTAAAATTTAAAAAAAAAAAAGGTTTCGTCATGACTCGGGGGGTTAAAGGGTAGAACACTCTGGAAAAGGAGTGGGGTCGAAGACTAGAAAGATAAAGAAAGAGAAACTTCCAGTACACAGTCAGCTTGAGACTGATCGACTGTGGGACAGTTGCATGCATGATCGTGTACGCTGAAGTTGACCGAGGCCTTATTTTTTGGGTCAAGGCGATAAAAGTTTTTAAATGATAAGATAAAACGTTTTCATTCTCCGCCCACGGGGTCGTCAAACTCTAACTTGTAATACTTTTAGACATCAATCTAATCTATATTTATCCATTTCGATTGGTAAACCCAAAATCTCTGGTTGGAGATTTAGATTTTGGACTCATTTAGATATAAAATTGAACCAAACGTCCTTGTACTCCGAGAGAAAGATGCCTAATTAGATATCACTGTATTTATAGATGTCCAAAGCTACAGATATGTAACACTAAACGATGGAATTTGGTTGGGAAAAACGCCGAACTCCTGACTGTGATTTCATTTCACATTAATTCTTTCATCTTTTTAACTCGCAGGGGTATTCAGAAAATTGTTCCATGAACTGATTCACTGAAGATTTATTCCACCGCAGTGCTTTTATCCAGGAGTCAAAATTAGTCTGGTATCGAGCAGATAATTCCGAGAAAAGCAACTTTCAAGATTGGCTGTTGTTACTTGTACGTACGTACCCCAAGTGTTTTGCGCTAGGGGCGCGTACGTACGTATACGTACCTATCCCTAATGCCGTCCTTATCTTTAACCCTAAATCTTATCGAAACCCCGACCCTGCCCCTTACCCTTTCAACCAAAAAACAGGAGGAAAACAAGAAGAAAATCTGAAAGAATAATTAATTAAGGCTGTTGTTAGGAGTATTTAAGTGTGTGTGGGGGGGGGGAGGGGGGGGGGGAAGAGAGACTCTCCAGCTCTGGAGTTAAAAAGGCTTTAAAATACGTAATCCTAGCACAAAAGACTTGGGGTACCTACGCACAGGTAACAACAATCTTCAAGATCTACCCTCACCCATACACAGGCCTTCAGACTTGACAGCCTTGATAAGGCCCGAGCTGCCCGGAATCGCTGATTTCCTAGAATGCAAAGGGACAACACCGTCCTACGCCGCTAGTGAATTCCTACTTACTTAGAAATTTGTTTCTTAACAAGAAATATCGTGCACTCAAGTCTTTCGCTCGGAAGACAGAATGTCCCCCAGCCAGGAATCCTACCGAATTCCGACGCGTTTGACTGAAGTTAAGTTTGCACATAAGAGTGACATCGTCCCAATATTGATTCGCTGATTACGACGTCCGTCTGATACCGGTTGATGTAGGGAGCGCGCTCTTACTGTAATCCTACCAAAGCTACGGAAATCATACATAAATCTACGTCGGGCTTACGTAGGTATACTGGCTGGGTCAGGCCACAAAGGTTTTTAAAAACATTATTTGCTAAATTGCTCATCGACTGGGAGAATATTGAGATATGATATTTTATTTACTATTGATTTTCTTCCGCCAAGTGTAAAAAAAAGGCAAAGAACGAAATTTCCGATCACATTTTTTGATTCTCCTGGACGAAAATGCGTCTCTGTCTTTGAGGCTAAAACATCTTCATTAAATCATACATGTATTCGTAAAAAGGCTGACTTTCGCCCGAAATGGATGTGTCCACGTAATTTATGGCGAGCAATTGAACAAGTACACAAAATTTCATAGTTTTTGATTAGGTAGTCACGAAATTTCAGATGGTTACATGTCCGCCCTCAGGCTCCATTATAGTACGATTGACTGAGATGTTAAAAGAATAATTATACGTGAACTATTTTCACTATGAGCGAGAGATTGCGTCTTCCAAGTCCATAATCATCTTAACACACGTAAATCAGTCCACATTATTATGTTGTTCTCACAAACTGTTGTGTCATATAATTTAGCATTAATTTTAATCTACAATTTCTTAAAGACTATGTAAATTCTTCTCTCTTGAGTCGCCTTATTTTCGTTTCAAGTCTGTGGTTGATTGGCTTAGTTTAATTGCCGGGGTTGAAATAATTGTCACAGCTGGAGGTAATCTGAAGCTGAACAGCTTTCTAACAATCAAATATGTTATTCACACATATTTCACACAGAGATCGCGAATTGTTTTTAATGTAATTAAACTGTACCAATCCAGTCAAACATGTGTGTGTGTGTGTGTGTGAGAGAGAGAGATAGAGAGAGAGAGAGAGAGAGAGAGAGAGTGTGTGTGTGTGTGTGTTTGATAAGATATGATTCGAGCTTGACGGAGTTTCATCAACATTTCAACCCTTCAAGACCCAAGGATGGAAAACAAACCAGGTTTGTCAAATGAGTATAAAATAACTACAGACTTGGTGGTTTCGTTATTCCCATTCTACTATTATGTCACTACAATGGCAAAGCAAGGGGTCTCCCCGTAAAGTGTTAGACGATTATGCAAAATAATCTCAAGATAATAATAATATTAAAAAATATAAATAAAACTAGTTAAACACAGTATAACTTTTTTTTTAAAACGGGTCAAACTTTAGTGGATATTTCTCTGAGGGATTACAGCTTTATGTTATGGCCCTTCAGGCTTTGGAGAGAGTAGTTGACCTGCGCAAGATAAATCTTGTAAATTCTTGTCTGTTCTATCAAGTGTAAAGAGAGGCAAGGATGAAATTTCCGATTATACTTTTCAATTTACCTCGACGAAAATGTGTCTCTTTTTTTCATTTTTTGCGGCTCAAATAATTTAAAAAAAAAAAAAACGTGAATAAACGACGTAAAAGACTGGCTTTTGTCCAAAATGGATGTGTCCACATAATTTATCGTCAGAAATTTTGGCGGCATAACAAATTCCATTCTTTTTGGTCACGTACTCAGGAAGTTTTAGGTGCTTACCTGTCCACCTTCTAGGATGAGTTGCTTCAATTATTCGCGCTTGACGCTCTGCCTACGGATGATTCAAACGGCCTGATTTTCCTGCATGATTATTATAATTTTTTTCATGGAGCGGTAAATTAATTGGTCATGCAGGTGGCATAGGCGAGACGTGTTTACTTTCTGGTAAACTTTCGGGGGAAAAGGGGTAGGGGGTGGGGGGGGTGAGATCGAAAACTGTATTACTCATAGCTCTGGTATGAAATGTCCCAGCTGTTGCTGAAGTGTACTGGGTGCTGGAGTGAAGGAATGGTGCAGTCGTCCTTGACATTGACAAATCTAAAGTCTCAAGGAAATTGGAGATTAATTTATATTTTAAACTCATTAAGATATAAAATTGATTCAAAAGCCTTCGTATTCTGAGTGAAAGATCCCTAATTAGCTTTGTTTGCAGTGGATGCCCCGGGGGTGTATCTGGCTTGATGTAGAGGTGGATTGGGCGGGAGGAGTGGGGTGTTGTCCTTGTTCCCTCCACGCTCGCGTCTTTGGTGTGAAAAGGTTAATGAGTCTAACATAAACATCAATTAGAGCCTGTTGCCTTGGAGACAAGACCATCAGACCTAAATAATGGCTTAAGCTACGGTTATGTAAGTTATATCGATTTTACGGGCCTCAGGCAGTTCTTGGCACAGAAAACTTAATATTTAATCAGAAAACAAACTGAATTTAAATTACCACATAATTTGCTCTTTAAGAAAACCAGATTTGCACTGTATACCATACCATCAACCAACAACCGGTCCAGTCATTTCTAATTTCTTAAGTCAGCTATATTGAAACAGGTGTAGATCTAATAGCCCCAGTTCCCTGAAGAGAGTGACACCAAAGTCAAGAAATATTTACAGAAGAGCATTAGTTATCTAACAGCACAGTGCATCATTAATAGGGATGGGAGTAGAGGTGAATTAAACTATTGAAGAAAAAAAAAAAAAAGGAAGAAAGAAAGGAAAGCAGAAGGGTTTTTTGGGGGGGGGGGGGGGGGGGGAGAGAGAGAGGTGATAGGCACACATGAACTTTTGAATTTTTGCGTGAAACAGCAGCTCTCGCTAAAGCTTATGTGGGATATTATAGTCAGAACTCGATTGATTGCACGGAGACTTGTCGATTTTCAGGAGTTAGAATCCACTCAGAATTGGTCATTGACATACTTTAAAAACTACCGTCAGTTTTGTCAGATTATTTTCATTTTTCATTTGGGGGGGGGGGGGGGGGGGGGAGGTGGGGGGTCAAATTTGTTTCTCCTCTGAAGGGATATACCCCAGTCTCACCATGAAATCTTTTCGAGGCTCAATCTTTGTTCAGGGTTTCACGCAAAGGCGGGCGAAGTGTTTCAGGTTAGATAACCCTGTCTTCAATATATCTCTGCGGGCTACTCAAGTTATCTCCCATCAAAGACTACCCCTGAGAACCCTTTTGTCCTATGGTAGTCGAAGCCGCATTAAATTTGTGAGATATAATTTGGTGAATCAGTGATTAGTGACACAGGGACTCATGTGCAGTCATAATAAGTGAAAAAGTATTGTCTTTAGGACTTTTCATCCTCCCCATCTCCTCTCCTCCCTCTTGAACTGGTGAATGTGAAAAACCACATCACACAGTATATAAAAATTAAAGGAAGAACAGCAGAACTGCCAGATTTTCAGGCAACCAAATGAAAGAATAATTACTGGCCTTAGAAGATTTGACAACTGCATTTCCGCCCTGAACACAGAGAGTTACTTTAACAATTAACAGCTTACAACAAACCATCACATTTCTTATCATAATTATTATAAAACATTCATTGTTTAGTTGTTTCTATTTAACTTTTATCCATATCCTATGATTAATGGTACAAATGCTGTATTGTGAATACTTAGAAAATAAACATTTTGTCTTAACAAACATAGAAAATATTGAATATAGTTGTGAAATATAAAGTAAAAACATTCAAACCCATATTCTTGGATTTCATTTCATTATTTTATTTGACAAGTCAACATGATGGGTGTTGTAAAAGATTCAGAATGTGCTCTAAACTTGAGAAAATTATCACATGTTTATGTACATGAAGCTTTGTACACAGGTCTATTCGGGCTATTCTACTTCACTGTAATACTGTGTGAACAAAAAAATGAAAAAAAAAAATTTCGCAAATGACACTCATAGTTTTGCTGTCTGTCCCATAAACGTAAAATTAAGGATGCATTTCAGGCATATATGGACAGTAACTGTTGACAGAAAAACTTCCTGAACTTTTGACGTAACACGTCACCGCCAACTGCAACAACAGAGGCCCATACATATATTAGACAATACATAAAACAGTGTTTACTATGAAAAAAAATTATAAAACTGGAGATCAGGGAATTTCCTGAAGATTCTAATCTCTTATAACTCTCTTGTATACAACTATCATGATAGCTTAAATGCTACCTAGTTCTCCCATACCTGTCATTGTCAAACTGTCCAGGACTCCGTCATGTATTCAGTCTTTAGAAAGCTTTTACTAACAGTAGGCAAAACAACTACTCCTTCCTAGAACACGCAACGCTTTCTTATCAAACCTTATCATGTCTGGTTTTGAAACTCTTTGAAAATTGATGTTAGCTTTTTCCATTGTATATGTAATGATAAGCCTTTTCTACAAAACAATTTTAAAGAGCTGTTCACATTCCTATTTTAAGGAAGGAGTTGGTAAACCAAGAACTCATTAATTATAAATAATTTATAATCATTCAGGTATTATTAATTTAGAGTTGTTTGTAACTGTCAAAACACAATAAATACTACATGATGGACAATAATTTCACAGCTTCCAGATACTAAACACACTCTCAGTATTCAGTCATATTTTGGTTTTTATTTTTTGGTTTTTCAACTTTAAATTATCTGGCAAACAGGCAGGCCAAAAAAAGTAATTAAATAAAAAATAAATTGACCTCATAAATCGGCAGTAGCACAGTTATAAGAAATCCTGAACAAGTGAATTTTGTGCAGAGTGATATATAAGTTTAATGCTTTAAATCTGCCATTGTTGCCAGATTGTAAGAGTTGTGAATTTAACCATAAGATTCAGAAAAACAACTGTTTGACGGCCACACAATAGCTATCCTTGAGCTCCAGAGGATTCCACTTTCTGCTGAGTGTTTGCTCGTTTCTGTTTAGCCAGCTGTTCTGCTTCCTGCCTGTTTTGTTCTTCTTCTGCTGCCTTCTTCTGGATCTCTGCGACCTGCACCAAAAACTGAAGACAAAACACACATACATACAGTTATAAAACATGCCAGACGGTCAAAATAACAATAATAATAATGACATAATAATAATAATATTAAAAAGGATACAATTTCAATGCTAACATCCAGAAAACACCAGAATTTTAATGAAACTGTTAGTCAAGGGCAGACAAAATGTAAAAAAAAAACAAAAACTAAAAACTTACTAGTGTCAAATTCAATGCAAAATAATAACAACAATAAATAGCCAGTCAAAAGAATTTTCTAGTACTCAGATCTAAGGCATTTCCTTCAACTATCACATAAATAAGAAAAGTTGAAAGTATAGCAAACAGAAAAAGGTGTATGTTGCAAAGCCTCACATAAGTAGTTCAGAAATGATACAGAAACAATAAAATAAGAATCAGTATATATAACCATATAAATAAGTGGCTTTCAAATCTAATAATTAATAAACAGTGCCTTCAAAAAGTCAGACATCTTTGCTGCTGATACTATGAATTTATACCTACATGATGGGGATTCAAATATTTCTGGCATATATTTAGATTAAACCATCCAATAATTTCATCATTTATCACTTCACCAGAGCCGTTCTTCATATACATACATTCTACTTTGAAAGCTCTCCAGTGACTCAGCAAGCGATAACTCTGAATGCCCAAAAATGTATTACATCTTAGATTTATTTCACAGCACCATTTCATACAAACCTCTGGCCTGCGAGTATTTTTCTTGTTGATGAAATCAGAAAAGGCTTTTGAAGCATGCATAGTTGCAAGTTCTTGATTCTGAGGAGAGGGGGGAAAAGACAAAAGAGAATATCAAGCACAGCATCATCTGAAGAATGCAAGGTGATTTTCATGATGATCAGATCATACATTATGCTGACAATGATGGAAAATATAAAAACACTGACAATTTCTCTTGTCAAAGTATATATGTGTTTTATCAACAAAAACAGAATAACTGACTCAATACATGTATTACCAACAAAAAGTGAATAACTGACCCTGGTAATGAACATTTTCATAAATTTGACATAAAAAAGGCCAAGGTCCTATATATGTTAAAATTTCTGCACAGTGCCATGTTTAACTTTTATAGAGGCAAACTTGCTTGCTTTCTCCAGAAGATTGGTTGCTGCCTTCAGTAAAAGATGACACCCTTCTCCTGCTCCTCTTCTTTTGTCACCGTCTATGTTATACTTTCTCTGGCATCTACCACCAACAACAGGACTGACCAATGCAGTCCACTACAAAGCAACCAAATAAACCAATAAGAATCAAGAATAGAGGCTCGACAACCTTGTACTGAGTCCCTCAAGAAACCAAGATCTGTTCCACTTCTCAAAGTGATCAATTCACAGAATGATCACCCGCACCCAATGATTTACATCATGTTGTTACTGCAGCTAAAGATAAAAATATGATCTATAATGTCAATACTGATAACTAGGATGTGGGTACCTTATTCTGTGATGTGATAACATCTCAAATACCCATATAACATACCAGCTCATCACTCCTCTTCTTGGCCTCAGACATTTCTTGTTCTTTGAGGTGCTTTGGATCTTCCAGGGGCTCTAAAAAGCCCATTTTCCTCCATGTTCTGGGACTCAGATACCAAGCACCATAACGGAAGTGAACCCAGCTGGGCTCATAATCCCCAGTAATTTTCTGGCAAAAAAAACAACCAGACATATACAATTATATGTAATGATTTCTTTGCAAATAATTACATCTAATCAAACTATGAGATGATTATCCAAGATTTGAAAGATAGTGTTTTTCCCCCACAGCATCAAGGTTACAATGAAACCAATCTCAACTCCTGTAATGTAGTCAGCTGTAGTCATTAAGAACAAGGTTCACGTAAAATTTCTTCCTACCATTTTCAAATCCCTGTTTTAACCCTGCAAGACTGTCAGACTAAGAATACCTTAAAATATAGCAGAAAACTGCATTTTGTTGTTGTTGTTGAAATTTGGACTGCAGCCTTAAAATGACATGGCAATATTATCCTTTCTTCACAAAAATCAGTAAGTGTGTGACCACTGACCATTGCGTTAGTTTATTCTTATTTAGTGCTTGTGGGCTCACTCAGATCCAGACTTCCAGCAGTGCATTTTATCATTAAAACTGGTTCTGACAAGCTCCACAAGGTACAAATATGTTGTGTTTTGTTGATTCTTGTTTATCTCTATTTGAGAAATCTGGGTCTAACGGACCCCACACAGAATGAACCTGTAGTTCGAGTAGTTTTTTTCTGTTTCAGAATTTGGGTCTGACAGACCTCAAAAGGTACATGAACTAGGCAGATTAAGATAGGATATAAATTATTTAAGAATTATTTGCACAAGTTTTTTGTTTTCATTTATTGATTATCATAAAGTCATCACCATACAGGATAAAATTGTCACATATTAAAATTTTTGACACACGGCCCACAGTAAAATCTCTGAAATGGAAAACTGGGTGAAGAAATTCCTGTGATGACAAAACAAGCACTGACCCTCACCTTCTTAGGCTTGTCACCAACTGCAGGTTGCTTCTCCTGGATGGGTGGTGGAGGTACAGCTGCTGTCATTCGCAGCTCCTGAGGAACATTGGTCAGCTCCACCACATGGATGGGGACTGACAGAGCAGGTTTGGTCTCATAACTGTAGAAAAATATCAGCAAAGGGGATGGTCCATAGAACTTTCATGTATATGAAACAATGCTTTGTGAACAAAGCCCTTTATTTTTCGCAGGCTGTCAACCAACGCAAAGTATAATTTTCAAACAAGGGGACTGTCAAACTTTGCATAATGACAACTGATTTGCTGGGAATCTCCACTCGCCGAGTCATGTAATGGTTGGGAAGTAATGATTTTCATGTCCTTACATGACTTATCTACAAGTGACCAGTAGTCTAAAGTGCTGTAAACATTAGTTTCTTCAATAGTTTCTGAAATTTTCATCTCCTCCCATTGTAACCGCCTGTTACCTGACCACCGGCAGAATTCAAGCAACTCCTTTCTGTGACAAATTAATTAAGTAATTGGTCTGTTGTCCATTTATAGGTTGTTCCTGCTCTTTCTGGTAGGACACATAATTTTCCTTTCTAATTTCCATTCAAAGGGCTCAAGCCATGGCTCATGGCAAATTTCCTGTCCCTGATCCTATGGTTGGTAGGATCGAGCACCTGCTCTTTTCAGATAAGGACAAAGAACTTGGATGGCATGTGTGCATGTTAAAGATATATCTTGGTGGTTGGAAGGCAAGAAAAGCCCAGGCAAAATTTTAAAAAAATGATCCCAATCCCCCCCCTCCATCCCCAAATGGGATAAAATGAGTGTACAAATACAAATACGAAGCACCAACAAAAACAAGAAGATGAGAAATAAAAAAGAAGAAAAAGAGAGACCTCAACAAAGACCTTAACACAAGGATCATGGCAGCCATTGCCCTGGTTCATAAGCAAAGTATTTCTGACAATGGATGGATGTGATACAAACATGACAAACTCAGCCAAGTACTGAACATTTACTTACCCACTGGCAAACAGACTAGTTATTGTGGACTCTTCTATATTGTTGCTTTCACCACCAAGATCTGCCACCCAGTCACAAAATTCCTGAAAATATAGAGTGATATTTGGTTGTGAGATATACAGATAATAATAATATATGGGTCAAAATCACGCTGGCATCTTCTATATCACTCACTGAACCTTCAATTAATCCAGAGAGCCTCTAAATTTTGAGGCTCAAGATCTGTTCTGACATGTTGCAACACTGTTAAGATTTTTTGGGAGTCATGTGCATTTAACTCATATATACATACTTCCAGCATGTTAAACTTTGGCTTGAGTAAAGACATAAACAAGTTTTGAAAATATTTTTTTTTAATTTTACATTCTCTTTTTTTTAAATCCGTTGACCCACTCTCCCGGTGGCATAACAGCTTCACTGGTAGAGCATGTTCCTCATGCGCTGAGATCTTAGGTTTATTTCCATCAGTTGTAGCAGACCGTTTAGGCCACAAATTACAATGTGAAAACTTCGGTTCAAATCAATGAACTGTGAAGTGACAGGCTTACCGAAAATTCCCAAGTTCTGTGACCTAAACCCTGCCCAAAGGTGAGACAAACATTGCTCTTACTACTAGTCAGTAGATATGATTTGTCGGACTTTTACTCAGGGTCTATTATTTGTACCACTTTCACCACTCTCCACTCCCTTTGTCGGTCGACCTGTTTTCCCCTTGTTGGATTTTTCCCAAAACTTGTTTTCAGCTATTGTACACGAAGGAGAAATGTTGTTCAGGTGAAATCTTTCTCTGTGCAAACTTGTCAGTTCTGAGATACCAAGTGAAATACCCAATAATAAGTTCTAGATACTGTCAGTGAGATCCCTAATGTTTTGAACCACATGAGTATTCCAACAGCTAGTTACCAGACTAAGCAACCTAAATATCATACCTCATTTTGTCTGCACTGAACATTTTATAATCTATATGAGTGAGTTGAAAAATATTCACCGCAAAGTCCAAGGTAATCATAAAAACCTAGAAACATGCTATTTTCAATTAAATTCCTTAAAAATACTGCATAATGTGACAGATGAATGAAACTGTGAATAGATATTTGTAATATGCCCAGTGAGGACAATTTTCAAAGTTGAACCATACCTTTTCCACACCACACTTTAAAGCCTAACATTTATAGCATTTCTTGTCCATGTTTTGGTGAAAAGTTTGTTTTTCTGTTGTCATTATTCAGTGGTTTGGCAGGCAATAAATGATCACCACTTAGATGCCGAAAAAGCATATTTTTTTTATAACTGGAGCTTAGGCTGGTTTAAAATAAAGGTCTTAAACAACACAGAAAAAGTTACCTGTGTGACTTTCTTTATGTGCTCTTCCTCAGAAGGGGAGGTTGGCCAGGGTCTATCTTTTTCTTTACTCTTCTTTCCATCTTTCTTGTTGTCTTTACGAGGGAGCCAGCGATAGGGGTTTTTGGGGTTCAGGTCTGGACCCTGGATCCTTGTAAAGATAGATAACATCATTGCCAGAATATAGAAAATATCAGGAAAAAAACCAAACATTAATACCATACTAAAGACACAATATGACAGCAACATCATGTCTTATTAAGAAATATGAAATTGCATATAATAAAAAAACTTGACGGATTTTTAACAAGACCTACCGCCACTCATACAGCATGAACTTTTGAATGTGCTTTCCTTCTGACCCGCAGAAGGTTCTTGTTTATATTAGGAGACTTGAAATGATGGAGAAGTATTTTTTTGAGGTTGCATTGTATCGCGGACTTCGCTTCCCATTCTCCTTTTCACATACGCATGAGCCCATGATGTCATCACTCCCTTCCGTAGACTATCTACACTGCACTGAGTCAACACACTTTGGTAAACACATATCAAGCTTACTTTCTTTCATTTGCTACAGGACAGAACACACCGCTTGACCACCTCCCTCACCTCCTTAATTGCTCACATTGTTGGTAAGGACAAGAAAGGTGAAAGGGGGGGGGGGGGGGGGGAGCAGCGAAATGCAACATTTTTTGCTGAGTACTGTCTGACTGAAGTGGTGCCTTTTTGTCAAATGACCAATTGCAGAATGATACTTAAACAAACTAATTACCCAGTATGCAGACTTCGCCTCAAATGCTGATGAGGTGATAAGAGCATTAACATGCATCAGGAAGGCAAACAAACAAACAATGAAATGAACATGAAGGAATGTGCAAATTGAAGCAGATAGGTTATAATCTCCCAGAATTGAAACAAATACACGTAAATAGTTTATCCTGGGCAACGCTGGGACCATGGCTAGTAAACTATATTAAAAAAATAATGTTTGACTTCATTAAGGCCACAGGACCCCAAAAATTATTTTAGTGTCCACCTTTGTAACAAATTTTCGATATTTTATCAACCCCAAAGCAAAAAAATAATATAAAAAAAATTATAAATAAAACAATAGTAAAGAAAAGAATAATTTTTAAAATATTGGAATGAATGGGAGGCCAGGCACATCGTGACCATAGTTCTTTTTTGCTCTTTCTCCATTTTCGGAAAAACCTGGACATCTTTTAGCACGTAGAAAGGGTATAACATAATGCACACTTTGACACTTGTTTAAAAATGGGTTCTGGCACTTATTAAGCTGTTTGACAGTTCTGTTTCATTGTAACTCCTTCTCATGATGCTAAAGCCGCAAATGTTTAACGTCAAATTTCTCAGTTAAGCAAAAAGTGGAGCTGGAACAAACGAGAACTAAGATCACAACATGAAGTCTCTGAAAAAGCATGCTAATTGTGGTGGCTGGGTGTGTAAAAAATTGCTAAAATCAAGCATACATTTATTATATGTACTTTATGGATGACACCTTACTTATCCTTTTCTTCGGCTGCAGATTTCCTGCTGGCCATTGTCTCATTACTGGATTTGGTACTGATTTCACCATCTTCATCAAGTCGTGACAAGAGCTCATCTTCTTGTTGTTCATGGACATTGAACTGTGGGTCTAGCAGATCCACAATGTCTTCAAACAGCTGAGGAATAATTGTGCCAAGGTTTCCAAATTAAAAATGCAATTTCAGACACTACTAGTTACTATTTCCAAAATGTGCAAACTGTAAAATACACATAATGTTGTTGCATTTTGCTGCAAACCCCTCCTGTTTTTATTTCTGATAATATTTCAAGAAACTATACCATTTTATACATTTCATTAGAATAAATGAAAAAAAAAACACTGAAAGAAGAAAAAAGACACTGATGTTTCAGATAATTATATAGATCGTGAAAACATTGCTTTTTGTATTTTTACATTTGTCTAAATAACAAACAGTTAACATAATGAAAATATTTGGCTGGAAACAAACACAGTGTCACTGAAGTACTAAAACAGCACTTTTCTTTAAAAATCTAACAGGAAAAGTTCTTTCAGTGTGTAATTAATGGTTATGCTGTTAAATTAAATGTTACACAGCTTCCTGGCCAGAAGATCTATGGCTATTTCTGTCCAAAGACCTTGCACTTTTTTCACTGCTCACTGTTACATCAATAATGCACCATTGCCCAAATTCCTCAGGATTCATTTCATACAATGGGGTCCAAAGACAGATCAAACAAATAAAGCAGAGGATGTCCCATTATAATGAATTATATTGCAGTTATTTCTTTCAGCAAACTCCTATTCAAATTTTAAAAAAAATTGTAATGTAAAGTCATTGCAGAATGAGAAGGAAAGTTTGGGAAACTGCAACTGTCAGTTCTGGGCTTTTGGCACAACAAAAAACAAACATGCAAGATACGCAGTAACATTCTCTACATGTTTTCAGTGATCTTCTTAATGTTCTCTACCAAATGAACATTCTAGGAGCTATTTTGCAAGTTAAACAACCAAAACAATCACATTTTATTTCATCTCATTTCTTAGCATATCAAAGACACTATGAAGTAAAATGAATGACATAAGGCCAGACTGATGCTCATCCTAAATTTCCCTTACAATCGAAACAGATACTTTAAGAGAACAAAATAAATTTTATAAACACTAACTTAAATGATATTCGTTTCAACTACTCTTGAAAGGAGTCTGGAAGATATGATATACAACAGTTACTGGTTTTCCAGTGCAACTGCACTGTCAACAAAATAAAGTGCAGAAAAAGAGGAACAGCATGGAATCTCAACATAATTTAAGAAAATACCTGAAGGTTTTAAGGAAACAAGATTTCATCTCTATAGCAAATCAAACCACAAAAATATCTACAAACAAACAAATTTAAGGTTAAACTGAATTATGACATAAATATATTTGTTTGTTCACCTGGTTAGCGATATATTTATGCTAAAGTTCTGTACCAGCAATGTTTTATGTTTCATATTTACTGTAAATCATTGTACCCTGCACAATCTTTTCTTCAGTCTACATTATTTTCCTGTTTCTCTGTAGCTGTAAACCAATAAGTCCACTGTTTGAACTGGGATAAAATTCACAGATGCTTCAGTACCCTGACAGTTTATATCATGTATGTAAATTCTTGTTAGGCTCGAAAAAAGAATTACCCCTCCTGAGGATGTCTAAGGCATTTCTCCATCTCACTTGCTTGAATAGAGCAAGAACAAAAACAGGAGAAAACAAAATATGCCCACATGAATACAAATTATGAATCAGGAATGAAACTGGGTCTAAAAGTAATCAGAATAAAAAAACAAATTAATGTGAACGTTCATCAATGTCTTAATTTACATTCTGTCCTCCTGGTTTTGAAATATTTTGGCACCTGGATCATGTTATATAAAATATCATGATTTTACAGCAGTGCTGTCAGGTTGGTACAGAAAAACACATCTGCATTTTGACCATGCTGATAAAAATAATTTCAAAATGTTTCTTTTTCTTTATTTCATTGGTTGGTTTTACTTAGCTCCTTCACTTTCAGGGTGGACAAATGTAAATTTATTGGTATGTTACATTACTCTCAATGATGTTTTTCTTGAATGTTTCCCAGACAGGAACAATTTCAGCTTTCCTTGGAGCAGTGGTCTTCGCTGGCATGGGGAAAAAGAGTTCTTATTGCTTTTCACCTTTGTATCTGAAGAATGATGCCAACCCGCAAGTTGGACGACAGGATTTTGTACTGCTAGTTTATGAGCGGCAAGTAGAAGAAATTTTTCTCTCAAATGAGAGTTACATAATTGTCACGATCATGTGCGTGAAGATGGTCACGACCACGTATGTGATGAGTACCTAACTTATTTACCTTTCAAACCCAGCTAACAAGCCAAGCAAGCAGACCAGCGATCAACGGACACATGGAGTGAGATTTAAATTAAACGATATTTAATTATAAATGCATGACAAAACTTATGTCAAAACATTCAACTCATGATAATCACATACATAATCACAAAAACAGAGATATTTCAAATTTACTCTTGGGGATCATGGCTATTCTCTATTCCCCGTTTCACATCTAGATCTAATCCCTCTGTCCATAAACTTAACTACGTATACTTAATAGTCTCTGTCAACAGCTGCCCTCCTCGTTGATGCAGTTTCACGTCTCCAGAGTTCACACGATCCTTTCTAGATCTCTAACTTCGACGATAAAAGGGGAAACAGACGCCCCTGGCTTCACACAAATAAGAACACACAGTTCACACCCGCCATCGTAGATTACTTGCTCCTTGAGGGGTTCTCATCATCCCGTCCTCAGGACTCTTCAACTTGCAAACACACAGCACACCGACGGTTCACACCCGCCATCGTAAATCACGAGCTCCTGAAGGGTTCCCATCCTATCATCAGGACTCCTCAACTTCTGGTCCCCATGGCACGACCTTCCACTTGTCGCCCGGACCGATTAATTCTTCTTATTGGGAAATACATGTGAACATCATGGATCCCTCACACACCTAACACTTCTGGTCCCCACTGGCACGACCTTCCACTTGTCGCCCGGACCGATAAATTCTGCGTCTTCCTTTAGGAATGAATAACTTGGGAACCTCGTGTGTCGAGCTTCTCCTCTACTTATACTCCCGAGGCCTTTGCACACGCGACTAGTTTAAAGCGAGTCGTGTGTATCTATTCACGCTCGTCAACAATGTTAAAAACCGTGTTTTCCCCTGCTAAGCTCACCCCCCTAGACTCGTGGCGCACAAGGCCACCGACCTTCCTCGTGATAGTAATCTTTCATGCTAGTCAACAACTTAAAAACTCCCCTTCTCCCCTACTAAGTTTACCCCCTCTATACTCGTGGCGTACAAGGTCATCAACCTTAATCGTGACACAATATTGCTCCTTTTTTCTGTACTTGCACTAGAAATTTTTTTATTTTTTTTGGTACCCCCCCTGTGGGTGGAAGGATATTGCCTTTTTTTGCTTCTTTTCTACTAATCCAACTTCATCCAGGTGTTATTGGTTTTTGTTTCTTTCTTTCTCCAACAGGTCTTGTTTGGTCTAAAACACCCCCCTCCCCTTATCCATCCCCCCATCTGAGGGATTTCAAATTTAAATTGTTTGCAAATCCTTGCAGGCACAAAATTCTCTTGAGAGACAATCTACATGGACCATTCATAATAAAGATTTCAAAATGAAAGCCCAGTCCAAGAAATCCTGCTATAGCCACCCTAAATGACTGGTGTTTTCTAAATACCCAGATCTCTGCTTCATTTATCAATCCAGTTATATCACTGAGTATGTTTTGATCCAATCTTTCAAAATCGTTCTGTCCAAGTTGCCTTACAGCACACAAATGAACTGTAATGTTTCATTTTGTTTTTGCAAAATTCAGAAGTCACCATTTTCATGAATTCTTCTTTTCATTATTATAACAATAACATGCTTCCATCATGTTTCCTTACCTCGGGTGCCACACTCTCCTCAAGATGAGGATACAATGCCAATGGGTGGGTCAGTAACCCTTGTTCTACTTCATAAATGTAGTCCCGCCGTTGCTGTTGCTGAGGTGTTGATCTGCACAAGTAGGTCTGATATCCAGTCAAACGCTTACGTGCTGCTGGTTGTTTGACATCTCTGACAGTAGTAAAGTCATTGTGTAAAGCAGGACCTGGACCTTTCCCCGTCTGGTTGGAAAAATTAGAGAATGTTGTATCACACTATATTTTTCAAAGCAGCAAACCATTACGTTACTAGGCTGTCTCATGGGAATGACTCATTTTGCTAACAATGTTCAAGGTCTTTACTCAATATGTTATGTATTTATAGGAGTAGAGGTGAGTGACTAGTCCTAGCTATGCAGAACTTTAGCAAGTGAAGATTTTGTCCAGCAAGCATAGGTTTCAGATTTGATTCCCATGTTGTAAGTCTCTTCTTCATATTTTTGATTTTGTTTTGTTTTCCTTTAACAAAAATAATACTATACTAGTAAAGTTGTTTTTATTTAAAAAAAAAAAAAAGATTTCACACCGGCTTTGACACAATGAAATAAGGCCAAGAGCAGAATATGCAGAAGTGGTCAATATCTAAATGATATTTTTAAAGCTATAAATGAGACCGATTACAATATTTCTCAGTTTCTTGAAATGGTCCCATCAACAAGTGACTAACCTTGTTTACTCCACATTTTCATCTGTGAATAAACAAGATAATCTACACTACATCATTGACATCAACAAGTGACTAACGTTGTTTACTCCACATTTTCATCTGTGAATAAACAAGATAATCTACACTACATCATTGACACCAATATTAGCATTTTTTTTCTGATAGTTATTATCACGTAGTTTCACCTTCAAGAAATCACTGTCTTCCACGGATGGTGGAAGACCATCTCTAAAATCATCCAAACCATGTTTCAAGAACAGCCAGTTCTGGGAGTCTTCGGTAGTGATCCTTTCACCTGATTTTAGTTGTTTGATGTACTTTGTTTTCAGTCTCTCTTTATACCTGAAATACAGTGAACCATGGCACATGAAGAAATTTTAAAATTCCTTTCAACCATGTAGGATAATTAGGGTCAATTAACTCTAGCAGCCTAGCAGTCCTAACTTCCCATTCAATCTACTGAATTTTTGCCTCATAGTGCTTTTGAGCATGGAATCTGAAACAATGCGAGAAACTGTCAGGCTAACTTTCAAAGTGTTCGAAGAGAGCAATTTGAAATTTCAAATGGTGCAGACACTAGGCAGACTAAATTATCTTCGGTAAACGATATTAAGAAGAGCGACAGCTTCAATCAGAAGTGCTCACGATGGCCTAGCTAAACATTCACACCATCAACTTGATCTCACAGATCACTGCAATGGGGGCCTTTGATAAGCTGAGTAAACTTGGGCCGTGGCTTACTTGTCACAATGAAATAAATCGCAGTCTTTGGAATGGAGATGACATAAACAGGTTGAAATAACCCAAAGAAACCCTTCACATTGCTCTGGAAATGAAGAGACAACCTTGGACACTTGGAGTCATTTAAATTTAACTTACCATTCCTGATGTTTTATGGGCTGGTTTGTTACTGTCTCTACCAGTGCAAGATCGTACTTTTTCTCAGCCATTTCGTTATTTACAGGTTAAGGTCTGCAGCCATAACAAAAAGGCGACTGCACAACACTGAATTGTAAACACGACTTTTACATCGCGGGTTTACTGTAATCAGAGTCGACCATCCGCCATTTGTTTACTGGTAACGGCTTCCGGTGTTGGAATTCCTTTTTCACATGGCGTTATTTCTTTAATTTTTTGGTTTTTTTTTAGACTACGATATGTAAAGTGAAAAGAAATGTGTTTCACGATTATTTAGAATAAAAATGTGCAAACACAGTTTCAGAATGTATGTCTTGCCAGTATTTTAGTTACCATAGTAACTGATAAATATTCTGACTGACCTCCCTTAGTTTAGAACTCTTTAATGTTTGTCTTGGATATCCGGTGGTGCATGCGCACAGTCGAGAAATTGACATTCCACTGGTTCCAAAACATCAGGAAAGAGATGCAAGGATGGCGTCGAATATGAAGGTTCGTATTTGCTCAATTTCTGTTTTACATGAACTGTAAGATTTAGTATAGGGTATTGGTCAGTATGGGCAGTTATCTCCACAGATATAATAGTGCAGACACTTGAAAGACTTTAGATCTCTAGTTGGTCAGTTCAATAGGAAACTTCAGACTTGTTTTCAGAACATTTAAACCGGTACTAATCTAGACTAGATCTAGATCTACACCTAGATTCTAGATCTAGAAATGTAGATCAAGGGAGGAGTTCTGTATGCGTTACATGAAATTTTTACCGTTATTGAGTAAAGTTCACTGTTACACATTGTTCCAGACCTTGTTTTTTATGACCAATTATCACTTCATATTCACAATAACATTTGTAACATACTTGCTAAGAAAAATAGTATAGAGATCTAATCCAAGAAAAAAGTCTGAAGTGAGACAAAATCCGAAAACAGCTGCCATTTTGAAACTTACTGGGGAGAGGTCACAGTAACAGAATTTACCAAAAAGCGCGGCTGGCGAAGGTTTACTGAAACAAAACTTGGTATAGATCTAGTGTTCACGAATTTAAACTCACAACACATGGAATGGTCAGATGGACCTGGGGGCGTGAGGGTCTAGTCAGTTTGTATCAATGGGCGGTAGTCACATTGTCTAATCGGGCGAAAAGGGGCTGGGGTAGCCACTGGCAATCGACGTACACTCAAGTAGGCCCTCATTAGCTCAGATCATGCAATCTCCGAGCAGCTGAAATTGGATTGTTTCGCTACTAAGCCGATTCATAATTTTTTTAAAGTATGCAAATTAACAAGGTCGGTAACTTTCCGCAATTTAGGTCAAGGTACTGACTGAGTATAAGTAAATTTTTACCGACAATCTGTTAACTCACCTGCGTGGCGAAATGGTTAAGACATGTGATTTAGGAGCGAAAGGCTGTGGGTACGGATCTGAGTATTGTCATGATTTGTGATTATTATGTATGTGTTCTCTTTCAGATGTTTCTAACGCAGAGAAATCGAGATGAAACGGAAGCGAGAAAGAGAGGGGAGAGAGACACATGTATAAGAGAAAGCGAAACATGCCACGAAATATCGTTTCTATTTCTTTAGTAAACCCCCCAAAAATACCTAGCCCCTTTTTTTTTCAACCCCCTCAAAATAAACCCTCTTTAGCATGTAACGCATTCGGAATTCCTTCCTAGATCAAGATCTTGATCTATCTTCCTCGAAGCCCCCTAAACATACAGAATGCTTTCCAGCCACTCACATAAGTCATGTCATGATAAGTTGCATGTACTTATGTGTGAATAAAATTATAATAAGCTGTTGAGATCTAGGCAGGATGACCAAATTCGGTTATTAATTTAAGCATTTACCATTTTCTCTGGCTGATTTCCTTGTACCAAGGCCATCTGTATTTCTAGATCTAGATCACATTAATAACAGCACTTGGATTCAAGGCAAAGACTAGTAGATCATTATATTATACCACAATTCCTTGCAGAATAAACACTAAAACAGATGTGATAAATTTGACTTTCGGCCGGCAATATGTAACAGAGAGGAGTAAAACGCAATTTCCGCTCACACTTTTCAGTTCAACTCAACCAAAATATGTCTCATATTTTCAAATTTTGCGGTTTAAAAAATGGTGAAAAAAGAATATTAAAGACTGAATTTTATCCAAAACGGGGATGTCCACGTAACTTATCTGTTAGCATCAAAAATTGAAGCAATACACCAAGTTTCATCATTTTTGATCACACAGTTAATGTTCACTGCCTAGTTCCATTTTAGTAAGATTAATCCTTATTATGTTGTGTTGAATCCCTACCAGGGTTTGTTGAGTTAGAGTTAGCAGGGTTAATCAGGAAGTAATATATAATAAGAAACAGAATGATGGTTTCAAGGGTTTCTACCTAGCCTCTTCCAGCAGAAAATACTTAGGGTTATTCTGAGTTTGGTTGGGTTTCTTAGGGGGTTTTCATTCTCCTATGAGTGAAATTTGATGAGAGGCTTAAATTTTGTTATAAATTTGTACGACCCAGTTGCTTGCATACTTATTGGTAATTCACAGGATGGACATAGATGTATGCAGAGGGACCTTTTCACCATTATCTTGTATTATGTTGCATATATAAATTTAAAATTTAACTCTTCATTACCACAATTTATGCTGCACATTGACATGTTTTCATCAACTAACAATACGGAAAGAGTTTTGTTGTTTCAAAACCTGATAAAACCTTTTGTTAACTTCCAAACAGTTTGAATGCAAAGTCAGCAAAGACACATAATACTACGCCCCAGTAAAAATGAGAGATATACTGGTATAGAAGAATCACAGAATTTGAATTTCTCTGAACTATCATGCTTTGTTTCAAATTATTGTGGAATAAATAGTTTTATTAGATATCCATTTTGCAGTATCTTTGAAAGTCTGATGTCACCTGCATTCTCTGCAAACTTCATACTGGACCTGGTCTTTTGCCCATCTAAAATGAAGTCACACTTGCTCACTGTTGGTGTCACTGAATGAAGCTGTGAAGAAAACTGTCAAATTGTTTGTCTTGTATATATTCATCTATTAGGGTACTTTGATAACTCATTCTATTAACATATCTACATCTTTTGCATCACAGCGTATTTTCAGCCTGCCTGAAAGGGCTCACGGGATGGGGGCAGTGATGTATTCGTGGCAGAGACAACATGGAAATTATCTGGCCACTACTGGGTGAGTTATTTATGTGTAAATACTAAACCTCTTTCCAACAAAATAGCCGGATTTGACATTAATGATACACATTTTGTTCATGGTAAAATTTTGGTATGCTGAAAAGGGCAGCATCTTCAGACTCAAATAGAATGCACAAAATTTATACACAATTGGATCAAAAAGTAGGGCTGGGTCCATGAAATAGATGCTGAAGAAGGTCATGAAGATATTAAACTAGTAAGTGGTATACATAAAATATTATGTCAGATCTTGAATCTGAAACAATGTTCATAATTTCCAGACTTGTTATGTATGATTACATTTCCGTTACTTATACCATTGTTTTACTATTGTTTCCTTCGTTCTGTCGTACCAGATCTGATAGCACTGCCAAGATTTATGATCGTCATGGAGATCTGAAAGGAAATGTCACTTTACCAGGGTATGTCTCCTGTATTTCTTTCTTTATGCCATATAAAAATTAGGTGGAGTGTTCATTGTCCTTTTCAATTTTATATCATGCCCATTAACATTGCAATTTCAGTATCTGACAGTGTATCTGAGCATAATAGCCTTGGAGACTGCACGTAATTCTCTCACCAAAGCCATTTTTTTCAGTATTTAATTTTGTGGATCAAAGTGTTCTTTGTCCACACCTGTATGCTATTTTTCTGCTATCCCTTTTTCATGCCAGCTAAATTTTTCAAGTATGTTTAGTTTTATAAATTGTGTTGTCTGTTAGTGAACTAACGGTTCTTTTTCAGCATTTCTTTCATTCATTCATACAGAATTTCTTTCCCACCTGCGCTGGACTGTTTTTCTGTAGAATTATTATCTGTAGAGAAAATAACTGCTGCATTTTGTAAAACCACATAGGTTGTTTCACAGACACAACGCAATAAATCATCATAATAATATGAATGTTTTTGTGCTGGACAGTCGCTGCACAGGGCTTGGATGGGACCAATATGGTGACACCTTGGCACTGATTTGTGAAGGCTCACCGGGTATCTTCTTGTGGGACACAAATACACAGAGATTCACACAGATTGACAGTGGACTCAAGTATGTCTCAAATAGATTTTCACTAGTGTCAGATCAGAATATTGAACTGTATGATGCTATTGTTTTGGAGTGCTGCTGATGTCTGTATTTAGGTGTCTTAGTAATACGATACACAGAAAGTAAGAATTTCTTGATTTTGAGCTCCAAGTAACTTAACCTATGGGTAACCTTATGTCGTACACATAAGTCTATTGTGAGATTTTGCAAGTCTATCAGTCAGTAAATGAAATAGTACACATTCTTTTATGGTGGCAAATCTGTAAGCTGTGAATTGTTTCTGAATTGAAATTTACAAATATTTTAAAAAACAGGACATTTTGTTTGTTAATTTTAGTTCTCTGAAGTTGAATGGTTGTGCAAAGTTTTTAGCTTTCACAACATTATATATGTTGTATCTGACAGAGACACATTGACGTTTTTGCTGTGGGCCAAAACTGGGGCATTTCTTGCAGTAGGCACAGCAAAGGGCAATTTGTTGATTTATAATCATCAGACATCAAGGCAAGTACAATAATTGATACTGTCATATTCTAAACCATTATAGTTTGTTCTGCTTAGAAAGAAGCTTCCTTATTTTTTTTTTTTTTGTCTCACCATATCACTCTTATTTCTGTTAATTAAGTGACACAAAGAATCAAATACCAGCCCCGCTTTGAATATTTGCTGACTTAATCAATCATCTGTTCTCACATTTTATTTTGAAATACTATCTTCTAGAAATAATGTAGTGGCTGATTGAACAAGTTTTGTTTTCTGATGACTGTAGTGTTGTGTTTTTAAATTGTATTCACAGGTGTGGTCCATTTGTGAAGTACACTTGTCATCAGTGTATCATGAGTACAAAGTGATGAAATCTATCACAATCCAAGGCATTTGAATGATTAAAGTTGTTAAATTGGATGGGAAGAAACTAGAACAGATCTAGTACACCCCATCATGTTTTCCTAATACATGCACATCTTCCAGCTATCCTGGATTTTACAAGACTGTCTTGTATTTAGTGTGTCAAAGAAATGTGAGAAATATTTAACGAAAAAGAAATTCCTGGTTTCCGGATAAAGGCTGGTCCAGTAAAGTAAAGTGGCAGACAGTGGTGACAGTATGCACTTTATACTGGTACTAGCTGAGGTACCCAGCATACTGGGTTGTTTTGTTGTCTGTTTGTTTGTTTATTTGTTTATCTTTAGAAGCATTATTCTACACTCTTTGTGCATGTTTAGGCCCCGACATATCCCATCAGATTTTCATGAAATGGCAATAATTTGCGCACGGGTCAGTGTTTTTGATAATGAACACATTGCAGGAAGTGATAACGTCGTATGTTCATAGAAAAGAATGGATCGCAGTGCGAAATTAGCGACACAAAGCAAACACAAAAAACTACTTCTCCACCGTTTTAAGTCTCTACACCTTAAAAGAACCTTCTGGCTGTCAAAAGGAAGACATCTGTAAAGTTTCAAGTAGATCCGAGCTGCATGAGCGGCTGCAGGCCTTGTTAAAAATCCCACGTGTTTTTTTATTACAAGAGATACACAGAGTACATTTTGTGATCTGTGAAGTGTGTCGCAGTGTTGTATTATGTTCTCGTTTCTTTGGAAATCATAACTAACAGACATTTCCAGTTTGCCTTTACTTGCATGGCATGGGTATACTTGCCCTCTGTGGTGTCCCTCATCAAAGGGGTCATTTGGTGGGTAAGTCTGCAGTTGAGATGTATTCAGGGAATGATCTCATCAAAGCTTGATCATTTCCTGCAGGAAAATACCTATCATAGGCAAGCATACAAAGAAGATTACATGTGGAGCTTGGAGTGCTGAGAACTTGCTGGCTTTGGGCAGTGAGGACAAGACCATTAGCATTAGCAATGTTGAAGGGGACACTCTGAGGCAGACCCAGCTGAGAGCAGAGCCGTCAGACATAGAATTTTCAGAGATGAAAGGGGATGAGCGAAGTGCTATAGGAGAAAACACTGTATGTCTGTCTTTTCATGTCTTTTGATTCATTTACGAAACTTGCGCCAAGTAGTGAAAAGAAACGTTTTTTTTTCTTGAGCATTTCTCAAATCATTTATAAAAAATAGGATTTTTGATGTTTTGAAAATGTAAACAGATTTTGGTGAAAGAAGACCAGGGTGTGTTTTTTAGGTCAATTGTAAATTTTGTGGAACGATTTAGGATTTTATTATTGATAATAGAGGTTACAACGTAAGTGCTGTCCATTTTTGTTTCAATCAGCAATGTTCGTGTTCGTCTTTTTGTGTGAAATGGGGAAAAATGTTTGATCACAAAAGAAAGGTTACTAGTGAGACCATGTCTGTATCATTTACATACTTGGCATGTGAAGGTTTTCTTTACATCCAGTGATAATGCCAGCGAATAATATATAGACAAGACAGAGAGTTACAACTAGTTTTTAACCAAGGAAACTCCATAGATATGGATATGATAATAACAGTATTTATATGTACAGAATCCAGGACTTTTGATTTCAGAAGGGGGGGAGAGGGGTTCATTTGTGAATGTCTTGTTAAATTTGATTCATTTCATTGACTCAGACTTTTCTCATTATGTACTTTTACCTCACAGGTGAGTGTGAATGTTGCGAGGAAGACACTGTTTCTCTTCAACATCAATGATCCAGACAATCCTATTGAGCTGGCATTTCAGCAGCGTTATGGATCGATTGTAGCCTACAAATGGTATGAAACCTGTGTTTGTTCTTATTCATTTTTAACAGTCTCAAACTCAGCTTAATTCACAAGCCACATCAAAAGTAAGAGGGCATGACCTGTACTTGATATTTGCTTCTGATGGAGTGTAAGAATGTTCACAGTTGAGATGAAATCTTTCAAGCTGTCTTTGTATTTCCCAGATTCCTCAAATATTTTAGGACAATTGTAGCATGATGGCTATGAATTCATCTGTTTTAATATAAGTTGAAAACAGCATTAAATGGCTTTGTGGGCTCCAAGTAGCCCATGGATGTCATGTTTTGAGAAGCTTGTTCTGTGTTATTGCTTTTCCTTTTATGTACTGTTTGCTTTAGGGATGTTTTAGGAAATGTTGGATTTTCATACATGTGCAAGATTCATAGAAATATTTTCATTTTTCGTTGATGGTGCACAGTAATAGTGGTGACTGACCATTTTAAAAATCTGTGCCATTTATGTTTCTATAAGAAGAAACTTGTCGAGTTTTTGTTGCTTTTTTTGTTAATGATTTGCAAGTAGACATATAAATGTCAATATTTTTATAGTTTATGATTCTTTAGATTTTTTTGAAAAATATATAATGAGGTGACTTTTATATGTCCAGTTTAACATTAAGACCAGTGCTATTTATGTGACAGGTTTGGAGATGGATACATCCTCATTGGCTTCTCACAAGGGTATTTTGTTGTCATCTCTACTCACATGAAGGAAATTGGGCAGGTAGATATTATTATAGCATGTATTATACTTTTCTGTCTGTCCTTCTCACTGTCAATTTTGTTAACCACTCCAGTTGGGTTGTTGTAGATAGTGCTTGACGACTGTGGGAAATTGTATTTGGAACTGTCAGATCCTGGAAAAATCTAGATCAATTAAGAAATGGCTGAAGGTGAAACTGAAGATATGCAAATTATTTGTCAGGGATGTAAGTCTGTTAATTTTTGTTGATTTTCCAATTATTTTTTTTTAAATTGGTAAAAAATTGAGTATATTTGTTCCATTGCACAGTGATCTAATTCTCTAGAGCCCTCGTTTTGCAACATTTACTTGTAATGGTAATTTCCGTTTGGGATTTTCCCACTTTTTACTGAATGGCTGCTCTTATCCCTGATCTGTTGTTTACATACATTAAAGGTTTGTGTTGGCCCTATATGTCAGCTGCCTATTAAAATGTTAGAAATACAGATTAGTATGATATCTTGTACTCTATGACCTCTAGGAATGTTTCCAAGCAAGAAATCACAAGAATAACTTGACCAGCATCGCCATCTCGACAGCTCTGGGCAAGGCAGCTTCATGTGGAGACAATTGGTAAGCTAGCAGTGGATTTCATTTTCAATGCTTGATCAAGTCAGACATAGGAGACTGACAGTATAAAACTGTTCCCATGCATGATCTTGCCTTGAATGCTCTGCTGGACAAAATAATTAATGTACAGTGTTTACCCTAGGCATGTTCCGTAACTGCAATGGAATATTCAAAGTTCTGTCTGTATTCTACATACTGTCAGTAATTGGAACTTATACCATGAATTAATGGCCACTATATTTTTTTTTTTAAATTTGTTCTCATCGTACATAGGACATTTTTCTGTGTTCTGTAATCTTTTGTGAAAACAGTAAATCCTACACCAAATCCACCGAGACACCGCCCCTGAAATGGTCTGACGTGGCCTGTCCTAGGTGACCTGCAAAACTATCTATTTACCTGTGTCACCAAATGTCAGGAATATCCTCTGTGCAGACAAAAAACACAATTGGTGAAGACTTGTTGTCATATCAATAGGCCAAAGGGCTAAGCTCAGATAGGCTCTAGGTTAAAAAAAAAAAAGAAAGTGAAAGAGAATAGTAAATCAAAGTGAGAACAGTATGATATTTCAAAATAATGCAGTTTTCTTTACTGTAAATTCCAGTATCAAGATCCATGATCTGTCAGACCTGAAAGAAATGTATGCTATCATTACTCTGGATGAAGAGAAAAGCCTGGACAGGATTGACTGGAGTGACGATGGTCAGCTATTGGCTGTGTCCACTCCGAGGGGCAGCTTACATGTTTACCTGGCCCGCCTGCCCATGTTGGCATCTTGCAACCAGACACGTATTGCCTACCTGACCTCTTTACTAGAGGTCACTATTGAAGACAACATTGCTCAGGTATGCTAAAAGTTCTGATACAGTAGACCAAATATGGGTCAGTTTTGAACATTCAACTCGAGTCCATTGTATGCATTACTGTGGAATTTAGAAAATGTTGCATCATCAAAGTATTCTAAATTTAGCAGAATGAAGTAGTGATTGATTTTATGTGTGTTCTTGTGGTTTCTGCCCCTTTTTTTTTCTTTTTTGCACAGACAACAAATTAAACATTTTCAGGGAAAGGGATAAATTGCATCAAGAGAAGAAACACAAAAAGAAGAATCATTAAAGCTACATATTAAAGGGATGAGTAATCACCACATAGCTGCAGTGTTTGTTGGACCAAGAAATGATACATTAATAGGTATACATGGCAACAGAAGAAGTTAGCACTTTTTTTTTTTTATATGGTCAATCGTTAGATGGGTATCATGGTCTTTGATTAATCACAAACAAATTTATTGTTCTGGCCTTCCTTCAGGATGACCCTCTGACAATTCAAGTTGAGGTGGAGCCATCATTTCTAGGTATTGGACCTTATCATGTGGGTGTGGGAATGAACAACCGGGCCTGGTTTTACTTATTTGGTGAAACAGGTAAGTTGTCCTTAGGTGTGGGGCAGGCAGTGTCAAATGAAGTCTTATTTGTTGTATGTGTTGTGAAAAGTGACCGTAACAAACAGAACATGTTCAGGGAAGCAGTAGAAACCAAAATTATGTGGATTACTAGTTTTCATTTAAAACCTAGAATATTCAAGCCTGTTATTCTTTCAACATCAATAAAAGTCATGTATTTGCCAGCCAATCTGGAAAAACAGAGATGTTTATTGCCTCTAAAGAAACTCTTTTTCAACAGCTTTTTAAAGACAAGTCTTGCGACTTCAAAAATACATATTGTGAAAGACAAGAAGTCTGTAGACAGGACATGTTAAATGGGACTGCATATTTCATTTCTGTAAACCGAATCGTGCAATTTTTTTCTCCAGACATTACCAAAAGCAACTGTGAGCTAATGGATAAAGGCTTTGTATGCAATTTTGATTGCAATCATCAGTTGATGTCTCACAATACCTAAATCACATCTATTTTAGAATAATTGTTTTACTTTCTGCAGTCTTCTTAAATATGCACTTGCATTTATTTTAGCACATCAAGCAAATCAGCCAGCATCAAACATTTTGGAATTGGGTGGTTTGGCAGTGTGAATTGTGTTTCTCTATTAACATGGCACTGACAACATAGCCACCAGACATTAATAAGATATTTGCACATTTCATGTAATTAAGAAAGATGCGGTTGTGACATATTGTATTAAATGGAAATTGTGCTTGTATTTCTTTCCTCTAGGACCTGAACTGATGAAAGACAGCAAGGAGTATCTGGGTACAGTGCAGTCCTTGTGTCTCAATGCTGATTATGCTGCTGTCAGTTTTGAAGGAAAAGTTCAACTCCATATGGTAGGGATTTGTATATTTCATATTCTGCTACATTCATACCCTTTTTGCGGTCGAAACAAAAAGAAATTCAGCTTACTCAGGCTAGGAGCCTGGCATATACGCACACTACAGGACAACTCAAACAACCCGGAAAGACGCACTGCACTTATTGCCATTGAGCTCAGCAGGTACAACCTGGACATAGTGGCACTCAGTGAGACCAGACTCCCTGATAGTGGCCAACTCAAAGAGCTCAGTGGTGGATACACCTTCTTCTGGAAAGGCAAGGGTGCAGTCGAACCGAGACAGCATGGTGTTGGGTTTGCAATTAAAAATGACCTTGTCAGAAACTTGCAGTCCATGCCAATTGAAATAAATGACAGGCTAATGACACTCAGGATCCCAGTTGGGAAAAGCCAGTCAGCCACCCTCATTAGCGCATATGCGCCCACCATGACAAACCCAGATGAAGCCAAAGACAAGTTCTATTCTGATCTAGAATCTGTCATATGCTCTGTCCCGGCAGCTGATAAGCTGATTCTCTTGGGGGACTTCAATGCTAGGGTTGGCTCCGAAATCTCAGCATGGCCAAATGTTTTGGGCCCTCATGGAGTTGGTTCATGCAATAACAATGGGTTGCGCTTACTTACTTTGTGCGCTGAATTTGGCCTGTTCATTACCAACACAAATTTTAGTCTCCCCGTGAGAAACAGAACGTCATGGATGCATCCCCGCTCAAAGCATTGGCATCTCATAGACTATGCCATTGTGAGGAAGACTGACAGAAAGGATGTCCTTGTAACAAAGGCGATGTGTGGTGCCGAGTGTGGAACTGACCACAGACTCATTGTTTGCAAGCTCAGACTAACATTGAGGCGCAATAGACGCCCTCAAGGGAAAGCGCCACCTAAACGCCTAAATGTTTCAAAACTCTGCTCAGCTGAGAAACAGAGCGAGCTATCATCAGAACTCTCCTCAAAATTGGATTGCCTGACTTTTGACCCTGAGAACATTGAACAGAGCTGGACTGACCTAAATACGACTGTACACTCTTGCGCCAGCAGCACAGTTGGTTTTCCTGTCCGCAAGCACCAGGACTGGTTCAATGATAATGATAATGAAATCAAAGTGCTCATCAAAGATAAAAATTGTCTCATCCAAGCTCACTGCAGTGACCCCTCTTCCACAGCAAAAGCTGATGCACTGCGTGCATGTAAGGGTGTACTCCAGAAGAAGCTGAGGAAAATGAAAAATGACTGGCTTGAAGAGCGAGTAAGAGAAACTCAGAAATATGCCGACACAAACAACACTAGAAAGTTCTTTGAGAGCCTCCGAGCTGTGTTTGGACCATCCCGCTCTGGCACTACGCCACTTCTTGCGTCAGATGGTTCAACACGCATTGTTGAATTGAATGCCATAATTCAGCGTTGGGCAGAACATTTCGGAGGTGTGCTAAATCGGCCATCAAATATAAATACTGAGTCCATTGACCGCCTCCCTCAGACTCCTATTAATGCAGCTCTTGCCAAGCCATTCACAGCAAATGAGACCCGAACTGCCACAAATCAGATGTCCTTTAACAAATCACCAGGCGTGGATTCAATTCCTGCTGAGGTGTATGCCTTCGGTGGAGAAAAGCTTATTGAAAGGTTGACCGAGTTGTTCAATCATATGTTGAAAGCAGGGAAGCTGCCACAGGACTTCAAAGATGCTTCAATCATCCATCTGTACAAAAACAAAGGGGACAGCCAAGTCTGTGACAACCATCGGGGAATCTCTCTACTTTCAATTGCTGGCAAAATATTGGCAAGAATGCTTCTGAATCGCCTTCTTGATCACCTCTCGTCAAATGACTTGCTTCCCGAGAGCCAATGTGGCTTTCATAAAGAGAGGGGAACGGCGGATATGATTTTTGCTGCCAGACAGATTCAGGAAAAATGCATGGAACAAAATAAAGCGCTGTATATCACATTTGTTGACCTCACAAAAGCATTTGACACAGTGTGTCGTGAAGGCCTCTGGAAAATCTTGGCGAAGTTTGGGTGTCCACCCGAATTCATCACAATAGTGCGCCAGTTTCATGATGGCATGCAAGCTGCAGTCAAAAGCAACGGCAGTGTTTCAGAGCCCTTTCCTGTCACAAATGGAGTAAAACAGGGTTGTGTCTTAGCCCCAACTCTGTTCAGCATCATGTTCTCTGCAATGCTACAAGAAGCCTTTAGCTCTCCTCCTCAAGGGGTAAGCATCAAGTACCGAACTGATGGCAGTCTATTCAACCTCAGGAGACTTCAGGCAAAAACCAAAACCAAAAGTACTCAAGTCTGTGACCTACTATTTGCTGATGATTGTGCACTTCTGGCACACGATGAGGATAGCATGCAAAACTGTGTTGATAAGTTCTCTAGTGCCTGTGACAACTTTGGCCTCACAATAAGCACAAAGAAGACGGAAGTGCTCCATCAGCCTACTCCAGACGACAAGTATCCTGTGACCCCAAATATCAAAGTCCATGACAGTCTTCTGAAGGTGTCGGAGAACTTCACCTATCTTGGCAGTACACTGTCTTCCGCGGCTCGTGTTGATACTGAAATTCTCTCAAGAATCAGCAAAGCCAGCTCTGCATTTGGCAGGCTTCGAAAGAGAGTATGGGATGTCGCCGGCATTCGCACAGACACTAAGCTGAAAGTGTACAATGCTGTGGTCCTTCCCAGCCTACTCTATGGGGCTGAAACCTGGACAGTGTACCAATCGCATGCCAGAAAGCTAAATCACTTTCATCTGGCCTGCCTTAGAAAGATCCTAAGGATCAAATGGCAGGATAAAATTCCAGACACTGAGGTCCTCAATCGTGCCAAGGAATTGAGCATCTTCTGCCACCTGAAAAAAATTCAGCTACGTTGGGCAGGACATGTTGTCAGAATGCCCGACTCCAGACTCCCTAAGCAAATCTTCTTCTCTGAGCTCTCCAATGGAACGAGGAATGTTGGGGCCCCAAAGAGACGTTACAAAGACACTCTCAAGCAATCACTGAAGGCCTTTGCCATTGACGTGAGTGAGTGGGAAAAGCTCTCGCTTGATCGTGCAAATTGGAGGGCGGCCCTTACCAGAGGCAGCAAAGCATGGGAAGCTGACAGAATCCAGCAGGCTATCAAAAAAAGAGAACGGCGCAAGAAAAGGCCCAGTGGTACTGAACCAACGGAGCACTCTTGTCATTTATGCGGAAGGGTCTGCAGGGCAAAAATAGGACTTATCAGTCACATGAGAAGCCATAAGTCATGAAAGAACAGTCTTTCCATTCTGTCCTCTGTGTCCTTTAGTTCTCTTTATTGTCCATGTGTTGAAATTCTCAACAATTTCTGTTCTTTATTCCTCTGGTGTTGTTAAGGTCATCATCATACCTGATGGACGAACTATTATTATTACATTCATAAGGCATGCTATTCAGTTTTCTGACAGTGAAACAAAAAGATTATGAGGTTTATCAAAAACAAAAACAGTAAAATTACATTATTTTTAGATAAGTGTTGGAGGACGAACACTTTGAACTTAGCCTTTGTCCTTTGTTGAAGTCTAGTTATGTGCCCCACATTATTTTCTAGAATTGATATCGTTTACCATAGGAACTTTTTTTGAAATTGCCAGATTGAAGGAGAAGCGGCAGGTGCCAGCGATGAAAGAGAATCTCGATTGTTCCCAGAGCCAGACCAGAAAAACTGCAAGATCACCACTCACGCAATGACAGCTGATTTCCTTATCTATGGTACCTCAGTAAGTGCAAGAACCCCAACAAAAATTTAATCAGCAATTATTATTGTTTTTCCATTCTTTCTTATCTGAAAACCTGAGTTCCACGAAGTTCACACTGTCTATTTATGTTCCCACCAAAACTAGGTTACCATATGACAGGTGGATAATCAGACTCATTTACGTGTTCTGTATTTTTAGTCCAGTGGGTCATTTTTCTTTTCTTTTTTCTTTTTTTTATTTCTCTGTTTAAGTAATTACCTCTTAATCCCTCCGTAATCTGGTACATTTTGTTTTCTTACTTATATGTTATAGTGTATTATTTCTGTTTTTGTTACAGTAAAATTTATTCTTACCTGCAGGTTTTGTCTGTCGTTTCCTTTTTTCCAATTACAAAAGAATATTTTTCAGATAGACCATACAAACCAGAGACATCACACTGTAGTGTCAGCCCATTCACATCAGTTTCATTCATCCTGTTGACTAATGGTTTCTATGTGATTGACTTTCTTACAGCTGGGAGGTATTCACTATTTCTTCATTGAAGACTGGAACTTTGTGGTTGAACACCGGCATGCTGCTGGAATCCGCAAACTCTTTCCTGATAATACAGGGGCCCATCTCGTGTTTGTAGATGAAAAAAGTGATGGTTATGTATATAATTCTGTAAGTTCTTTTCCTCAAATGCCATTCAGTACTATTGTAGACTGAGTAAAAGCAATGGTTATACCACACTTTCCTCAAATACACTTGATTTATTAAGATGGGACAGCTGAACTGTTTTGCATTTGCAGTTTTCACCCATGTCACTTAGCAAGAACAGCGTAGAAATCATAAACAATAGCGTATTCTTCAAAACCAAACAGAGAAAACATTGAATTGAGTTCACTGATCAGCTGTCTTTCTTGACCACAATTGAAATAGCTTACTTTTGTAATAAGTAGTTCTATTGCTCTCGGAGAACTCTGGCCATTTTTTTTTCTTATTTAAAGTTATAGTTGCACTGTAACAAAAATGTAATAATTGTGAGCTGCTGTGTGCATATTTTTTTACGAAATATCATAAAACCACAGAAAAACTGTGGGGTCACAGCAGGGCTATAAGCAATGTCAAAATTGGGCAAAATACAAAATACAACCTTTTCTTTTTGCCCAATTTTGATATATTTTTTTTTACAGGCCTGAAAAAAAAAAACACTGTCCCATCTAACTCTATTGTCTTTACCTACAGTGAGGAATCGGTGCATCATGATGGAGAAATTTGATCATTGTGTTTATAAACTGAGTTGCTGGGCTTCAGTATTGTTTAACAATTAATTTTGGAAAAGGACAGAAATTATTTTTCATTACAGAATGAAAAATAGAAAAAATAACTCCTAATCTGATTGCTTAAATTCATCTTCAGCTCAAACCACCATATGTGACAGTCATTGTGGCTGTGATTGAAAACGCCTTGTGTTATACACTGACAACAGCAGTCAGGAAGTATTCAGTTAATTTGTTCAGTGTAAATGCACAGGACTCAAGGGATTATCTCTTTCTCCAGGCGGATGACACGGTGATTGGAATCTCAGACTTTTCACCTACCACACAAGGTGTCCTGTGGGAGAACTGGCCAGTAGACAAGGTAAAGTTCAGGTTTTTTATCATGTCCACCATAAGGATATCGATGGGTGTCAGGAGCAAACCGGTCAAGTTGAAGTATGCAAATTTTACAGGAGAAACAAAAAACTACTGATAAAACAAATGGGAAATGGACCTAGCTAGTTTGATCACACCCTTATATTGAGTATTTTGACTGGATAATGGTAACAGCTACTTTTCCATGTGATGCAGGATTCCAAGCTTCATAAATTGGTACGATTTAAAGTAATATGAAATTTTTAGTCTTGGCCGGTTTGTGCCCGACACCATCAATATGAAACTTGGAATGTAAATGCTGATGTAAAATTTCCCAAGAGAGGAAAGTGAGCTGACATAGAAGAAGGACCTCTTTTAATAGGTTAAGCATTTAACTAACATATTATGGAACAATTATTAAGTACTCAGGTTTCTTCATTACAAAATTGTTTGGCTCTTTACACTTGATAGATGTAAACAATATTTTAAATTGTCAATTTCATTAAAAAATGAAGATATTTTGTTTCTGTAGTAGTTCAGAATTTGTGATGATATATAATACTGAGAGATTGTGCACTGTCATTATGCTAGTAAACAAACAAGTTAAAATGTGACATAGAAGTGTCCATTTAGTTGGCTATGCAGTTGTATTTCACTCCTGTGCTTATAATAGTTTTCCTATTTGGGGTTGAATTTATTTCACAGGGATTGTAATTTTTAAGCCTCTTCTGCAATGAAAATAACGGAGTAATTAATATTTAATTTATAACACATGATTTTCTGCTTTTTGACCACCCAGGGTGTGTTCATGGCATACGATGCAGAGAAGATGTACACATATGTTTACTGTCGGGATTCTGTGCACGGTAGGCAAGACTTTGATTATGGTGGCCCTACATACAGGTACAATCAGCCAACAGAAGATGATAGCGGAGGCTGTAAGTGGAGAGTGTCCACGGTTTGCAGTGGCATGACAAGATGATAACATAGCCTCACCTAATAACTCTCCTCTGCACCATATGAGAAACTCCGCTGCTGCCACAAACATTTCTACCAGCCCCCCAACTCCCTTTTCCCACCCTCTCAGTTAATTTGAATTTCCTAATGTGTGAAGTGCAGTGGCTCTTTATGCTTAACATTACAGAAACTTAGTGGAATTATGTAGTGTGATTTGTAAGATTAATGAAACATTAATGAATCAACATATTATAATTTTGAACAGCTTTGGTCTTTAAATTCTTGTTTTAAAAACACCTCAGGCAGTTTCTATCACCAAGTTTTGTACGTGCCAGTGTTGCAATGATAAGAATTTAATATGATCGCTACAGTCTGTGCTGGTTGTTCAAAAGGTTTTATTCAGCAGAACATACACAAGCCTGTAAACACTAAGTAGAGTAGTTTGTGAAGAGGAAGTTTTGAACTTCATCAGCTAACCAACTGATTGTCAACTCTGAAATGTTGTGTTTGTGTGTGCCAACTAAGGTCTCAGACATTAATTGAACACTTTTTTCAATCTTTGATACCATTACATGTAAGCATTCTGTCTTTACCGAATTCACAGTATTTGTGTGGTGAGAAGATAAAGACATCAGGGAAGTGTATGTCTGCAGTCATTTATATCTAAATATGAGATCTGCAAGCATTACTTTCACTGAGATATTGATATTGAAAGCAATAGCATGTGAGAAATTTTTTTGAAATTATGCCTTTCCGAATGATGAAATTAACTAACCTCATTTGCACTGTCATAAGACTATTGTTTGCTTGTGTGGAGTTTTGTTATAAATGAACCTTAACCCTTTCGCTACGTAGGGGTTTCACTAATTTTTGTACCCAGAACTCATAAACTTTGTAAACAAAAGAGTTATAACTGCTCAAAGAAAGGCTTTACGGCCTATAGGTGTATGGGAACGGGGGTTTCGGTTTCTTCCGAGACGTACGTTGTACAGCCCAGCACAGTAAGTTGTTTACTTCTGGGACATATAGCGGACGTCCTATAGCAATCGAAGGGGTTAAGTTGAGTTCCCTTTTACCTTCAAATTTATGCAAGTGTGAAGATTACTTTTATCCCTCCCGTTGAACGCTTACTGAGGTATTAAAGTGATGACATCAACGTTTATGAAATCTACTACACACTTGTTTTCCATACTTTTAGCTGTGATGCCATATTTACAATTAAAACAGACATCAGAATGTTGTTTTTTTTAATTTCCTTGTGACATGGGAATAATGTTCATATTTTTTAAGCGTGTTGTATTAACAAACTTACCATGAAAGACTGTCATTCAAATGAAATTGAGATATACCTAGAAGTTGTTAATAGAATCCACTTACATTTATGATGTCCCATAGCATGTGTGGAGAACTTAGTTTTCTGAGAATCTCTGCAATACGCATTTACATCTAATGTTATGGCATTAGTCCCCTTCCACTGAAAACCTTTTTTTTTTTTTAAATCTTAACATACACCATCAGTGATCAAGGGAATTTTGATGTACGGGTGAATTAAAATTTTGCACCAACTGATAAGGCTGTGCTTGATTGTGTTGTCATATTTTTGATACAGGTAGTCGTGTGGTATTTGTCGGTGCATCAAAGTTGCCTTATGGCCAAGTCCCAATTTTGTTGTACAATGGGGAGGTCACTCTCCAAAGTCCTAGTGGCAAGCTGGCAACTCTACTCCTCTTCACTCATACGCATGTCTTCAATGAGAACCCAACAGAGCTGGGACCAAATGAGGTAATTCTGAAAAATATTCTTCAGGTGTTCCACTTCACAATCAGTGTTTGAGTCTTGTAGCTTTTTCCAAGAATGGGAGATGGTGCCTTCATACATTAAAGTGCCCTTTAATTCTGTCATTAGGTCATGATGTCCAGAGTTTATAGTGAACACCTGCTTAATGATATCCAGCACTCTCACTTGACTGAAAACAGTTATACAACTTCTTTTATCACCACTTACAGCAAACATTTTCTAGCATATAGGAGGAAACAATGATGTTTCATACAGTGGCTGTGAGGTCTGTAGGCCCACTGTTTCATTTCTCTTACTATAATTGAGCTAGAGGTTGAACCTGTAAGCAGCTAAAACTTTGCGACTACGCCATCAAAAATTATGAAACTTGGTGTGCTGCATCAATTTTTGACGAAGAGTTACGTGGACACATCCATTTGGGACAAAATTCAACCTTTAATATTATTTTTTAACAATTTTTTTGAGTCGCGAAAAAGGAGGCACATTTTTGTCAAATAAACTGGAAAAGTGTGACCGGAAATTGCACTCTACGTCACTATAAAATTTCACATTGCCGGACGAAAGTCAACTTACCACATCAGTGTATTCTGCAAGGAATTGTGGTGTAACAAAACAATATATTTGCCTTTGCATCGAATTCAAGTGTCGTTATGAATGCGACCTAGATCTAGATATGCAGCTGGACTTGATACATACACGGAAAATTTGCAAGATTTATCTTGCCGGGGTCGGCTAGTTTATAGAATGGTGGTAGCTATTTCACAACTGATACTAGATAGAAACCTTAATGGTACAGATATTGGCACTTTTGTCAGTTTATCTTTCAGTTGTCTCAAGTGCAATTACAGTGTGATCATTTTCTTTCCAGCTAATAACAGCAGCCCGGCAGTGTGTAGATCTTAGAAGGTAAGAGTTTCTGGAATCAGTTCTGTATGAAGTAGAATTCTGGTCTAGTCCTTTGTGTTGTCTTGGTGAATTTCTTTGCTAGTTAGCCCAAGTTCTAAAGCTAAAAGCAAAGGAAGGTTTAGCCCCTGCACAAACTGTATTTACAATTTTGCCCAAGAAAAAAAGAAAGAAAGAAAGAAATATTTTTATCAGTTTGCTTATTTTTACCCCTTTTCATTGCAAACGGTAAATCACAAGATGGGCGTTACAAGGGGACCAGTGAGTTTCTGTCTATTATTCATGTGCCGGTGAGACTCGTACACATCTTTCTCTACTTTCCTATGTTGTATTGATTCCTTTAATTTTCTGTTTTTCAATTTCAGGTTTAAAGATGCCTGGATTTATTGTTCCATACTGAAAAAAGAGGAGATGTGGAAAGAAGTGGGGAAAGCTGCCTTGCAGAACATGGAACTTGAGTTTGGTTGGTATAGGCTACATTTACAGAATTTTCTGTCTTTGATTTCAGTTCTGATATTTTGAAGTTCCCAGCTGTGTCCCCTTAATGTCCGTCTCTCTACAATTCAGTATCTAAACTAAATTTGGGCAAGCAGGATGTGAGAGCTATATCGATGGTGTCGGGCGCAAACCGGCCAAGTCTAAAAATTTCATATTAGTTTATATTGTACCAGTTTATGAAGCTTGGAATCCTGCATCACATCGAAAGTAGCTATTACCATTATCCAGTAGAAATACTCAAAATAAGGGTGTGATCAAACCAGCTAGGTCCACTTCCCATTTGTTTTATGGGCGGTTTTTTGTTTCTCCTGTAAAATTTGCATATTTTGTCCTGGCCGGTTTGCTCCTGGCACCATCAGTATGCTTTTATTTATGCGCATTGAATAGTACTATAATTAAGTGTGTCTGTGGATCCTTTGTTGATTGCCATGAAACTGGAAACAATTCATTATTTCTCCACTTTTTTGTCTGGATTGACAACTTAACACTTTTGTTATTCTGTAGTCAGAATGTATTAAAAGGAAAAAGTTGTATATAGCATGCAAAGCCCTGGGTAAGAAATAATACAGAAAATATACAATCAAATGCAAAAGGAAACGGAAAGACAAATCAAGCTTTTGGTATAGTAACTTTCATCAGAAAAAAAAAAGTAACAGGATGGAAAATTAAACCAAAAAAAAAGCAGATGCAGATGCTTACCGACTGCGAATCCCAAATCTGGGTCCTCTGAGTGCAGCACGTCTGTAGGGTGGCCCAAATTGACGCCAAGACAAAGGTGCAAAATGGTGCCTCAGATCAGAAAGCAGGCTTGATGCACAACATGGGGAGCCACAGATAATGAAAAAGAAACAGGAAATTAGAAACAAGGGGGGAAAAAACAACAAAAAAACTCACACCTCTTGAATGATCTGAGGCAATGTTGTACATGATGCCAATCTTAGGCAATTCCTGTAGGAAGCAGTTTATCATGAACATTTTTCTTTTACTTTTTTTTTCCAGCCATCAGAGTGTACAGAGAAATTGGTGATGTAGGAATGGTGTCTTCTTTACAGAAAGTGAAAGTAAGCAATAATATTTGTCTTGGTGCATGTATGACAGTGGGAATTGTGGTTCTGTTCCCTGCAAAAAAATATAACTGTGAAAACTTGAGTATTAACTAGCCTTTATTGCAAGCACATTTTAAAGAATGATAAACATTTGTTTCTTCATAGTCGATTAACCTTTTCACATCACCCCGCACCTGTTGGGTGCAGGCTGTTTTACAACCCATTGATACACTGATGGCCCACAAGGTGCGGTCACACACACCCATTTGCGGCACACCACACCACCTTGGATAATGTGTTTTCATGGCACATACTGGTTTTGGTTGGGTTTTTTTTTGTGTTTGTAGTCATACAGTTGTCATTATTCCTCTCTGAAGCTTTCCAATGATACCAAATGTAAATCTAGCTTTATTGGAAGATTTTATAAGAATTTTCAAAAACACCCTCCAAATAGTGCAGACACAAGTAATAGCCACTGTGAAGAAGGAACATACAGTGGGCAAGCGAGAGCCGTGATCCCCGAGATGCAAAAAGGTTAGTGAAGATGAACGATTTAGGAGGGAATCTGTTGCATTCAGAGGGATTCTGCTTGACATGAAATAGAGATGATATAGTAGCTAACACGGAGGGGTGTTCAAAGTACAAGGCATTGTCTTGAGAGTATCATGCAGAACCATAACTACACCAGAAGTCGTGTGTCATTTCTTGTATCACGCCAGAGACAGAGGTGGTAATTCTGTTTTGACTGGCATCAGAATGACCTAGAAAAGAGCTTTTTGTGAGTGTAATTTAAATCTGTATGTTTCAGGCTTCAGAAGACAAGTACCAACTCAGTGGATACATTGCCATGTTTCTGGGAGAGTTTAATCTAGCCCAGGATCTATTTTTAGCATCTCAACACCCATTGGCTGCTTTAGAGGTAAGAGCAATTTCAGCCTCAAAAGGTTTTTTTAGTCATACAAGTAGGAAAAATATAGTATAAATGTAAGGGTGGGAATGGAGGATGGTATCAAAATAATTTTCATTAACACCTTTTTTTAATCTGAATGAAAAGTGAATGTTTCAGAGAAGGCAGAAAAAAACCAATGCAAATATTTGCTGCCAAATGAGACCCCATTTTCCTTTTGAATTATGGACTTCATTTCATAAGCTGTTAGAATTGTCTTTAAGAAGAAAAAGAGTGAACACATTACCCCTATGCTTATTTAAACTGCACTGGTTACCAGTTAAGTTGCGAATCCAGTACAAAATAGCAGTTCTGTGCTACAAGTGCATAAACAAAACTGCGCCACCTTACCTTTCCACCCTGGCAGAGCCCTACTCACCACCTCATTCTTTAAGATCAAGCAATCAGGGCCTTCTTACGATTTTTAACTGCAAGTCAAAGAAACCAGGAGGCAGAGCATTTACACACTCTGCCCCGCACATCTGGAACTCGCTGCCAAAATCATTACGAGAAGCATCTGCCAAGCCAAAATTCAAAACTAGTCTAAAAACCCACCTTTTTAAAAAACACTTTCAGTTGTGAAGTCTCATTCCCAGTCCATTTATTTTCTCAAATCACTTTAATTTTGCTGTTTTTTTGTTTAATTTCTCCCTTTTATAATGTTATGGGTGTGTGTCTTTGTATACAATGTATGTCTATCAGAGAGAGAGAGAGGGTTTTAGAGAGAGAAAGAGAATGAGAGAGAGAGTGAGTTGCAGATGGAGAGAACACGACTTTCTGTAAAGCACCTAGAGCAAATTGTTTGGATTGGGCGCTATATAAATTACCTTCATTATTATTATTATTATTTTAAGTTACTTACTTCTATTGACTACAGCTGAAATACATCCAGCGCTTTGGATTTGACACTAAGAATTGAATGTCTTGTTCTTACTGCATTCTTGCCCTGTCAAAATGAGTCTGTCAATATAGGCACATTTCTGATAGTGCAAAGAGAATTCTTTCATGTTTTCCTGTTTATTATACTCAGTTGTGAATAAGCAGCCCACAGTTGATAAGCATCCATCACTAATGCCTGGAAATGATACACTGAAATACATTAGTGAGTGGATCTGGTGAAATCAAGCTTAAGGTGAAAGACCAGGTTCCTGAGAAAACCCCTCCAAAGGGGGCAAAAAAGTAATTTTTATTGTAGAAATTGAGATTTGCTTATAATATGAAAGATTTGTCACTTGTCTGCATTAATTAAAGTATTTTGCTTGAAATAGTCTTAGAAATATTTTATTTAGATTTTTTAAAGAGATGTATTCACTTTTAGCCCAGTTTGTAAGATTCAGTCACATATGATTAAACTAGGTACCATCCATATGTTGTCAAACACTAAATTCAATGGCAGACTTTTCTGACAGGAAAAGCAATTTTTTGCCTGGTAGTAGTAAATCAAATGTCGATAATATTTCATTCCTGGCAGATGCGGCGTGATTTGCTTCACTGGGACAGTGCCTTGCAACTGGCCAAGGCATTGGCCCCAGAGCAAATCCCATACATCTCACGTGAGTACGCACAACAACTGGAGTTCACTGGCGATTACATGAATGCCCTGTCTCATTATGAGAAAGGTATTACTCAGAATGAGGCAGAACGTGAGCATGATGAAGTTTGTGCTGCGGGTATCGCTCGCATGTCCATTCGTGTTGGTGATATCAGAAGGTGAGACATCTTGCATGTTACGTCCACTTGAATGATTATTTAATATTGTGTAGGCTATTGCACAAGCTCTTCAATATTCCCTTTAAATGTATCACAGTGAGCTGCCAATTTAACTCTCATAATTTCAGGCCAGTTCTTTTTTATATGAGAAGTCACTGATGAAAATGAATCTTTCCTTAGTGAGATGATTTTTCCATAATGCAATTATTTCTTTGCATTTGCTGTCAGGCAGTTTTACTCTATACTTTGATCAGGTAAAATGCGTGATATGTCCTGGGGTACCTCACAGAGTTGTGTATTGCTGATGTTTGTTGAGTACGCACTTTAGTATGTGGATAATAGCTGAGCCAGAACTGGACTATGACACTGATTCAGTTTTTCCTGTGATATAGACAAAAATCCCATCCATTTCAGCAAGAATATTACTTGATTTGTTTGGTTATTGTTGTTTTTTTCTATCTAATGTATTTACAGTTTTGCAATATTTTATCCATTGCTTTCTTGTCTGTTCTCAGAGGTGTGTCAATGGCCTCAAAGATGCCAAGCAAAATTTTGAAGAAAGAATGTGCCGGCATTCTGGAAAGCATGAAGGTAACCCCGATATTGCTGACTCTTCTGATATTCCAGAACTCACTTATCTTTATGGATGTGACTGTCTGTGACCAGGAAATGCATTTGTAGGAGATCAGGACTGAAATTCAGCTGTTCTGTGATACAAATAGTTTAAATTCTACCTCGCTTTAGATTTATTCTGTAGTTTCAGCGTTTTGATATCTATTAAATAGTAGGGAGTGTCAATTGCCACCGTGGAATACGGTGTCCGTTGTCGATTCAAGTGTGCCTTGGAATGGTCAGATGGACCGGGGGGGGCGTGAGGGTCTAGTCAGTTTGTATCAATGGGCGGTAGTCAGATTGACTAATCAGGCAAAAAGGGGCTGGGGTAGCCATTGACGATCGATGTACCGTCAGTGGCCACCGCAGAAGGTGGTGGTAATTGACGCTACCGGCGACCGGAAAATGCTTTGGTAATTGATGCTACCTAAATAGAAATCAGCTATGTGTAGTACTTTTCCACTAAAATTTTCATTTGTATTACCAGAGAGTTTTAGTTCAGTTAATTTTAAGATCATGTTGTTTATTGCAAGAAGTGTTTCTTAGTAGCGGTGAGAGGTAACTTTCATACATCCCATAGCTGGTAAATGATAGAAATAATTACCCTCAGTTGTCACAATCTAGTTTTGTTCTGTATTTGTCTGAAACTATTTTATCTGACCACAGCAATGGGGAGAAGCAGCCCAGTTGTATGAGCAAGGCCAGTATTACGACAAGGCTGCTTCTGTATACATCAGAGGCAAAAACTGGTAGGTCCATACTAGAAGTCAGATATTATCTTTATTGAAATTTGAAAACTTAGGGACTTTCTAGAAAACAAAACATTGCCTTGTCCATTTCCTCATTTATGCACAAAATCGACTTAAATTTACAGTTTAGTTTTTTAAGGCCAATGCGACAATTTACTCAAGTTCCACTGCTTTAGTTTAACATCCAGCTGATATGGCCAAGCCAAGTGTTTTGTTCACAGAGTAATGAACTGAAACTTTCCATTTGGATTTCTGTGACACAGGAGTAAAGTTGGTGAGCTGCTGACAAAAATCACATCACCAAAGATCCACGCCCAGTATGCCAAAGCGAAAGAAGCTGACGGACGCTACAAAGATGCAGCGGAAGCGTACAAGATGGCTAAAGAGTGGGACAATGTTATTAGGTAGGTTGTAGCAATGAAACTAATATGGGAGGCAGTTCAAGGAGGAATTTGTTGTATTTCTCAATCTGTAGTTTCTGATGCAATAGGGAGTGGTGTGATCACAGTATTGTAACTCAACTGGTTAATGTGTGAGGTCTTGGATTTTTTTTTTCTCGTTTTAAATGATTAAAAGATCCCATTTTCTTTTTTTGTGATTTTAAGTGCTATGTTGATTCTACCTTGTATGTCTTCCAAAGTTATTTCTTTGTCATTGCTTACTGCCATAGGTATCACGTACCTGTTTTGAAACTGTCTTTTGTTGTTGTTTTCAGGTGTTAGTTATATTATTGGAAATATCATTTGTAATCATTTCATTAAAACTGAGGCAATTATCTGTATAGTGGAGACACAAATGATGTATTCCAAATACCTTTATATGTGTGAGCATAGAAAGCACCTTTGAGAAACTGCAATGATTTATCCACTCTTTCAATAATTTTGGATAGAATCAACCTGGACCACCTTCAGAACCCAGAAGAAGCAGTCAGGATTGTGAGAGAGACACAGTCTGTGGAGGGGGCCAAGATGGTGGCAAAGTAAGTCGTCTGGGTTTTGGGGACACGGTTTCGTCATTGTGCTTTTTTTTTTTTTTTTTTACATTCACCAAATCTTTCTCTTCTTCTTCCTTTCTCTCCTATCCTGAAATTTTCTCTTCATTTCTTGGTATTACGTGTACATACCCTTTGTTTTTTCTCCTCTTCCTTATCATCAGACATTATTTTAAACAAAAATTAATTTTGTGCCTGGGTGGCACAGTACTTACTGTGTAGCTGTGAACGTTTTTCTTTCTTCTCATTCTGTTCATAATTTTTGGCGAATGTTTTAAATTAAAAATATTCATCCATTTTAATATTTAACAAGACAACACCTGCTGCATATTCCTGAGGTTTCACATAATGCTCACAGGCTAGCAGAATTGACTCGCAAAGATGGTGGTAACATTGATGTGATAAAGCAGGATAAAGTCTTGTTTATTATATTATTTTCAATTTGCCAGATTTTTCCAGCGTTTGAACGACTATGGTTCAGCCATCCAGTTCCTTGTGATGTCTCACTGCAATGATGAGGCGTTCCAGCTGGCCCAGCAACATCGGCAGATGGAGATCTATGCTGATATTATTGGTCAGTACAACCAAGTGTTATATGGAACAATTGATGCACAGGGGTTAATCCAAATGTTGACCTCTGGCATTACCATATTTCGAAGCTGAAATTTGACAATAGAAACAAAGGGAACAAATATTTTTCAAAGCCTTATGGGAGCAACGAATAAAGAAACTTACAATAAATTCAACAACAAGACTCCTTAGACAGAGAGTCAATATCTCATATCGGACTTGAAAGATTGTATGTGTTTATCCATGTTTTTCTTGGTGATTGTGCCAGCGTAAATCCTCAGATTCTTTCATTTCTTTGTTCTTTAACCTTCTTATTTTCCTCATCTTCCATCATCCTTGACTGTTCTATCATACATTTTTTGGTTGAAAATTTAAATATTTCCCAAAAAAATTAGCAGTGAATTGATTTATGAATGCTGAATGTTATTTACATTGCCAGGATCAGATGCCACGCCTGAGGATTACCAAAGCATTGCCGTCTACTTTGACAATGAGAATAACCATTTCCTGGCTGGCAAGTTTTTCTTGCTCAGTGGCCAGTACTCTAAGGTGAGCATCGCTGTATGACAGCTAGTTCATCATACACTGGAGTTTCATCAGTTCAGTGACAAAAACTTGACCTTCACTTTTGCATTTAGCTATCTTAATATGTATTCCCAGAAATTTTAAAGATTACTTCTCATAATCTGAATGAGATTCAGAGTTTTGATGTGCTCATAAAAATGTTCTTCCACAAACATGGTCAGAATGCCACCGACCCAATTTTGTTTCAAAAGATGATCTAATGTCAGTTTATTATTGGATTTTGGAATTCAGATTATGTCTAACACCACAGGTATAAAAATGATGAAGGTGTAATATTTAATGAAAATGTCAATGGTGCCGTCTTAATCATGCCTCATATATATTAAAATGACATACTAACTTTTGTGTTTCAAATATTTTGAAGTATAGAGTATCAAAAGCCTGACCTTACCAAAGAGCCTCCTTTTGTCTTGGTGCCTTGTGTTTTTTGGTCAGGTGAAAATCATAATAACATATTTCCTCCCTTTATCATTTTTTTGTTTTGTTTAATGTTTAGGCAATGAAACACTTTCTGAAGTGTAATCCTGAAGATGGTCAAGCAATTGAGTTGGCTATTGAAACCGTTGGCCGAGCCAATGATGACTTGCTGACCAAACAATTGGTAGATTTTCTCATGGGAGACGTGGATGGCACACCTAAGGTAATCTCTCCTGGTCTTTGTTGCATCAAATCACGGGAATTTGAAAATTGGGTCTATCAGCAGTTTGATTATATTTGTTTGCTCGTATATTATTTTCTTGAGATTTTTGGTCGTTGATGTGCAACACCTTGTGTTATTCAGAGATGGTCAAGATAGTTTTAGTGAATGCAGAATCAATTAAAAAAAGCCGCTAAATTTATTTCAGATGTTTTTGAATGAAAGTTGTAAGTGTATATTTGGAGCAGATCAAGACTATGAATGATGTAAATAGAAAATAAATGTCTTTTTGAGCAGCATGTTTGCCATTCAATGACATCAGATGAATTATTGGATAATTGTTTGCAGCAAACGTCATTTCAGTTTAGTCTGGAGAGTTTAATTCTATTTTTTTCATTATTATGCTCATCATTCACATATATTTTTCTTGTATCAGTTATATAATTCTTGTAATCGGTTCATGCCTGTGAGTATTTTCATGCTGTGAAAAACTGTAAAGTTCCCTCCCAAGCCTTTTCTTAAGTTTTGGCAAATTCGTTTGTTTTAATATGCAATTGATACTTACTGACATTTTCATAACTGAGGTAAAGTCAGCCAAGGTTCATTTTTTGTCCTCTGAAAGTTTGGTCACATTCAATATTCTGCAGACCCTCAAATAATCTGTTATCTTTGTTTTAATCCAGGATGCCAAGTACCTTTTCCGATTGTACATGGCCTTGAAGAAATATGGAGAAGCAGCTAGAACAGCCATCATCATTGCCAGAGAGGAACAGAATGCAGGTCTGTGTCTGGCTGCTTCAGTTAAATATATATAGCACACAGTCAGACTTCTTAATTCCAATTCATTTCAGTGCCAAATGTACATCATAGTTTGTAAATAGGCCCAACAGAATAGTAATAGAAGCTCTACTGTTGCAAAGTCTTGATAATGATCAGTTATTTTCTTGTTTAAATATAGCGAAAAAAAGAGAAATGTGTTTATATTACAATTACATGTGTTGTAATAAACATTTTTTTCTTTGCCATATTTTATTTTTGCTCCAAGCCCTGCTGCGACCTCACCTGGGTTGTTTTTTTTTTTTTAGTAATTATTTTTTTGCATAGAGTAGACTAGAGGAGTAAATTGCAGTTTTTACGTATTTTAAGTTACACAGTTGGCATTGTTTGTCTAGCTTGTATGGATCTGGAGTCATGAAATGCAGACTATTACTGCTGTTTTTCTCCTTTTCTCCAATGGTAATTGAAAAAGAAAAGGAAACAGTTGCAATTAACCATGTACATGTTCCTTTCCACTTCTCTGAAAATTAATTCCTGTGTATTTTTCATTGTGATCTTATCTTTGATCAGTCACATCTTTCTGCTGATATTTATGTAGTTTTCATATGGTCATGTTTTGACAGGGGAAGAAAAATGTTTATTAATGGAGATCGGTTTTGATTAACATTGCAGGGAATTATCGTAATGCTCACGATGTGTTGTACAGCATGTACCAGGAACTCAAGCAGAACAAGATCAAAATTCCAGCTGAAATGGCAACCAACTTAATGATTTTACATAGTTACATCTTAGTCAAGGTAGGTAATATAAGACAGCCTCACTGGAGAAAGCAGAAATTCCAAACTGGCAAATGAGACAGAAACAGTTGTAGTTATTTTTATAGAAGTTTCCTCAGATCGTTTGTATAAGTAAATGGCACACTGATAGTTGATATTTAGAGTAATTCTCTGCCAAAAAAAAGTTTTTGCACTCTTCCAGTTTAAACATAGATTTTTTATCTGTTCAAATTATTCACAACACTATTGTGATGGCATTTTGAACAAATAAATCTTTATGCATGCACATTATTGACCGAACTTCGTTGTTTCATTTTACAACCTACAAAATTTATTGAAATAAAAGATGGTCATGTTTAGCACTTTCTGAGAATAGCTGATATAATGATATAGAAAATTTCCTGGAAAGTAACAGGGAGAAAGAAATCTTGAGTTCCATGCAGATGACAATTCAGGACAGTCAATGTGTCGTCAAGTTTGTCACTTTGCTTTGATAGAATTACATTTTTTGGGGGGTTTTCTTGCTGGTTATAAAGAAAAGATGCCACTGACATATAAACAGATTGATATAGCAGTTAAAAACAAGGACAGGGAAAGAAAAACAGAGATTATTGCTTCAAAGAAAGTTTCTGTTTCCATTCTACAGATCCATGTCAAACGAGGAGATCACATGAAGGGAGCAAGAATGCTGATAAGGGTGGCAAACAACATTAGCAAATTTCCATCTCGTAAGTTATGTTTTCTGCATTGGCCAAAGATCTGATGACTGTTTTTCTCCAAAGAAGTGTCATTACCTGAATCATTTCTCTGAGGCCGCCATAAGTTTTTTCAACACTAGTATGTTTTTCTCTATCAATAAGGATCCATGAATGATTGCCTATTTATGTCGGTTCATTGTAAAACGATTGTAAAGAATTATGAAGTTTCACTTCTTCTTTTTTTTCAACATTTTCAAAACAATGAAAGAAATCGTGGTAGTGATGTGTGTATGTGTTACTGTAGCATATCAATTACATTCACTGAAGTGTGAAATTTTTAATCGTAGAGTTTGCTATATATCTGAAGAATATTGTCGCGATGTGGGTTAGATGGGGAGAATTCGACTGACACTCTTTCGAGGTCCGCTCCCACAATCGACGAACACACAAAAAAAATACTTGCACTCTAAAAACTAAATAAATCAATTGCTTTGATTTTTAGCAGAACTGTAGGGCAGTTTAATTACAGGAATTAATGTAACAAATATAATTATAAATATAATTATCAATTCAAAGGCAACTGAATCTAACTAATGAAACTACAGCTTTCTATAAAGACTAACTTATTCACTCTAACTACTTGCAGGTCATATGAGTTAGATGCCAAATAGAATCCGCGCACGTGGCGACGGATATAACAGTTTAAATTCTATTAATTCAATGAGACATGTTATGATATGGACATTTCCTCTAGACACGCCATGGAGAATGCTTGTACAACCATGCGTTGTCTGGCGGTAGCTCTGAAACTGTCTTCAAAAGTAAGTAGAACGGTTCACTTTCATCATTACGAATTAGTATGGACTCTCACCATGGGGCCCTCACTCGGAGTGAGAGCGCTGGATGTAAACGCTGTGGGTTTATATCAAACCAAGTAGCTTAGGCTCTGGAGCTTTAAATCATGGCGCTCCTCACAATATGGACTGCTCAACTGCGTCTCTATGTCTCTCATCTGGCTGAGGACTATCGCCGTCCACCTCGTAAATGGATTGTCTACGTGTGGCATCTATCTAAGCTCTGCACGGGTTTAAATACTAAAGCTATGTCTCGACCTTCCGTCCAGATTCATACATTTGATTGGTGCAGTCGCTTCAGCTCAGCCTGCAATATTAATTTATGCTTGTCATGGCCTTGCGCCAAAATCAAGGTCAATTTTACGGTCTAGACAAAATTTAAAATGCGAAACATTAACTACTAAAATCTTCAAACCCCGTGCTTTCTACTCTTATGCACGAATTTCCGAACGCCAACTAAGCGTCTAAATAAACTACCTTTACTCGCCCCTTATCTATGTTAATCAAAATCACGGGGTCGAGAACTGCTCTGTCATTCCTAGCTATACATTTATTCTGTCTCGCCCCTCCTTCTCTCCATCTATCAGAAAAAAGGTGTTTCAAAACAAACTGTTCACGAGAACAGCTCAAGGACAAATTACGCTGGTTATAATCAACAAGATCGTAAAAATTAACTCACTGACGTCGTGACCTAGCACGGCATTTATGATCCTAATGTGATCATGACAAATATGACTGATAACAGATAGGGATTTTTCTTGACACAGATACATTTTTCAAAGGTGTGGTGAACTGCTTCATAATCCATATTAATAAAGCTATTAATGTTTTGTATTGTTTCTCATGCTGATCATATTTTATTTGTTTGTAGATATCGTACCCATCCTGACATCCACGGTCATTGAATGTCATAGAGCTGGCCTCAAGAATTCCTCCTTTGGCTATGCAGCCATGTTGATGCGACCGGAGTACAGAAATGACATTGACCTCAAGTACAAGCGGAAGATTGAGATGATAGTGCGCAAGCCAGACAAGACGGAGGAAGAAGAGCCACTGACCGCATGTCCTATGTGTGGCTTCCAGCTGCCAGAGACAGAACTCTTGTGTCCAGACTGCAAGAATAATCTCCCTTATTGTATTGTTACAGTAAGTGATGTTGCAATATCTATTTATGTCAGGGGGGCAAACAATATTTGTGCAACTGATTTTTAAAGACAGCTTATGTCTAGTGCCACAGGTATGAAAATATTGAAGGTGTAAAATATTAAATGAAAATTTCATCGGTGTTTACAGGCAAAGTCAAGATATATGTGCAGTAATAAGAGCCCACACTCATCATTTAAACTGGTGAAGGGAAGATAAAGAGCCCTCAGAAATTTTATTAAGTACAGGTTTATTTCAACTTGATACAGATACTGGTGCAAAAGTCCAGTGTTTATTTTTATTTTAATGGAAAAGGTATAATTTGTGCAAAGGTACTTATGCTGCTGAGCTTGTCTCTTCATAATGAACACAGCTTGCTACTTGTTCATCTGTGCTAGTTACAGACCAATGAAATATTTTTTTTTGCTTGTTTTGTTTGCCAGGGTCGCCATGTCATGCGTGATGACTTCAGTGTCTGTCCCAGTTGTGACTTTCCAGCTTTGTTTTCAGAGTTCATCAAGTACGTTTCTTACCACTATAACTACAGTTTTATAACTTTCTGGGTGAATGTTTAATGCTAGGGCAGAATTAAAAGTGAAATCTCGCATCTCATTCAACCTAGCAAAGTTGCCAGTGAAATCATCATAGTAATACAGACAGTGCATGTAATTTTTGCCAGGTTTTGCTCCCAAGAAATATAACTGAATAATTACTGCAAATTTTCATAAGCCTTATAATGAGAACAAACAAAAAAATAAGAATACAAAGTCAGATATCGCAGGGCAGTACAAATTATAAGCATATTTGTATGAAACTTTATGTGATTTTTTTTTTTTCCCCACTAATGAGCGTAATGGAAAATAGCTGTATCTAGTCTGGTAAACTGGCAGGAAATTATCAAGTGCAAAGAATATATAAAGGGAAAGTGAATAGAAACAGCAGTCTTTGTGGATTCAGGTTCTCCTTACGTTGCTTCTCTTAGGGCTTCCTCCTGTCCTATTGATCTGTTATATCCTGGCTGTCGTCTTGCTTGGTAGTGGCGGTAGTGATTGTGTCGAGTGCTTTCAGCAAACTCAGAATCTTCACCTTGTGCTTGTAAAGTACAAGCAGAAAAGCCGAACTTGTACCTAGCTTACAAATATTGCACTTCCTTGATATGTTGATGCACATTAATTTATGCTCTGTGATCATTTAATGCTACACTGATAAGTGTCACCAAAACTACAGAAACATGGCATCATTAGAAAAAATTGTTTTCACAGAACAGGGACAGGAAAAGTTAGACTATAAAACATAGTCTGGAAAAGCTACGATTCAACTCCAGAAATTGTCTTCGCTGAGCATAGTACAAATAGGTAGTGACAATGTTTCTAGGTTCTGCTGTTGTCTCAGATTTCTAGGAGTAAGTTTTACAATTTGCGGTTATTGTATAGACAGCCTGATATTTTAAGGCAGTAAGAAGATTGCCAACCGTACTGATATTTTGCTTTATTTGACAGATTATTGGAGACAGAGGAGACCTGCCCAATGTGTAGTGAAAGAGTTCTCAAAGAAAATGTTCAGAAGATCATCGACCCACACAAATACATCTACCCTCAGAATGCTGAAACCAAGGATGAAGAGGGAGTTGATGCTGTTGTGAACTAGACAGGATGTCTGTGAAAAGATGAAAAAAAGTGTATAGGACTGATGCCCCTACATGCTGGATCTAGACTTAGACTGGGGAACTGCAAGATCTGAAAATTTACAATAAAAGGGATTGTTAGCATGCTGAGTGTTTGTTGTTAGTTTAAGAATAGTGATAGGTCTCTTCAGCAAATTCGACACTGTTAGTTAGTTTGGTCAGTTGTGTTGTTAGTGCCCCCCCCCCCCCCCCCCCCCCCATAACCAGAATGATTGAAGTGGAATACAAACGGGGCAAAGGCCGGACGAACCCGACAATTGTGGAACCAGCTGGCCACAGAGACAATTAGTAGGAAAATCCTCAAACAGATCTTGTAGCGGGGAGAGGAGCACTTATGGGGATGCCCAATGTGCTAGAATTCTGATTCCCGTCATCAGTCAGTCATCCATGTTAGTGGGGGATTCTTTGGTCCTTTCACCCTTTGCATTATCTTATGGACTTTTTTTAGGCATATCTTCATTAGATAAATGATGCAAGATTTGAAGGTGTGATAAGCTTTTATCCTAACTCCTACAATTTGCAAGTGAGTTGGAGAACAAGATTGTCATTTGCAAAGACACTAACGTAGCTTTAAGCAAGAAACCTATCATCATTCTGATGTACTTAATACAGAGCAAAAGTGTGAGATTTGTGGGTACATTACGTTTGTATGTATTCAGTGTATATGCATGTATGTTTGAACATTTTTTTTTACACCATTTCAGGTAGTTAGCCTTTTGGGGTTCCATTTTGAACTCTCTTATAGACCTCAAGTCTATCTGAACAATTTGGTCTCCAGTGCTTCAGGAGATTTCTGTGAGCTTCATCATTCCATCTCCTTCCGTCCATTTTGGGAACCACGTGACTTTTGGCTGCTTGAAAAGTTTATTTTTATCCTGTCATCCGTCCATTATTCTAAAAATATTGTGAAAATTATGTATAAAGAGTACAAATTTAATGGTAATTAATCTTTTCTTTTTTTCCGGTATTTTTACTGGGAGCAAGGCAAATGTCTGATTGTTAAGAAATCTTCAGATGGGCCTTTCATATACAGGTATATATGTCTACAGAGAGGAAAACGTGTGTTACACAGTATTTATTCCAGTTTCTGGTGTGCGTTGAATAGGAACAGGATTTTGATTTAAGGTCAGACAAAAGAAACTTTACAAGTATGTAAATTTCCTGATTTGAATCACACCTGTTTGGAAACATTACAAAATGAATGTGTGACAAATGGAATATTAAGTTTGATCTCAGGTTTTCAGACAAATGCGCAGTCCTTTCATTGCAATTTTTAAACTTCTCTGCAGCAGTGAATCATAGCAAACTAATTAATTTTACTTTCAGTTTCAGAAAGACTTGACATACCAGTCTTTTAATTATTGTATTGGTTATGTTGTATCCCGTGTCTTAGATCTGATTACTTTAAACAGAAACAGAATTATTTCTGATCCTAATTTTATCCAGTTAAGTTTTTTGTGGCTTAGGTATGGTTTGTATACCTAAATCTAGGGTTTCTCCTTATGCGGTTTCTCACTATGCTGGGAAACTGATCCTTGAGATATTTGATATATTTGTTGTTTATGTATGTGTAACAAGGCGGTTGTGAGCACCCAGCACATTGTATTGTGTATGTATGAAGATCATGTTTATTGGTTTGTAGGTCTTGTATGGACTTGAGAGAGCTGAGAGTCAGCTATCGTCAGTGTCTTAAAGCAATGCTGGGGGGCGATATTTCACTCATCTAATGTGTAAATTTACAACTGAAGACACTTGGAGTCATGCCTTCAGTGTCTGAAGCTCTGCCCAGAATGTCAGGGCTAAAACACTGGACGGGAGAAATTAGAAATTCTCATGATCATTGTGTATGTTTCATTCTTGTTAGGAAGAGCATTCTGAAATTTACGGTATGCATTTGACTGTGATATTATGTGAATTCTAAGTGTTTGAGAAAAGGGTTTGTTGCTGAATGAATGTCTCGAAGTAAAGCTTTAAATCTGTGAGATTCCTCAAGAGGTGGGAAAATATAGAGATATAAATGGAGCTCAGATATTTGACAAAACATGCAATATTTGTTTTATACACAGGATATCCCAAAAGTCCAGGATCCATAGGCAAAAAAGTATTTAGATTTCTTACAATAAATGCTCTAATTGATGACTTTCATGCACAACACTTGTCTTAATACTGAATACAAGAATTGTGTGATTTACGGGTAGTTTTGAAGGTCATATTGTAGAAAAAACGGGGATTTAAAATGTTCTCACTGTTTGCAAAGGTCTCGTTATTAGTAGTGTCATTAAACATGATGGTACGCTGTATAAGGAAAAAGGCCTATTGATCCAGATCTTTGGGACACAGATGAACAAACTTGACTAAAAATATTACATAAATCCCCATCCTTTGTACCTGATTGGAGATTTTGCCAGTTCCCTGCAGAGCAGTAAATTGTGCATCCATAGGCTATATATTTTTATACTTCATTGAATCAAATTCACTTATTTATTGTCCTGCTCATTAAGTTTAGATACACCAGAGGTCAAATGTCATATTTGTATGTGGTTTCTTTGTGATTTTACAAGGAAAGCAAAATTTATAGTCCTATCTTCAGTCCTTAACTTAAACAGTGTTAGGAATAACATAATTTTTAAGGCTTGTATTTTTATTGCATTTTTCAAATTTGAAACTTGCAGTGGTTGTTTTGATTGATTAAAAGGTATTTTACTGAAATGAAATTGATTTCACGATTATTTTCATTTGCTTCATGTGTGTGTAAGTCCCAGCATGTCATTACAACATTGCTGTGTTCAGCTTTCATTCCAGGCTACAGCATTTTTTTGTTTGTTCATATCCTTCTTTCTCTTACCTGACCTCTTCGGAAAAGTATGTTTTTTATACCAGCTCCAAATTCTCTTTTCCTGAAGTGCTGTGGCCGCATGCATGAACATGGTGTGAATTCGCCCGCTTTGTACCATGGTGCAGGCTTAATAGTGCATACTACCACCTAGTTGTAAACTCAAATTTAGGCGGTATGCATGAACTAAAGTTACACCTACCCCTCACTGTGCATCAACAATTGCCGCTCACCTCTGTCATGTAATAAAAATTATCATTGCGAATGCACATAATGTTTATCAGCCTGTCGCAAATGTTAAAACCCATGCTGGCAACAAAATCAGCGATGGATTTCTAAGTTTATTTTCATTAGTAGCAGATTTTGCAATTTATTAATTGGAACAGATTTAACTCCTTCAGATTTGACACCACAGAGAAGAAATTTTAAAGCACTTCTTTATGTTTTTTTCATTTTGGATAGATCTCTATCAAATTTCTGATTAAATAGGTTGGGTCAATTACACAAATTCTATTGGAACATTATTTTCTCAGAAGATTTGTAAGGCATCAATGGGATTAAAAAATTTGTTCTGTAAGGATCGCTGGTGATTGCGGGCTCAAAAGCAGATGCCACTTTCCCAAGCTAGTTATGCATTGTGTAGCTGATTGGCCTCGGAGAAAGTGTAACGTTACGATCCCTTTTATGCATGTATGTAAGCTTACACTAAGTTCATGCATACCAGATTTAGCATTTTATACTGACTTGTAAGGCCTACACCACTGTGTAACCAGTTATGCATAGTTCATGCATACGGCCACTGGTGACTAATTCATACACCACGAACTAGACATAGATAGTCTCTGTCTTTATCCATTATTTTCTCTCATTCTCACTGTATTACAAAGACACTTTCTCCCTTCTTCCTGTTCTTTTTTCAGCATCTTTACATTGTTTTCCAGTTTTTATTTGTAATGTTGTGTTTTTTAAAGTACCCTCCCCTCTCCTCAAAATAAAAAAAAAATAAAAAAAAGGATCATGACCACTGTAATAAAAACAATCCAGTTCAGTAAGAATCTTAAGAACCTGCATTTATTTCATCTGTTTTGCAAGTAAATCAAATTTCAAGCAAAAATAGCAATACAAGAAATAAAATGATTCACAATCCCGCTTGTAGAAAAAATATATAACTAACAACAAAAAGCCTGCACACATAGACATTGTAAACGGTCCTGCTTTCTTACATAGCTGCAATTCAACTGACCAACCCACAATGACTTACCATTAATCTTTTTGACAGAAACAAACTCATTATGAGCTAAATGTTTATATCTTGCTTTCTGTCTCTTCCAATGAAATCAGTTGCACTTTCCTGATTGTTCACTCCCATGAAAGCATGTTATTACAAGTATGAGTGCCCTTTAAGTTTCTTGTGCCAGGGGTACATATTTTAAAGCCCCTTGTAATTCCAGAGCTAGAGAGCTCCTCCCGAAATACTCCTAACAACAGCCATAAGTAATTATTCTTTCAGATTTTCTTTTTGTTTTCCTCCTGTTTTTTGGTTGAACGGGAAGGGGGCAGGATTAGGGATTCGATAAGATTTAAGGCTGAGGATTGGGACGGGATTAGGGATAGGTACATACATGTATATGTATGCGCCCCTAATGCAAAACTGTTGGGGTGCATATGTACATGTAACAACAGCCCCCAAGAAATGTTACATTTATATAATTCCTCTCATTTTAGCAGTTTCATGCCCTTGCTTTTATAGGGATAATTACCTCATTTCCACAAAACTAAACATTTTGTACAAAGATACAATTAGATCTCAGTTTACTTAGTCAACAGAATTTACTTTCTTTCATTATCAAGGGTGGTATGGTAAATTAGCATAACCCGGTTTTCACAAATTTTTCAGGATATCCAAAAAACTGGATCACTTTCTTTCTCAGACTTGATCACACCAGCTGTGATACTTTGGACAGCCTTATCTAACCCCTAGTTTTCAGAATTTAACCCCCTAATAGTGCAGACAGAGTGGAGTCCCTATCCTCTCACCAAAAAGGGCCTGTCCCTAATTTGGGGAGAGGTGAGCTTTAAGTTACAGGAAATGCGTTGCGGTAGACAGAGTGGAGTCACCAGCCCCTCCTCTCCCCTTTTTGCTTGCTCGCCCCAAAAAGAGTTGGGGTCTGCATTTTAGTGCTGCACTAAAATTGCTCGCCCCTCTCGCACCAAAACTTAACAGGCGACGTGTTGTGCAGTGTTTTGTTTACACCATTGTCTTGTTTTTTGTAATCGTACAACACGGCCTTTAAACTTTTCTACAAAAAATGGACGCCAATAAAATTGAGGCACTAATTAATGCCGTGGAAAAGAGACCAAACATTTATGACAAATCAAGTGCTGAATACAGCAACAGAAATTACCTCAACAACGAATGGAAAAAAAGTGCAGATGAAGTAGGATGCATGGGTGAGTGATAAATTTTATTTCATTAATCTATTTTAATTATCCCGCTTTGAAATAAAAAAATGATTCAAGATAGTGCCATCGCTCGATTTGGGGAGAGCAAGGGGAGGGGAGAGGCCTTCACTCTGTCACCGACGTTACAGACCTCTCCTCTCCCCTTGCTCGCCCCAAATGGGGCGAGGTGCGACTTGGTGCTTGATGACTCTACTCTGTCTGCACTTTAACTTATACAAAAAAATCTGCTGGCTGTCATGGCTACAAATAATTCAATTTTTTAAGAATGTTGAGTAACAATACTTCACCATATGGCCCTCCATATAAACAAAAATGTTATGCAACTATTAATGCTGAGAATGTTTTCTTTTATTTCATGGGGCTATTAAAACCCTAGGTCACATGACACGTACAATACTTATCATGGACATAGAAGGCAAATGAGGAAGAAGCAAGCAATAAAAACTCACTCTACCAATTGCAAGAGTACAAAAAACGTAAATTCAAAGCAGAAGAAAAACTTCATAAACAAAGTGGAAAAGTGGTAAAGAGGCTGTTTGTAAGGCTCTTACTGATCCTTGTAGAATGAAAATCGCACATCATAGGTAATAACATTTATGTCCATTCTCAGCATCTCAATGAGCTTCAATACGTTTCCTTGCTGAGTGATCCGCTAAAGAAAGTGGACAGTCTTCCCAGTTTGTAAAGTCACTGCTGATGTTAAAGGGAATTATTTATGCTAAAATGTGTTCTTAAAAACTACTGATCTGGCTCACTGGGAGTGTTAACTGTAGTTAGCATATCTTTTGTTAAGAAACTATTTTACTAAGCTTTTTATTGCCCTGCTTGTCAGAAATAATGTGGAAACATTCTCTGCGTGAATCATCTCACTGAATAGGCTAAATACAAAGTGAGAATTTACCAAGTACAAATAAATCTTATTTCACTTCAACAAAGCTTCAACTTTAAATAGAAATGGTTTAAGTTCCTTCTAGTGTGGAAAGTGTAAAAGCTACACTTTTCCAATTAAACATGTACATCAGTAATTACAGCATTTTGTCAGAGTGTCATGCAATTTCAAGATCTGTCATCTACTATATCTGGGTAAGCCATTACTTTCAAGATTCCAGGACATGGACGGAAAGATCAAAAGTTTACTACAAAAATGAAAACTTACTTATGAAATATTACCCTTCATACATACAGAGTATAATATGAATCCATATTATGTGCAAAATGCAAAAATTATTTTTCGTTCATGTAAACCACTGATCATCATGTCAAAAGTTCTTCACCGCAGCAAAATGTTGAGGAGTTGTCAAGTTATTCCAACAGCTTTTTCTCCAGATTACATCCTTATATCACAAGGATAGTGATAAATTTTTAAACTGCACTGCTTCTGTCTCTCCTCCAAGTACTTGTTATGAATTTTTCTACTCAATTTGACTTTGGTACATAACCATGTACAGTTTACTGAAGAACATTCCCCTTAATACATTGCACTTTCGACATACTGCATACTGTATTTAGGCAACAATAAACTTCAACATTAACACAGCTGGACGGAAAATATCTGATATGATGAGAAGTAATGTTTGATATAACTTAAATAACTCTAAATGTATAAAGATAATAAGCAACATAGCAAAAAAATCCTTTCAAAAATCATATGCCACTAAATGATAAATGCAAAATTTTCGTCATATGAAAAAAAAAAAAATTTTTTTGGCCCATTTGGAATTACTTACAAGTGAAATCACAACCTTTCGCTACCTGAAACTAACCCAACAGAAGAAATTAATCATTTCTACAACTGAAATAATCTTAAAAGAAAACCTAAGTGTTCTTTTCTCTCCGAGAATCTCAAGGTAACTGTGCCAAGACTTCATCAGAGAAGGCCATCATATTTTGGTCCATAAGAGTCAATGAATTTCATACTCTGGAATGCTGCTTTATCAATGACATGATCTGCGAATTTTCAACAACAATCATGTAATGGGATCTCCTGACACTGACAGACATGACTGAATGTACAATATGACACTGTCAGAGACTGCAAGTTTACAAAAAACAAGATCAAAATAACAGATTTCATCCACACACAATTAGCAAATCAGGACTGATCTCTGCAAAATGCTGTTGTGCAGCTGAGCTAATACATTTTTTCACTACAAACACAGCAAAGATGAGAAAAGTGTAGAAATCGAATATAGTCAAAGTGATGTCATAAATAACAACATCAGAAGTGACTTTCAACCTGTATCTGTGCTTTCATCAGACAATATATATAAACAATGGGATGAATACTTTGCATACAAACAAATACTTCCAAATACATGTAATTTCACAAACAAATCTCATAAAAGTGTCAAGTCACTCTAAGTGAGTTCTGGTTCTGAGTTTAATATGATTAAGTTTCAATAGAAATATATTAGCATGACTGACCTCCAATCAAACACAGGATGATTTCGCACAAGCACTCTGGTCAGGTCTGGTGTGGATATTGAGAAATATCACTTCACTGATGATGTACATGATTAAATAACTGAGGAGTTAGTAAAACTGAAAAAAAAAGCTGTCATTTGATGGTCACTCAATGAAGTTCACACTGGATGTTCTAGGAAATCAAAAGATTTATATACTGATTTGCAAAGATATTGATAGAATATATTGTAGTAACAATAGAACCAACTGAGGGCACTAAGAGAATAACTAAATAAAATAGCCCGCTTTGGTGCTGTTGGTGATGCAGGTATATCACGCTAGAGGTAGATTTTAACCCTATTCTAATCCCTTGGGTCTGTAAGACCCAGAACACCTCATTTTTTGCCATAATTTTACATAAAAACTGAAATATCTTCTTTTTCCTGGAATTTGAACTATTCTCCTAAAATGTTATGATGTGATTGTTGGTAGCACCATTTCTTCACAAAAGTCAGTAAGTGAGTTTGGTTTATTTTTGGTTTCCTGTTGCGTGCTTGCGGGAGCCTGTCAGACACAGGTAATCAATATAGATTTTATCATTAAAGCTGGGCCTAATGGGCCCAACGATGTATAATCAATAGTGTTAAGTAATTTTTCTTTATCTACGAGTTTGGGTGTGACAGGCCCTACAGTTCATCAATCTGAAGATGAACTAGGCAGCTTAAAAATAGGGTTAACATGAAATGTTTACCACCACAAAGACAAGATTCCATCATCTCCTTACATATCCCCATAGTTTGAAACAAATACCAGAGTGATTTGTACTTTTGTACTGTAACACACATTTCAGCCATCAAAGAAAACTTGCAAACATACTCAGCTGGTTATGTCTACCATCTACACTACTGATAGTCACTGGCCAGACATTGCAACTGTATGAATATGACAACAATAAGTACGGAATGAATACATTTCTGGTTTTGTGACCTTAGGTATGGTTTTACAGCAGTGTACCAGATTTATGATCACAGAAAAACAAGCCCTGGAAATGTAGCCAGAGAGACGACCGAACCCACCCAAATCCTTCTTCGCAAATCCTCGTAAACAGCCACAGTTTACATACTCTTGCAGAGGTCTGATGTCATCCACCTTCTTCTCTCAAAAGCTTGATGACCTGCATTACAGAGATCTTGACAAAGACCTTACTCTCTATGCCTCTATCATTTGCTCAAGCCACATACCTTATACTTTCTTCTTTATATTGGAAATTCTACTTGCAAATCTCAGAACGATCCCTCATGTCACTGAACAGTATAACAGATCATCAAGAAACAATGGCAATGAAAATATATACAAGCATCTGTATTCATAAAGTTGACAGGCACCAATGTTGTTCATCCACTGATGGGAAAATTACTCATTGGGGATACTGTTCGTAAAATGTTACATTCAATAACGCAATGGAATTTTTACTGTTGTTATGTCCAACAGTGAGAGTATCAATACCTGTATTATCAAAACTCACTTATCACTATGTACACTTAATGTATTATGCACTTCAGGCTATTAACATTGCCAGGAACAGCATGAGACTCGCTACCAAAAACAGAAGTTACAATAATAATTTGTTCACATTATTGTATGGTTTTTCTGTTTTTCACTTTGTTTCCCCTTTTAGTCAAATTAAACTGATTAAAAAAATATAAAAAAACATCAGTCACGTTCAGTTTGGGAGTAAGGAAGAAATATGAGAATAAATCCTCTCAGCTGATTTAACATCACTGATAAAATGCATTAGTTGTAAATTAATGGGGAAAACACATTGACATCATACACTGATGTTCTAACCCTACAGATTCAGCTGTGTTTGTAATAAAATGGGTTAGATTATTAACAACCTAAAAAAATAGGCTACTAAAGTTCTGTTCTACATAGCCACAAAATTTTATATTTCACACTTAAAATTCAGACAGCTCCTTTCCCTATTTCTTTCATGAAATATTCTGTAGTATTTTTCCAAACAGCCCACAAAAAAACAATACCAGAAGTGATTGCCAGTAAATTTAACACTGAACAAAATGTTTTAGAAGTACAATAAAAAGGGGAGAAGACAAAAATGACAATAATACTGTAAGTGAGAAATTATGTTCACATTTAACTAAGAGATAGCAAAACATTTCAGATTTATTGAAAAATTTACCACTAAGTTTCATAAATTCCTCATCTCAATTAAATTTTACAGACTGAACTAATGCTTTGCAGGACTGGGACTGCACATTTCATTATATACAAATTAAGCAGCAGAGTCAGATGTTTAACAATTATGCGTTTGGCTGGACAGCCACTTTATCAATAAGACTATCTGAAAGTTTTACAACAAATTCTGTTACTTGTCCTGAGGATTTTTCACACACAGAACAACTTGCAACCACATCCTTGGACAACACGTCTTTTTGGCACAGAACTATAATCTGTTCCTGACAAGGAATTCCTGTGATTCTTTTGTATGCTGGAAGCTTATATTCACAATTCCATTCTGTCACTGTATCTCATTCTCGGCCACACACATTAGAACAAATAATGCCATGTATAAAATCACGCCAGATGTGAAAAGTGACAAAATGTTGTTTGGAGCTCCTGGGGAAGACAAAGAGAGAAAACAGTGAGAAACTACACCTCAAGGCAAAGGGAAAACATCTCGCAAATTTTCCATTCAAATAAAGCATGTTAATATCACTGTTGTTCTGCACTGATGGAGGTTAATATGTGGACATTTCAAAGTAACATAAATGGCAATGTTAATCTGTAAAAGAAATTAACCCTGTGTTTTCTTCCCACCATGAAATTGTCATAGAAGGTCCCAAAACCAAAATACACAATCACATACAAAGAAAAAAGGAAGCAAAACAACTCTCAGACAATTTCATAAAACAGCCAGTAGAAAGGCTAGCCACACTTGCTGCCCTGCAGCAGTCATGCCTTAGTTTCATGTTCTCGATGACTCCGCAATGTGCCAGTGTCTCTCACATGTGCACATCTACACTCCTCATGACTGCCAAAAAATGCCAAACCACAAAACACAACAGCCTCATGTGTGTGCCTGGCCTATACATACCATTGGCCTAGTCTTCTTCAGTAAATGCTGTGTCTGACATGACCAGTTGAAATATCTTGGGGAACAAATGCTGTTTTCTGGGTCCTAGCAGTTGTATGGCCACTTTAGCTCCATCTTCAATGTTTCCGTCATCATCCTCTTGCAATTTCTGAAAGTTCACAAGGTCACAGATGGAAACACAATAAAAAAAGATGTCTGTATGTGTTTTAACTTGTGGGATTCAGTCCTATTTAAGAACCTCCCACTTACACCTTCAGAAAAACATAATCAAGAACAGGGGGCCAAGAGCATTATGCTGAGGCCCCCGAGAAACAAAAGATCTCAACCTTCAGCAATTTCGGGTTGCCACCAAAGGAAACTATATTTCCAACTTCTCTTCCACCTCCAGTCCCTCACTCAGATGAATTAGACAGACTTCCACCAACAAGTATGCGTTGGGGGCTCACTATAAACCAAAACCTGTAAACTGCATCCCATCAGCCAGTACATTCGTAACCAAAGAGCCTGACAAGTTTGACATACTGACCTGGATAGTCTGGTACACCTCTACGAGTTTCTCCACCCCCAGTTCCTTCTCCAGCTCCTGACGCATGGCCTCTAGTCGTCCAAAACGGTCATAGTCTTTTCCTTCACCATCCTCCTCATCACCAAATGTGGTTTCATTGTCGCTGTCACCCTCTGTTAAAAAATTAAAAAGTGAAAATGGTGAGGATATGACTTACCACCTTCTTGAATCATGAATGAAGTCTACAAGGGTAAAACAGCCACAGACACAAAAAGTGATTTTTGCCTCTATCTCACTTTTGCTTTTATGTTCTTGATTTCAATCTAATATGTGTATACACTAATATATGTAATACATATATGAGGTGACAGTACAAAATCTATAATATGTCACATCTACCCAAGGTGAGAAAATGTAGCAAAATGTTGCAGCAACAAAAATTTACCACTGTATTAATAGAAAAAATAGCAGACATAATGATTTAAATGAACAAAAATACAAAATACAGTACTTCGAGCCCTGACCATCATTCTGCTGGATTTTATCAATTTATGTCCCGTGTGATATGTTACTGATTCTGATTCTGTGCTGTCATCCCTATATATCTAAAAATTGAGCCTGATAATATCACAGCATACAAACAGCACTGAGACCCGCAATAACACTGCCTTGTATTCTTCCCCACTGAAATTTCATAACTAAAATGATATCTCAATCTGCATATAACAGCATAAAGATTATGTACATTTGCCCTTTTTTTCTCATGGCCCTCAACTGTCTTAGTTATATTTTACTGTAAAATACAAGATAAAAACTGGTACCCATTAAATTAGGATCTAAATGACACGGCAGCTAGTCAGCAATATAGACAATGAGACCAGGAATCAAATATGAGGAAAGAAAAAAAAACGGGAAGTCTTTCTATATCTACCATTCTCAAGTTCCAATGCTGCCACCAATTCCATCTTTTCTCTTTCCTTTTCATCTTCATCATCCTCATTATTTCCATCATCTTCATCATCGCCATCATCTCCTTTCTCATCATCCCCTCCATCACCATTGGTGTCGTCTGTTCTGTCACTTTCATCTTCATCTCGAGGTTTCTTCCGGGGGGCACGTTTGATTGTGGATGGTTTCTTTCTTCCATCTGTGGTGTCCGCACCGCTGGAGCACTGCAAGTTAACCTTGGTTTTCGTATTATCTGGAAACAGAAGATTTGTAAACGGGAGCATTTAGCCGGAGAAATGCATGTATCTGAAATGAACAATTCATGTGCACAGCTGTTGCTCTAACCATATCAGATGATAATTGATAAAACAAAATCATTTCTCCTTCAAACACAAATTTAATGTACATATGTATGAATCTCAACTCCCTTTACACGAAACATGAAACAGCAGGCAAAATATATATGTACAGCTTGTTTACTGAAATTAACCATTATGACAATAACAGAATCAGAAGCTGTATATTTAACAAACTGAAAATTAAGAGTTTCCTACGCAATCACTCCATCTCAAAATTAATTACAGTTTAATACAAAGGCCAAGATGTAACATATTAACATTCTGTTTTCGGACTTCCGGTGACGGCTTTGAAGTCAAAGCCGGCAGATACACTGGCTCTGCACATTTGGAAGTATATCTAGGTGCAGAGGGATTTTGTGTTATCGTTTCCATAGGAGGATTCCGGTAAGTGGATCTTAGTTATATGTGGAATTTTCTCTAAAGCGCTCGACTGCTCTTTTTGCCTATTCTGCGCTTCTGTTTGTCGTGCTCAGCTCACTTATCAAATTTTAGCTGTGCAAGATGGCGGATTCTAACACGGCGAGCGGGGCTAGTGCGGATATAACTGGGCGCGGGGTGTGCTTTATCTTGCACTCAACTATTGCCCCTCCAGATGGTAGTTTAATTAAGGGACTAGACTTGTGTAGAGCCTGTGAGGCTACGACAGGTCCTCAAGGTATTGAGGGAGCTCAGAAGATTGGGGGTTTATGGAGGATTTATGTAAAACGGGCGGGGGCTAGACAAAAATTGCTTACTCAAGGGATTATCTTCATGGGCTTTCTCGGATACAGGACGAAGCACTACGAAGATTATTATCGGAGGTATACCTCTGTCAGTAAGTAACGAGGAGATAGAGAAGGCGTTAACTGTCAAAGGGGTAGTGCTAAGGTCAGCAATAAAAGAGGAACACTATAGAGACGAGAACGGAGGGTGGACTGGGTATAAAACAGGCAGGCGCTTTATGTACACAGACATCCCTGCAATCAATTTAGAAGTTTCCATCCCTATAGGTATATGGAGAGGGACGGTTTATTACAGGGAACAGATCCGACCATTACGACACCCAAAGAACAGTGACACTAACAGGACACCAGTTGACGATGACAACGACAAAGGGGAAAACATATCAGTGACACACAATGACATTCCAAACACAGAGCACGACTCAGACAAGCACACAACAAACACAAGTATTCGCTCACCTACTTATGCAGATACAACTAGCCAGGGAACACACAACAGTAGACCAAAAACAAAAGACAGAACAGGTGAACGAGGAACAGGTAAACAAACAAACATAAAACAAATGATGTTAAACCGCTCACGGAGTATGTCGTGTCGAGGACAACAACGCTCACACAGCCTACAGAACAAAAGAGCCGGCGACACAATTGATTCACCAAATGAAAAAGTGAGGAGACAGGAGGAGGAGGAAACAGAAGGCTGCGAGCACAGCCAGCAGGGAAAGGAAACCTAATTTGAACCCCCGTCGTGTGTGACAACCGGGAAACGACAAGGACCGATAAAGGACTACGCTTTCAGAAAAACCCCCATGCTGGTATTGTCTCTGAACTGCAGAGGCTTAAATAAAAAGATTAAACGTGTATTTATTTTTAAAAAATGCAGAAAGTACGATATCGCATGTTTACAAGAAACGCATGTTACAGATGAACAGGGAGAAGAGTGGAAGAAAGAATGGGGAGGAGAGATGTTCTATTCCGCTGGTACAAACAGAAGTAAAGGCCAAATCATACTCGTCAATAAAAATTTTAGTTTCGAAGAAATCAGACTGGTGTATTCATCCGCGCGGGTTTTAGGTATCAATATTAAAATACGGGGATCAGAATTTTCCATCCTCAACATATACGGCCCAGTAATGAAAGCAGAAAAAGCATCGTTTATATCTCAGCTGACCCAAACACTGTCTTTATATAATAATAAGATAATATGTGGAGATTTTAATATCGTTCGGGATAATAACCTAGATATTGTAGCTGGAGAGCCACATGATCGAAAAGAAATTCTCGAGCTACAAAAAATGACTGACACGCTAGACTTGTTCGACGCGTGGCGTTGCTACCATGGGACCGAAAAGGATTACACTTGGGCCAGAAAAACACCTTTTATAGCTAGAAGGTTAGATTACATATTTTGTGATAACAACCTATTAGCCCACATCGAAAATGCTTATCATGAAATTGTTACACTCAGCGACCACAAAGGGGTCATAGCAAAAATATGTACTGCTTCATTTAAAAAAGGACCATCAATCTGGAAATTCAACAACTCACTGCTGGAAGATGATAATTTCATTCTGGAAATGAATATGCTCATTGACGTTTTTATTCGGGACAACTTAGAGCTTGAGCCGACTATTAAATGGGAACTTTTAAAAACTGAAATGAAATCTCTCTGCATACAATATTCGAAAACAAAGACCCAGCTCAGGAAAAATAAAGAACGAGATTTAGAACTAGATATTGAAAGGGTAAATAAGCAGTTACTCGCAGAACCGAGTAATGAAAACCTACAAAAAGAAATGGCAATCTTAAAACAGAACTTAGAAGTATTTCTTTTATACAAAGCAAGGGGGGCTCAGATAAGATCGAGAGTTAAGTGGATAGAGGAGGGCGAAAAGAACACAAAATACTTCCTATCATTAGAAAAGAGAAAGGGGACTGCAAACACTATTTATGAACTAAGGGTGAATGATAACGCCTTCAAAAAGCCATTAGAAATATTGAATCAGATTCGACAGTTTTTTGAAAACTTGTATAAGAAAGAGAGTGCAGAAACCGATGTAAAGTCATTATTGAATAGCTATTTAGAAAATATCGAATACCCAGTATTAGATGAAAGCGAAAAAGAAATAATGGAAGATAAGATTACAGTAGAAGAACTTGGATACGCACTATCTAAACTTAATAATGAGTCAGCACCTGGGAGTGATGGACTGACGACTCCCTTTTATAAGTGTTTCTGGGGACGACTGAAAACATTGTTGTGGGAAAGTCTGTCCGACTCAGTGATAAAGGGAGAGCTTACAACAACGCAAAAAAGGGGCGTAATTACACTACTGCATAAGGGAAACAACTTAGAGAGAAATAATATAAATAATTGGAGACCAGTGAGCCTTACTAATACAGATTATAAAATTTTCTCTAAATGGTTAGCGCTGAAACTTCAAAGGGTTATGGAGAAACTTATACATAATAATCAGGTGGGTTTTATCAAAGGCAGATCGATCTCAAATTTGATTCGTACTATAGATGATTGTATGACCCTATTAAGGAAGGAGGAAGATGGGGCAGGTATCTTAGTCTCGCTAGATTTCCAAAAGGCGTTCGATAGTATTGATAAAAAAGCAATCATATATGCACTTGAAGCTTTCAATTTTGGCAATAACTTTATTCAATATATTAAAACATTGATACGAAATACTGAAAGCTGTGTAAAAAATGGAGGCTGGGTCTCAAACTGGTTTAAAACGGAACGCGGAGTGAGGCAAGGCTGTTGTGTCAGCCCTCTACTTTTTATTTTAGTGGCAGAAATTATGGCCATTAAGGTAAGATATAATTCGCATATAAAATGCATACAATTAAAAAATACCCTGGATAATAAATTATACCAATACGCAGATGATGTAACATTGATGTTAAACCACACTAATGATTTGAGAGAAGCTCTTAGAAACATCGAAACATTCGGGGAATTCTCAGGGTTGAAATTAAATAAAAACAAATGCAAGGGGATGGAAATAGGTGATAGGATTGTGGGAACCTGTGATGTGGGAATATCGTGGCTTAAGAAAGGAGATAATATGAAAATACTGGGCATTTATTTTAATGCTGATCAAGAAATATCATGCGTAGAAGAGAACTGGAATGAAAGGATAAGAAAAATTGAAGAAATCATTCAAAGATGGAAAAGACGCAATTTATCATGTTATGGTAAAATAACTGTGGTAAAGAGCCTTCTATTGTCACAGCTGAGCTACATAATACAGTCCCTGAGTTTACCGCAAAATATATTGCAAGAAATAGATACTAAGATATTTAAATTCATTTGGCAGAAAAAATATTCAAATAAGAAAGCATTTGAGAAGGTAAAAAGAACTGTAATTTGCAAAGAATTCTCTAAAGGAGGTTTAGGTATGATTAGTTTAAAGGATCAGCAGAAAGTGTTTCTAATGAAGTGGATGAAAGGGGTGACATCGAAAAGTAATAGAATGAATGAAGGACGTGTAAATACTTCTGAACACTTTTTCTCACAATTGGGAGGGAGCAAATACTTCGTAGAAGGTAATTTAAGCATCAAACATAAGGTAAAAATAAATAATATCAAATCTTTATTCTGGAGAACTGTAGCTAGTACCTGGATAGAGGCCAAGGATACAAAAGTAGTAGAATACGATATGGATAACCTCTCACAACAAGATTTATTAAATCAACCTTTATTTAATAATACATTGTTTCAATACAAAAGAAAACTCCTTTTTTTCCCAAAATGGATTGAAGCAAATATTAGATATGTATATGACATATGGAATGAGGAAGGGGTAATTAGAAAGGAGATAATACAGGAAAAGATAGGAAATTATCCAGGACTACTGTTTGAATATAATGCAATGGCAAATGCCTTTACGGAAAACCAGAGGAAATTATTAAACAGAGTCACAAAGGACATGATTAAGGAAGCAATAGTGAGATCCCGTAAGCTGCCTGAGCATGTAGAATCTTTCTTTGCCAAAACTAATAAGCAGATACGAAATTCGTTTTTAAACACGAGAGATGGCACTATTTGTGGAGTGAGCTTTTGGAAAAGAAAGATGGATATAGATATAACAAAATATTTTATGATAGCAAAGAATGCATCTCGTGAAAGTAGACTTAGGCTTCTTCACTTCAAATTAATACATAATATCTATCCCACCAACATACTACTTACACGAATAGGAATAAAATCATCGGAAAACTGTGCATATTGTAATGAAAGAGACTATATAGAACATTTCTTCTATCATTGTAAGAAAGTCAGAGAATTTTGGTATCATATTGGCCAGATCATCTTCATGAAAACAGGCTATAAATTAGACATGGACGAAGTGACAGCACTCTTTGGGATAGTTAAAGAAGACCATAACGAATGTACAAGTAAGAGGATAAATATTATAAATCACATTATACTAATAGCCAAATTATGTATAAGTAAGATGAAATATGGAACCATGAATAACGTTTTCCACATCTTCGAAATAGAATGGCAGAATAGGGAACATTTAATGGAATAGCTATTTTGTACAGACAAGTTGTTTTTGATTGTTGGTGTGCCATGAGAGGTTTTGATACCCATAACTCAACTTGGGTTTCATTAGACTGATGACATTTGATATGACCGCATAATTAGCCACCAGTATCGAGAAAGTGATCATCGTCTATGGCATATTAAAAAGTTGTGTCTTGCAGAGAGTTAATAGAGATAACGTAGATGGCGGATGAAAGTGAAATAAAAGCAAAAAAAAAAAGGGCAATGACGAAAGGTGAAAAATGCGAAACCAATTACATTCCAAAGTGCATGAAGTAAAGTTAGATTAAATACAGGTGTTCCTATTGTTATTATGATACTGATAGCTTAGACAATATTAAACACCTTTTTTTATGTCTCTGTGTCATTCATTGCATCTTTACCAGTAATTCATACACCTCAATTTTTCCCTCTTGACCAGTTTTTTAAAAAAGGACAGTTCTTATCGTTATTGTTTTTTTTTATTTTTTCATCATGTTCGATTTTGTTTGAACAGTTAATTTCTCTGAATGTTCAGAGCTAGAGTTTAGGATTTGTTGAGACTAGGACTATTTTCCCTTTTCCTGAATTACAAACTCGTCAGCTGGTAACGAAAAAACCTAAAGGGTTCGAGAACAGCCGACAACAAAGTATTCAGTACACTATTATTTATTATCTATACTTTCGGTATATCTTAACAGATCTTTTATTTAATCTATAATTCATTAATATTTTGTCTTATTCATTCAGTATTTTTAGTTACTGGAAGCACATGTACATGAAAAACTGATTATATACCAGCGGATGTAACTGAATTACAAAACCGTCAGCTGATAATGAAAAAACCTAAAGGGTTCGAGAACAGCCGACAACAAAGTATTCAGTACACTATTATTTATTATCTATACTTTCGGTATATCTTAACAGATCTTTTATTTAATCTATAATTCATTAATATTTTGTCTTATTCATTCAGTATTTTTAGTTGCTGGAAGCACATGTACATGAAAAACTGATTATATACCAGCGGATGTAACTGAATTACAAAACCGTCAGCTGATAATGAAAAAACCTAAAGGGTTCGAGAACAGCCGACTACAAAGTATTCAGTACAGGACACTGCTAAAATACATGGCAGAAGCCCACTGGGTTTGATTTCTCTCTTACCTAGGAATATTCTTATTTCTATATTTTATTTAATCTTATCTACTTTTTCAATTGCTAGACTATTTAGTCTTATCTAATTTTTCAATTGCTAGACTTGCAAAAAAAAACACTTTATAATAATCTAAGCAAACTTAATAGCAATATCTAATTTCTGAGTCATGCACTGAATGAATGCATTAAAATTCGCATTTCAATCTGAGCCAAAAAAAAAAAATAATAAATAATAAAAAAAAAAAAAAAAAAACCATTCTGTTTTCAATTCTTCAGATTTTCAGTATTATCAAATCTGTGTATCAAATATTCCAAATATTGTCAGTGCTATTCCAAAACAGATGTCTAAGGCATGCTGGCACTTTGTTCAACTTGCATATCATCATTTGATTAGGAATCCTGACATCTCAGAAAAATCTAAACGTGTTTACTATAAGCAAAATCAAAATGGTGTTATAAACAATGTCCTTTCTTCTTTTGGGAAATTGTTTGGAACTCCTATCAAGTTTCACATCCATCACTACAACATTCCATTTAGATCAGTGACATAGAATTGATTAAGGTTACAAATTTCCTGTTGTTATCACTGCAATGGCCAAATTCCTGACAGACTTTAAGTGTAAACATGACCTACCCTCATCATCCTCTTCCTCATCTAGTATACTCTGCATCGTCTCCTTCATACTCTTGATATCTTCATCTTCTTCATCGGCATCATTGTCATCTTCATCATCTTCATTGGTGTCACTAAAAAGAATGGAGGGGAAAAGCAGTATTGACAAATTTAACTACAGGAGAAAAACTAATATAAAATTGACCTTACAAAAATGCTTGAAGCACTTTCTATGAGCAGTAACTGAGGAAATATTATAATATTTCAGTAGTATTTCAATACAGGTCAGAACTCGCAGATAAGTGGTTGCATCGATTTAATATTCTACAAATATTTCATATTCTACAATTTCTTTATTGTTGAATTTTCCTTTTTTTTTTTTCTGTTGTTTTCCTGAAGAAGGTTTTTAACCAAAATACCAGTTTGTCTTCCCCTTTTTCCTTGCGTTTTATTGTATCGCTTTGGTATTATTCCTTATGCGAAGCTTTGCTACATACAACTTTTTCTCTGAGTGGTAGCAGATTTGAAGATCATTTTGAAAAGCAATGTTATTCAAGCTCGTCATGACATAAAATGATTCGTGAATGTGAGTGTTCCTTGACAGGCAACTTCAGTGTTTGACTGATTAAGTAGAAGCACGTTCAAGTGTTCCATACCATCAACTTTATTGTAAAGTGAATGGGCTTTTTTCAACTGAGAAAAAAATTCTTTTTAAAACAAAAATAAAGATTGTTTTCACAGCAGCATGTTCTCAACCACACCTTCTGTGACATAATCAAACACAGATTTTACATTTTCAGTTCATACAACTGCACTAAAATTATGTGAAATGTGGTAAATTTTAGTCCAAATTCACTATCCAATTATAAAAACATGATTTACTGCAAATCAAGCTTTTATTTAGCTCTTGCCATGCATCTAGTTGCAATTCCATCAAGCTCCTGGTATGGCCATTTCACTATGCAAAAAATCTTTTCTCACTGAGAAGTCAAGTATAAGAAAAATGGACAGTGCTAGAATCAAAGTTAAGGGTCTATATACCCAAAAAAACAAAGAAATTGCCTTACTCGTCAAATATGTCCAGATCCTCCTCAGCAAATTCATCATCATCACCATCTACATTGTCACTGTTTCCAGCACCATCCTAGTGAATGAAAAATTGACATGTTCCCAGTCCCTTCATCAAATTTGAGAGTCACACCCAAATAGAAGAAATTAAAAAATGCTCAATTTCTGAGCTATATACTTACTTTAAGGTTCAGCTAATCAGTATTTCAGTCTCAATGGAAGATGGGAAAAACCAAATGAGATCACTTTAACGCACAATTTTTTTTACTCAGCGAGAAATTAATTACCTCATTGACAGCAGTCATGTCTAAACTACGGTGACGTCGTAACGTGGATGGCGTCTTTGAAGCTGGGTTATCACCATCAGCACCATCGTCCTCTTTCATCAAAGTGCTAAAGAGATGGGTAAGATCTGGCTCTGAACAAGTTCGCAGCAGCTGTTGAGCAAAACAAATTTTTTTCACAGATTGCAACTGGGTCAGTGTTCAACCAAATATATCCAAATAGTTGATGTGGTTTTAAAAAACAATGACACACTAATATTCTTGTACATATTCTCCAAGTTCTTTACGGGTCACAAAACCACCTCAAAACTTCTCTGTCACGACTGTCCCCTAGACACAACAAGTCCCCTAGAGACAATAACTGCATGTGAATTACACAAACTAACCAATGCTAGAATGATCTTAGTGTGTCTGAATGTTCCCACACAAAAAAAAAAAAAAAACACAATAATTTGCAAAAAAAAGAAAAGCATTTAGAATAGATTAACCAGTTCTTGCCAAGTCACAAATGTAAATTCAGATTAAGGAATTGTTCCATTAGTGTTCATCGAGTTAATCATTTTAACAAACAATACTATGAGAAAAACAGGGCAAGTTCTACAAAGATATCATTTTTTTTTTCTGTCTGAATTCTGTTTGATCATGGTCAGCCAGTCATTATAATTTCTCTCAGTTCCAGCCATTATTGCTCACCTGAATATTCTTCAGATCAAAATTTCCTGATGTCAGATTCATCTGCACACTCTTGGCTCCATCCCTGACACAGGAAAGCATGAAAGGATGGGAGTGAGAGACCAATAGGAGAAACAGAGTTTCAAAGGGTTAACAACATTATTCTGACTGCATTTTGTTTTTACTGCATTAACTCTGCAGACACACAGAAATGTGGAATACCATAATAAGTGATGTGTTTTCAGTTCTTAAAGTTGGTAATTACACTGTAAAACTCAAACTTGTTCTACAATATAGGCCAAGCAGCCCTTTTCTGAAATGATCAGAACTGAAAGTGATGCTTTGATCCAAGAATGTATCCAAAAGCCTTCTGAATTTTTCAATTGGACAAAGGGAAACCCTCACCCAAAAGTACCACAGATTAAATTTTGATTGAAAGAATGGCTTCAAATCATGTTTATACTGACATTAAAACTGTATTAGTTTGCTCATTTTAATACTTGTTGCACATTGGTAAAAGATATGTCTGGAAACACAAACAGAAACTACTCATTGTTTGTACTTTACTTCCCCAGGATGATTCCAAGTGTCCAACATCTGTTATCTCCAGAGGCGTGCAGAAGGGGGGAGGGAGGGGGGGGGGGGGCAGAGAAGGCAACCGCCCTGGGCAATTATTTCAGGGGGCATCCAATAAAAGACTGTCTAGGCCCCATAATGGAGTCTTGGGGCATACAATCAAGGAGCTGGCCCCACGCATGATGGGCCATCACCAAAACTCTGCAAGCTACTGCTCCAGGAAATATGACTGAAATCTTATTCTGAGATTTAGTTCTCAAAACAACCACTGAGTTCATAATTTTGTACCTGGTATCATCACTCTTGGTACTCCACATGTCCACCCGTGGACTGGACAAGAGTTTCTTCCCCTCCACTCCAGGTTTGGTTTTACTATCAGCTGCATCAATAACTGGGACATTTTTGCCTGAAACAGATAAGGGCAGGTAATTCAGTACCTCATAGACAAATCGCTGCACACACCAATTTCATGGCTCAAGTTTAGACTTTTGATCTTTCCACAAATATTTACCTGTAGGAATAAAGGCCACAATAAATTTGCTTAACAAGCTCTGAATTCTCCTGTTTTTACATTATGAAACCCATTTTCATTACCAACAGTTTTAATGCACACCACACTAAATAAATTCACATTTTTTGTTTCGTTTTTTTTTTCTTTGTGCTCCCAAAATCAAGAGCACTAAGGTAACGCATAAGCTGATTGTAAATAAAAGAAATAAATAATGCTTCTGTAATAAGTCTACAAATAAACTGAAAAATAAATTTAAGCATGAAGATATGGCAATCTACTGAAGATTAAACAGTGCAGAGCTACGTAGTGCTAAAACAAACCAAAATGTGAGTTACAACATAACACGGGATTAAAGAAAAGTTCATACACATCACTGCAAAAAGCTCAATGTGTAGAGGCTGTGGTTTAAAATTATGTACATCTGACAAACTCAATTCTTGTTCCTGTTTGCATCAAAATCAAACTCATGACCAAGACAGTGAGTACTAATGATTGTACTGTAGATCTCTCATCAAGATCGCACGATGAACAGCTTCAGAGAAAGACATCAAACACAGATCTCAGATCATTTCTGACAGGGGCCATCCATAAAATCATGTACACTTGATTTTGGCAAATTTTTTGCCCCCCCCCCCCCCCCCGACATGCTTGTGACGCAGTTGACATCAGCTGAACCCACTTGTGCGAGCACACTGCTATTACAATGATAAACGTTCATGACCGGCCTTCGTGTTTTCAGACGTTAACTGCATTTTGCATGGACTATTTGACTCCTTCATTATAAACATGGCCTAGTTTTGATTTTTATATAGTCCTACAACATACTTTATCCAAAAAAAAAAAAGTGAATCAAACCAAGTTTTTTTATTCCTTACCATGAAGCCCCCCCCCCCCCTTCTCCTTTCCTCATTTGCTTATCACTATCACACTCTGGGATCACTGCCCCAACCCCCCAACCTCCCCCCCCCCCCCCAGGCCCCATCTCGGCCCCAAAATTATTTCTTTGTGGTGCCTAAGTTCAGGGTCTGAACAGAACACATTTCTCACAGAGCAAAACTTCAGCCACAGTGTTTAAAACATCCACGCACAGTTTCAATTCCAAGTTTGCTTAGTAATGGAACAGCTAATGTGTGAGATGATGAACTACATATAATGTTAGTTTGATTTGCTGAAAGCTGAAAATTCAATAGTCCTAAAAAGGTTACAAGATGGTTAAAATAAATTTCAAATAAAAATAAGGAATGCACACTTTTACACTGCGCATTTCCCATTTACAATAGGCTCTGGACACCTACAATGTAAAAAGCAAAAATTATGGCAAAACCACAACTCACTAAAAATACAAAACATAAAACAGTTTAAGCTAAAAAGATAGGTCTTCAGTTTTGATTTAAAAGAGTTCAAATTGTCATCTCCTCCAATTCTCCATGGTAAGACATTTCACATGGTCCAAAATTAGAAAATGCTGTCTGTTGGCACCTTTTTTCTTTCAACAGAAATTAAAAGATTTACCCCCTAGCAAAAACAAAATGCAAAAGGGGAGGAAGACATCACTTCACAATAAGCACACATATTTTAGTTTGTCATGTCAAAAATCAGAGGTCTCCGTGCTGTCTCTGGTAGGAGCAAAAAATGTACTAACAAAAGCCGCAGAGATTTTGATATCCATTCATAGAATTAAAACTATTACATGCATTCTACTGTCTTGTTCCAGGTGGGTCAGTAATCTATTCTCAGCTTTATCAAAGGCTCTTTGGCTGCCTAGATACTTTCCATTTAGTCCTTCATTCTGATTATACCAAATGATTCCTTGGTCAGTCTGCAAGGGCAAAAGTTACCCACAGTTTATTAGCATGAACTACTTTGAACACTGCAATATCCAGTAATTCTACAGAAATCAAAAGTGGTCTAGTCCCATCAAGATTAATGCTGACTAAACAGATAGGAAAAATTCCAAAATGGTTAGGCACAGGTTAAAAGTACTCAAGGTGGGTTAGCCAATCAAATTCACCTTCCTCCGCTGGAGAAGCTGCACTTGAAACGTTTCCAGTTCTACTTTGTCGTTGTGATCTCTTGAAATTAAGATAAGCTTTGAACTGTTCCTGCACACTTTGCTGTTGTGTGTCTGACATACTTTGACTTTCAGAGACTTCCACAAGAGTGTCTAATTTCCTGTCTTTGCAATATTCAAATTCATTGGCTGTTGGAGTCTCTGCTGGTTTGTTTGATACCGTTTCACTGGCTGGTTGGCGAGGGGTAATGACATCTTGATTATGATCAACCAATCGGATTGAAGATGGCAATTCTCCCTCCTGGGATTCTGGCCTGTCAAGAGTGGGGCCTGGAGTAGGCTGACCAGGACTTGGTGCGATTTGCAAACGTAAGGAAGACGGAAGCTCATCTTCCCCTTGCTTTGCGTTAGTCGACGGTGAAACAGTTGGAATGTTGTAGGGAAGGTTGTCTGGGACTGACAAGCACACAGAAAGATGGGACGGTGGAGGGTAAACAGGAGAAAAATTTAAATTTTACACAAATGAGGGGATTAGAACCAAGAGCTAAAACTATCTATTTGAATGGAAACAGCAGCATGACTTTTCTGCAGCTGTTGCTAGGAGACCATAGTATTTGAGCATTGAATACACCTCACTATTTTCTGTTTGGCTTTGTCATTGGACTATGGTCCCCTAACAACAGCTTTCAGCTACATATGAAAACCTCAGGGGAAAAAACAACCAGTGTCGCAAATATGTGAAAACGAGAAAACATTTCTAAAGTTTGATAGTCCGCTTGGTGGTCTCAAATCTTCCTCAATTATTCCATGAAAATCCATGTAGGTAAGAGTTTTACAGAGTGAATCAGTGCGTAGACACTGACAAGATAAGGAAAAAAAAATGTCAATACATACTGCTGTTTCCTACATCATGCTCACCAGACAACATCAAACACAGTGAGGGAATCCACAGAAGTAAAACTGCATTCTGAAAATCTGAAACTTTCTCTGCTTGCATTCAGTGCAACCAAATCCGGTGTAAACTGTCCACCATCCTTCATTTATTCATTTTAACCAACATTGGCAGTGGGTTCAAATCTCTGTGATGCTAAAAACCAAAGAGAATTAAGATTTGTCACAGTCCAGCAGATTTAGGGGGGAATCAGACCAAGGCTGGCGTAGGTGCCAGACCAGTGGCTCACGGCCCATAAATTTGCCCAACACTGACACAATAGGCACTGCCCACTGCATCCCGCTGGGTCACCATGTGGGCAATTCACGAAATATCATAAAAACCACAGAAAAACTGTGGGGTCGCAGCAGGGCTACAAGCAAAGTCAAAATTGGGCAAAAAGAAAAGGTTGTATGTTGCGAAACCCTGCATGAGAAATAAAACCCAAGCATGAGGCGAAAGGCGAAAGCCGAAATTTTTGTGTATTTTCTGTCTTCTCTTCAGTTTGCTTTGTATTGTTTGGGTTTTATTTCTCACGTTGGGTTTCACAACGTACAACCTTTTCTTTTTGCCCAATTTTGACTTCACCATGTGGGCAGTGCCTGTTGTGTTCATGTGAAACAAAATTTATCAGTTACCGGTCTGGCACCTACTAGTGTTGAACAAACACGTTTTTTCGTAAATTTTCCTCCATCACTCTTAAAAAATGAAGGGTTTTCACAAGGATACATAAAAGGTAAAGGCTTGATGTCTCCTTCACAATAAATATATAAGTGAGGTTCAGCATGACAAGGTTAACTTTTCAGCTCACCTGTTGCCTGCCGTGATATAACAATTGTGCCTGATCTCTCAGGCGGCAAGGGCAAAGGTCGGTTTGTCCTCATCTGTTGTTTGGCTGCTGCTGCTGCAGTTGCAGCATCTGCACTGCTGATGGTGATGGTACCTCCCTGGGCAGGTGGTTGTTGTGAGATGACGAAGGTGGCACCCACACCTACTGGTGGTGTAGCTGGGGTGGGGGTTGGTGCTTGAGATGATTCTGAAAAAAAACCCAAAGAAAACGAATGAGTGATCTTCCTTTGTCCAGATTTCATCCATCACCACAGATACAGAAATCTTAATTTTCCAAACCCAATGTTCTATTTTAAGAAAAACACTGAAAATCTGTGGGGTCACAGCAGAGTGTGGAAAAAAATATCACTGGTGGATCAGTAGTAGCAGCATTGACAGTTAAGTAGCCATTCTCTTTTTATTTACTCATTTTCATAAATTGTATGAACTGTTGGAATTTTTTTGCCCGAAAAATCTGGTATTTTTCCTTCCATTTCTATTTCTTTTGCAATATATCGTTTACTTTATGTCTTGTGTCTTTCAACATGGGGCTTCACAACATACAATTTTTGTTTTCTTTTGCCACAAATTTAACACATGCAACATCACCACAGGGACATCTATATGATGGACAAGTAGTAAAAGAACGAAAGACCACATCTTTATACACTGAATGATCTCTTTTGTCTTGCAGCCAGATCATGAAGAAACCATTAATGTGATATTGAACTGGGAGTGGCAAAAGGGTAAAATGAAGGCAGTAAATAAAAAAAATAAAGACCAATTGAGATGCGGGAAAAATATGTTTGACTATGCAGGAACAATGAAAAATGTAAAGAAGATTAGTAAAGGAAAAGAGATATTAACCCAATGAAGATCTTAAATGACCAAAAGCATGCTTTTTTCTGTCATTTCCAATTCACTTGGTGGTTTGGTATGGTTAACTTCTTGTTTGTCTCAAGGCAGGACTCGCAACTTTTTCGTGTCTTTTTTGGCCATATTTTAACTTTGTTCCAAGTTCTACTGCAATCCCACAGATTTTCTGTGTAGTTTTTAAAATATTTTGTCAAAAGTGGGAGTTACAGAGCAGAAAAGATGAGAGAAATAATGTCAAGTTAGAAACAAGGAAAGAAAAGTTGGAGAGAAAATCACATGATCACTGACCACTTAGGGTAATAGTGTCCTGACAGGTTGGCATTTTATCCAGTGCTTTGACCACATCTGACCTCCGACCCCACTGTCCTCTAGTTGTGCCCCCTTCCTGTCCACTTTCCTGGGTACCAGCTGCAAGTGCATCTTTGTTTCCTGAGTTTACTGCCATTTTCATGACTTGATCTCCCTTACCTGTGGCTATTGACATGAATGGGTTGAATGGTGATGTTGATTTGTCCCATGTACAGTTCTATCATGCCATGGGGATTTTATTTATAACTTCCATGAAAGTTGTAGTATCTGTATGATCTATGGCATAGCAGCCTTGTCTTCATGGAGCTAAATCAGATCAAGTTCTTTTAAGTCAATGAAACTGAGGGTTTGAGTTTGAGTTCGGGTTTTACAGCGTGTCAGCATGATAACGGCCACTTTGACCCTTGTATGGTCCATTTGGACATTTTATTTATTTTTGGTAGTCACAGCTTCATCAATTTAAATTTCACCGGCACGAAATCATATCATGTAGTACTTTTACGATTTCAAAATGCATTATACATACAGTAGGTATTCAGTGTCTTAAGGTGTTTTGTCAACAAAGGTGAAGTTTCAATAACATGTAACATCCGTCCAAAGAAATCAAAGATGTGACCTTTTTGTTGGTATAAATAAGTTTACAGAAGAGACTGAAAGGAAGGAATGAAAGGCTAAAAAAACAAAAATTTTATAAAAAATCCTTGAGTTCTGTAAACATAAGCAAATAAACACCAACATCCGTACCTTCCATCTGGGAAGCTGTCTGTTCTAATGGCACTTGACTGAGATGTAAATTCTTGCCATCACCCCACTGGGATCTGGAAGTTTCTGCTCCCTGATCCTCCTCTCCCACTGCCAGGTTGACAGAAGGCGATGCTGGGACTCCCCATCTTCCTCTGCCTGGTTCCTCACTGGCTGAAGAAACCACTGGTGATGCCGGTGCACCCCATTTCCCTCTAGAGGGATTCTGTCAGATTGAGGAACAATCTATTTACACTACTGTTTAAAAGCCAGTTTGCAGGGGACATTAATGGTAAGCAAACTCTTTAATTTGCATTATAAAGTCAGCTTGTCCCAGGCCTTACAATTACATGACCATCAACTGAATACCAATTGGAGATGAGTTGCATGAAAGCTGGGTGAAAGATGATAGTAGCACTATAGTTGAAAAAAAAGAAGAAGAAGAATTTATATTTGCAGGACCCTGCAAGTGTGAACAGAGTCCGAAAAATAAGGCAGCTATTTTAGATAATTTATGATCCATGTTGCAACTAATTTAATCATGGTCTTTTTATGTACTATTCTGTTCACATCTGTATGGCTCCACATATACAACTTTTTCCCTTTTTTTTTTTTTTGGCCAACTCTTATCTCGCACAAACTATCAGTAGGAAATAATTAATTCCAGAGCTAGAACAAAACTATCATCAGGACCACAATACATGGGGACAGGTGGTCATCAGGACTTGTGTCCGTGTGGCATGGTAATAACATTTCGATTAACAGTTTTTTTAATTGTTTTTTTTTTTAAGGCAAAAATAGAATAAACTAAGAAAAAAAAAAAAGCCATCTCAGTCAGTAGGACTGCTACACACATACAAAAAAACATCAGTTTCATTCTGTATGGTAACTGTGATCTTTACCTTGTCATTGAACTTTTTCAGTATGTTGTCTTTCTGTTTCTGTAACGCACTCCTGAAGAAAATTTTTAAAAAGTATAACATTACTGTATATTGCTATCCATCTAAATTTAAATTTGATATTTTTAGTTTCTGAGGTAATACTTTCTTTTTTTACCATTTTTTTTAATGTGGAGTTGGCCTTTGGTCTCTCTATCACCCCATAGCATATCCACATTACTACCAGCAAAGTCCAAATACAAAGTTCGTCCTCCCGTGTGGCTTACTTTGGTCTCTCTATCATACCACGGCTTTTCTAGATTACAATAAAAAGAAAGTTCAAATACAGACTGGTAAATCTGACTACTTAGCTAATTTTGGTCACTCTATCACACCATGACTTTTTTAGATTACAATAAAAAATAATTCAAATATGGAGTGGAAAGTTTGACAATTTGGCTTACTTTGGTCTCTTTATGATACTATGGTTTTTCTAGATTACAATAAAAAAGTGTTCAACTATGGAGTGGTAAATCTGACTTTTTGGCTTACTTTGGCCTCTCTTCTTGGGCAGGGTCTGACTGTTTGCTTGGTGTGGCTCTTCCAATGGCTTGCATTGCATTGGTGAGTGGCACTGCTGATCTGAGAGGTCACAAACAATCATTTTAACTTGTATGAAAGAACAGACCACTCGTTGGGTCTGGGACAGAAATGTCCTCTTCCACTATTGATTTAAACAAATTTGTGACTTGAATATTTTTAATTTATTATTCCTCTCTCACCATCCTCTGTTATCATTCTTCCACTTTTATTTTTGCATGTTTTCTTAAATCCTTCTTTCAACTCTTATGGAGGCTATATACCCTAAGCAAAGGGAAGTGACTTTTAAATATTTCTGATATAATTAACTTTTTTTTTTAAATGTATAAAATACCATGCAATTTTAATGAAACAAACATTAATTCCATCAGCTGACTGTCTGTTTCACACAATCATAGCACAGAAGCAAAAAAAAGAATAACTCTTCTGATTTTTTTTTTTCACAAAAGAATTCATGATCCTGAGAATTTGTGTAACTTTACACTGTAAGTCACAGGTGTGGCCAGAATTTTCAGTGAAGAAGGCCAAACGCCATCCCAGCCAGCAACCATAATTATGGAAATCCAACACATAGGATCGATTCCACATTTGCACATAGGAATGACATTGTTCCTACGTAGATCAGCTGGTTACAATATCATGCCAATGTCAGTATGATGTATGGAATCTGTCCCCACAATAATCCTGCCAACACTATAGAAATCTTATACGTCAGATTGACGTAAGGATGCTGGCCAGGATGAAACCAGCCATTTGTTAGGTGGTGTTGGGGGTGACCACAAGAGGTCGCATCCTGTTGCAATAGGGTGGTAGGAGATAGTCTTATATGTGACACAACGCAACGATTCGGTCCGGAAGGTACAGGCCTAGTTATTGAGTAATTGCCCAAATGGACTTTTCTCAAAACTTAACATCTTAAAAAAAGTGATAGTCATCAACTTCAACTGCTTATAGCACAGTCTAAAAATGTTCAGAATTCAATGAATCTAGCATCAAACCCAAGGAAGAAGAGTTCACTTTCACTTGATATCAATAACTCAGTTTACCTAAAATGTACCTTGTGGACCGAACCGTCATGATGCATCACATATTCTTTCATAAGATATATCACAAAATTTCTGGGGGTTTTGGCCCCATCTCCTCAGATATTGGAACTTACGGTTTGTTTTCATCCTTGAGCAACGGCTGCTGCTGGGCCCTGCCTGCAGCTCCTATGGCATGTAATGCTCCAGTGATGGGTACAGCAGGGGCAGGGCTAGGGGTGGGTGTAGGGGTTTTGCTCTGAAGGAAAACAGAATTATCATATCAATGTTACATGTTCATGGAAAATGCCCCCCCCCCCCCCCCCCCTCAGAGTTCACAAAACTCCACAGGACTTACTAAAAATCTGCACAATGCCCAAAATCTCCATAATGCCAATCACCATGATTTGCCCCGAATGATTTTATTAGCATAGGCCCTGGATAAGGACTATCCTGATAAAAGACAGATTATGTGCTATTTCTCTTGCCGGAAGATATGAACAGTTTATGAAGGGAAAATTCATTTGAAAATAGCTTGGCCCTGCCAAAATTTGCATGCTACTAAGCCAAGTTATTGCCTATTCTGGAATTGGTTTATTCACAAGAATCAAATATTTGGTTATATCTTGGACAAAGTAACCATATCATGGCCAGCAATGTCAGGATAACTGTCAAGGAATGCAATGCCATGGCCAACTGTAGGAACTGCCTGATCTTTACCAAGGGTCAGAGTTCAATAATATTGAATTAAGCTTACACTGATGTAAGATGAGTAAAATTTTAATGGAGACTGTGCGAAATGCATGTAAAATAGACATCATTTTCACATTCAAACTAATGAAATATTTTTAAAACCACAGAAATGTGTGGTCACAGCACGACTTGGAACAATGTTAAAACGTGAAAACAAAACAAAAATTCATCTCGTACTGGCCTTTGGCACATAATAGAGAATACACACTTTCTTTTGTTTCATGTTCGAAATGCTTAACTCACTTGCGACGGATCCGCCAACATTCGGCGGACTGGTCGCTTTACAAACTGGACGGATCCGCCACCCCTTGGCGGACCATGGTATTTATTTTTGTTCTCTGTCCCTAAGCCACCGAGAGCTGGCAGAACCGTCGCCAGCGCTATTATAGCCATTTGTCTTGTTTCTTGCAAAGTTTCACGGAGATCCCGGTTATACTTTTAGAGTTATGACTGATGAAGGGAAGTCACTCTGAGTGACCCAGACAGTGCATTGAGAGAGGAAAACGTACTCGCAGTGCTGTGTGATGGCTTCTAAAAAACGAAGGCCCAGAACAAATGTTTTTGAATTTTTTGATGAAAACAGTCCAGATTACGATGTAAGTGATGATCAAGACCCAGAGTTTTTGCTTGGGCCAGACGAAAGTGATGATTCAGATCATGAATTTTCCGAAAAGTCAAAATATGGGTAATTTTTAATAAATCATTACAAAAAAAGTTTTGAACATACAGTATTTCTGTTTGTTCTATTACATTGTGCATTGTTTTATGTTTATTGTGTCAAAAGAACAAGGCAATTGAACAATTTTGAGCTGCTTGGTGATTTTTTAAAAACACCATGAAAACGTCAGTCTCCAGCGTATGTAAAATTTCCAAAGGTCCAGTCTCCAGTGAGTTAAGTCGCAGATTTTCATCACTCGCAAGAGCAAAATGTGTATAACATCAAGAAATTTTACTCACTGGCACCATGCCCTGTCTTTGTCTTTCCAGATCATTCTTTTTCATTTCTGCCCATTGTTCAGCTTGAGCCTGGAGAAAGAAGAAACACCTTCATTTATCATTTTTTGTCTACTTGGAAGCTAGGGTATACAGGACAGAGACATCAGATTTTCCTGCTCACATGCAGAATACAATGTCTATTTAGCTCATGATGGCCTTTCATACTTTAGAAAAAATAAATGAAAACTGACAGAATTTGTGACATACATAATACAAAACCAAATAAATCCAATACACACTACAGTACTTCAGAAAACCGTGCACACAGGACTGGTGAGGATGCTTGTGCAAAGGACTCAAAGACAAAAAGAAAATCCCGGAAAACTGTCGGATAAGATTAGTATTTTACACGTAATTTCATCACCTTTCCACTTTCTTTAATCAGTGCATACTGTATGTGAGGAACAACAACTTTGGAATTGAACATTTGGAAGAAAACTTAACCAAAAAAAAAGTCTGCACTAGGAAGAAGACATAAGTTTGTAAAGTACTTCTTTCTTACTTTTAAGGCTTCCACTTTTTTCTTTCGTTCCTCTGCATCTTCAGAGTTCTACAGTGGGATAATCAAAAGAAAGTTATTGTGAGCATGGGGTAAAGAATAACTCACTGTAGACTTTCTGTAGGTACTAAATTTAACATTGACTGAAAGTATGACTAGGAGTTGACTCTTTGCTTACCTTTCAGATGTCAAAATGTAACATTTCACAGATGTTTCTTATATGAATCCCCAAACAGAAACCCAGTTACAAGTAACAATAAAGTAACTTTTTAGGGCTCCGCTGCTTTGAACTCTTCAGGTCCACAGATATAAAACTGTTCATTTCCGTCCTTAAAACTGCCAGGTTGGATTAAATTTCTGCTAAAAAGTCTAAGTTTCTACCGCATCCATAATTCTTTACATCTTTACTCACTGTGAGGTTAGGATACACTTCAAGCAAGTGATTAGTGGGTGCAGTTTAACAGTTTCCACTTGATAACGGTTTATAAAGGGCAAAACATGAAATATATTAGGGCATTTGATATTTGAGAAAATAGAAGACAAAACATCATCCCATCAGACATGAGCTGTGACATGTGACATGAGCTGTGACATGTGCAATTCAAACTTTTAGACTACCTGAAAATGTATGTCCTGTTGACCTAATTTCAGCCAAGAGGTAAATGCATATATTATATCATCGGTTGGCTGTCCGAACCTTGTTCAAACCAGCATCATAGGCTGCTGCCAGAGGAACATAGTCTAGTTACAAAGCCAAACAGAGTAAATGCTGAGTTGTGTGCACTGCTCAGCTATAGCTTTCTAGGTTAAAATACTATACTCCCCTAACAACAGCATTTGAGATTCCAACAACCGACCGACAATTCGCCCCGAGAGCATTCTATCTCTATTATTCTTATAATAGGTATGTAAGTAATAACTTTAATGTTTAACACAATTTATCTAACAGCTGATGACTCAATAAGATTCAGTATAAAAGTTAACAATCGTTTCTAAGAACGATCTGAGAGCCTTTTTATACCATGTGATCTTTGAATAGAAATTAACAATGTATTATTATCTCTTTGGATGCAAATTTAAACACTGAAAAACTGTGCAATGTTCCTGACACTCCGAGCAGCACCTGCTTACCTTGCCGTGCTCAGCTACCTCTGCAACATTTCCACCATGGATGGCTCGACGATCCTTCATGTTCTGCATGCGAATCTGTCGCAGTTTCTCCAAGTACTCCTGCAGGAAGGAATCACAAATGACAAATTTGAAGTAAGTTTCATGACAGTCAAACTAAAACATTTTTTTAATATTTACCAGTACTTGATTTTGACAGCCATGGGCTGTGTTTATAGTAAAACTTGATAAAAGTACTTTATGAAATTTATTTCAGGATCGTCAGACTTCTGTGAATGCAGCTGTACATATTTCATTCTAATAATCAAATGATCTCGCTTGAGAAATCCAACTTTCAATTCGGAGAGTCAAATTTCTATGAATCTATCTTTGATTCTGATAATGAATGGTCATGCTTGTAAATGTCCACAAAAGTCGAATTTTAAAGCTGTATTCATGATAGTTGGCAGTTTCATTTCTGAAAATATGTTCTTGATTTTGACAACTACTGACCATGCTGACGATAAAACTGGACAAAAGTAAAACATCCCATGGGACAAAAAAATGAACAATCCGTACCTGAATACGGGCACACTTTGTTTCAAGAAATCATTCTAGAGATTTATGCTACAGTACCTTTCGGCTGTGAATAACAACAATTTTACATAGTGTGAACATACCTGCTCCTCTCTGTTCCGACCGATCATTCCACCACCTCCTCTACCTCCTGCTTGTCCTCCATCTCCCCATCCACCCCTACCACCACCTCCTCTACCGCCATCACCTCTCGGCCCAGGACTGGCTCCTCTTCCTGACAAAGCAGAGGAAAAATGATTAATCAAAATTATCTTTGGCACCTCTTAGAAAGACAAATAACTATACTTTTTAACTTCGTTATGTTTTTTCATTTATTGTTTTCTGTCTCTCCCTAGGCGCTTTCTCTTGTTTTCCAATTGCACAGATGTTTTCACCATGTAGCTGGTTAAAGGAAACTACTAATAAACTGCTGGAATGTCTATGTCCAGAGAAAGAGAATAATTTTGAAATCCTGCATTGTTCAGTTGTCAAATTTGGGTAGTTTTGATTTGCCTGTTTGTAATACGATATTGGTACTGAAGTTAGAGGTAAAAAATGAAAAAAAAAAAAGTATACTCCAAAATGAGTTCTAAATGCCACTAGTTTGAGATGAGTTACACATTAAGTACCATTCTCATGGGTCTTTCGAAAAACTATATTTCAGCTTTCTCTGTGGTAGAATCATACTAAAGCTGTGTATCAGTTTTGATGACTGTATTGTCAGCACACTATTATATAATGTAATTTAATGTACTTCATATACTTAATGTATTTAATAAATAAATCTTTGCTACACCTTATGATTTGCAATTTGCAGTCATTCCATCAAATATTGGATGATGCTACTATCACACAGTTGCCTTTTCCATCTATCACCTTGTTTTATATCTGAACAGTTCATCATTTGATATTGTTATTGACTATTTCTATCCACCTAACTCGGATTTTGGAGAAAAACTTTTTAGCCTATAATAAATAGATAGTATATCAGCACAGTCATGCTGTATTTTAAACAATTAAATACATAAGAAGTACAGAACTTTCAGTTACTTAAACCATTTCCTGGAATCTAAACACTTGCCAGTTAATCTTTAATCATTTTCTTGTGTCTCAGGTAAAGATTTCAGTATCAAATTTCGCTGGGATGGAGACATACAAGTAACGATACATTCATTAATAAATATTGCAATAAACTGATCACAATCATCTTACTTGGTGCTGGTACAGGTGTTCGTCTATCTGCGGATGACGGTCGGAACTGAAAAAGAGAGTGGAAAAATTATCACATTTGGCCAAAGTAAGCATGGTAACTTACTACCATCTTTTGCATTGAGATACTGGTGTTTGTAGTTTTTATTCTCTCTGGCAAATTATAGAACAACAGCAGCTTTCATTTTACTACTTATTCTAACTGCACATTTTCTGAGAAATTTTCTAAAGACAAGTAGCAGACCATTATTCACTACACGACAGACAATGTGAAAAGATATAAATTTTGCATGTTAAATACAAAGTTTGTGATATGTGGATAAAGGTTCAATAGCACTGTCATAAAATGACAGCTTCCATCCTTTTCCCTTTAAAACTCCTGTCATTCTGCCTGATTTCTTCCAACTCAACAATGACGAAGCCACACACTAATCTCGTGACAAACACAGAAATGTACGATCAGAAATGAAAAAAACATCAACAAACTGACCTGTACTGCTTGAAAAGCAACGGAAAAGATGGAAAAAGAACATGAGAGTTTTACCCCACCCCTTCATAAATGTCATACCGTGCCCTTATCTTATTGGTAGCAAAAATGAAAAAAAACTGAAGTTTGCAATAAACAGCAATGAATTGTTTGGGCAGCAAGGAAGAGATGGAAATAAAGATAAAGTTTTATCCCACCCCTCCATATAGATCATGCTGAGCTCTCATCTTGTTGAGAGCTGCCTGTTTCTGTCGCAGTATGTAATCTTCCACCACACGAGCTCGATGTGCTGCCTGGGCTCCATGTTGCCTGGTGAAGATAAGAAGGAAAACATCGACAATTATATCAAAGCAATGGCGTAACTTCAGGAAAAACCCACAGTCTGAAGAATGTCAATAACTGTAGATTATATATATATATATCCGACTGTTTACAAACTCTTCTAATAATGGTATGGTGATACCTTCCAATATTATTTGAATGTGAATATTTAATAACTTTTACTTTAAAGTAACACTAATATTTGCAACCTGACCAAGCTTAGACAGTCATTACATGTACTAATTATGGCCTGTTTTCTCTGAAAGCTTTACTTCCACAATAAAGAGATAGCTAATCATCCTCAAGAAAGTCACACTGTAAAAAAGAATCCACAGCAAAAACAGGTCAAGTATTATTTAGCATCACAAAATTTAAATATCAAACACAATCCACCATAGCACAATATTATGTTGACTAAAGTGAATCTCAGGTGCAGATACCACAGAAATGACTGATCTAAAGGCTCTATTCCACATGAATCAATGACAGACACACATTATTGTCCATATCTTCCATAATACTCAATACTAGCCAATCAATATATTTGTCGTAATTAGCCACTTTTTTCCAAAAGATGATTTTATCTCTAGCACTGCCTATGGTATTCTATCCCCTATCTCTCTCCCCATCCCTTTTCTTGTGCCTTGCTTGCATGTGAGGCCTGTGAAGGAACAAGATTGCCCTTTTGTTAATCAATAAATTTTTATACACTTTCCCTTTGTCAGATATTCATCAAATTTTCATAATAACAAAACAGCAGAAGTTTTCTTTTAAACTTCTCAGTTTGTGTATCCAGTACGCATCCATTACAAATTCATCAACCAGAGTGCTTCATTCCTAAGTTCTAAACATGGTTTCATCAGGTGGTTATGGTGCAGAGAGGGAAAGAACCTCATGCAGAGCCAGACTACATACAAACCATTTCTTGGGGGGTCAAAATTCCTGCTGCAATATACTCTCTGAATGTATCATTAACCCTTTGAACCCCGACTGCCTAATTTTCCCTACACCATATCCCTGGCCTCCTAATCTCAGGTAACAAAATGTTAGGGCACTGGGCACCGGTCTACAGGTGGTTAGGGATATAGATAGCATAGCAAATCACTAGTATACCAGTGAACATGGTTCATCGGGTTAACCTGACCAAATGACCCACAACAATCAGCCAAACAGAAAACAAAAACAAACACATAGCAGTGCTGTTACTAGATACTGAATGATATAACATGAGAATATGCAAGACAAAACATGACATTTTTGTGACTGATACACCAATCATGGTTAGTAGTTTCTTGTCATCCCATACAGTTTTCATTACTGGGCTTGTAAATAGCCTGTGGTTAGTAGATCACATACTGTTTTCTTCAGCCAAACAAATAAGGCTCTACTGCACCATTTGTTCAAAAGGAACCACTTTAGTCCAAAAGGAATGAGCATAAAAAGTTGGTTAGTACAGGTGCAGAGATGGTTGTGTATTTGAGGGTACAGACAGTAAAACAGAAAGAGAATTTTAGTGGTATATAGATTTTCATGAACAATGTTCAGTAAATCAGATCTGATAATGGTGATTGGAAAAGATGGTGCTGCTTCAAAAGGACCCCGACAGTGTTAAGTAATACGTACAGTTCAGCAGCCACACTTATAACATAACATAATAATTTTGACACGTTTTAAAGAGATATACATGTACATGTTGTATTATGCTCAGTTTTGCACCAATTTCCAAAATTGTGATCATGCTGTTAAATAAATAAGAATGAATGCAAAAAGCTCGTGCTATTGCCCAAACAAAATGCAGGCAATATCAAAAGATAATTTTCTCGGTACCGTTTTTTTCTTCTTGTGCTCCGATACATGTCAAATCTGAAACGGTATGGCAATGAAATTTTAATCTATATGCAACAGAAAATGAGCTATGCTCATGCTATTTGTACACTTCAGAAAGTCTTTCTGCATCAAGTGAAGACAAGCCAGAGGGATGTAATTTATATCAATAGATGCAAACCAGTAGGTAGTGGATAAATTTTTCACAGGTACTGTCAGGCCTACAAACATCACTGAAAATCACTTCAAAAACATTTTATGTCTGTTTATCTTTCATATACAGATTTGGATGCAAAGGGAAAGAACAAGTTAAGGTGAGGATGTCCAGAATTCAGAAAGGTATAGGACAGCACAGTTTTGTTTGCTTTTTTCAGTAGATAAACTGTGTCAAACTTTTTTTCTGATTTCTATCCATTCAACAGACCTCTTCAAAATGCATGCAAAACATATTTCTCAGTGAAAGAATTACCTGTCTGTGACAGTGGTGACAATGAACACTACCTGATAAGTGAAAAGATGAACTGAAACATTTTCCTTATGGTGCATGAAGTCTAATTCAGTATAAATCTCAACAAAATCCTAGGATTTTGCCTGGATATTAAAATCGAATCTTGTTAAGGCCAATTTCTCACTGAAGTTTGTTGACTTTTCCATTCTCCAAAATTCAACCATTTGACAGGCTCAAATAAACTTGAACTGACCCAAATACAAAGCCGAACAGAGAGAACACCGAGTTGTGTTCACTGTTCAGCTAAAGCTTATAATGTAAAATACCACAATTCCCTAGGCTGTTGTTGTAAGTACTCATGCACCCTGAGCGTTTTGTGCTAGGGATGCTAACATATACAAACTTACCCTAACTCTGTCCCTGTCCTCAACCCTAAATCTTATTGAATCCCTAACCCTGCCCCCTTCCCTTTCAACCAAAAAACAGGAGGGAAACAAAACAAAAAAGATGAAAAAAAATTAATCATAATTAATTAAGGTTATTGTTAGAAGCATTTCGAGAGGAGCTCTATAGCTCTAGATTCACAAAGGGCTTTAAAATACGTATCCCTGGCGCAAAAACACTAGTGGGACGTCTGTGCTTGTAACAACATTCAATCCCCTGACAATAGCCATATTTCATTTACTAACAGACTTTACTGTTAATATCAAGACCCAGGACGGGATCTGTCGTTTCCAAATTCAAGTACAAATGTTTGATTTAATACTTGGCAGGTGAGGACTGCACTCAATTGCTCTCGGAACTGCAAATGTTCATTACTGATTTTCTCTCTAGTTTGATAACAAGGAAATTGAATTACCAGTAAAGCTTGTGTACATGAATACATTGGATGATGGAGATGTTTGATTATATCCAGAGTCAACATATTCATATAAAACACAAATGTATGCGGAGTGAAAAGTTATTGCCTATAGATAACTAGCTTTAATGTAGACTTCATTGAATATGTCTCACTCTAGGCGTAAATATATCACACACACGGGGAAGGGTGTACAGTGAGAGGCCAAAAACACACAGTTTACAATCCAGATGTTGATTTATTAGCATGGAATACAGGCAAGGATTCTCTACTATATACTTACTTTACTTTTACTTTTCCGATCCAGCAGTCTTCTGGGCTTGTGCCCTTCGACTTTCTCTACTATACAAATTATATTACTTTCATCTAATTCATTCTAACTACAGCAACTTAAAATTTTGATTATTTCACTACAATGAACCTAATTTGGACATTCATATTTGTTCTTTATTTTAGAGCAATGGCAGCATTTTACTTTCAAGTAATTCATAAATGATACAATGTGTAGAAAAGCTATTAGAAAAAAAAGAACCTCAAATTTCACATGAACACTGGTTATTTATTATCTTTCCTTTTTCTCACATTTTCCCTAACTGATAACCATAACATAACCATGAAATTATATGCATAGGTAAATAGCATAGGCTCATCCTAAATATTTTCAAAAATTATAATTGAACTTATTAACAGTAACATTTCTCGTGCTTTGAGCTGGAAACTAGCATATTTTAAAAATTCTTGCTTAACAAAACAATAACATTTCTGAGACATAGAATGTATTCTGTAACTCTTTGTCAAACTAATCATTGCCTTGCCCCTGTCCCATGACTAACAGATCAACCAAAAAAACAGTTCCAGATAATGTGTTATATAGAGTTATACGTCAGACAATGACTTTATCTCTCAACAGTTCCATGTAAATCAACATAAAATTAAGGATAAAAATATTAGGACTATATTTCTGAGACTCTGTCAAATTGTTTAGTCTGTTTTTTCAATATGTGAACACCAACAGCGTCATTAACATGATCAATAATACAAATGATGGACCTGCACTTTGGAAATGCTTTATTCCTCTAGTTTTGGAATCAAGGTGAAACATTTAAGAGGCCAAACCCAGCCAGCATCACCATGTCAATCCAACACAGATTTCTGTAAGATTGACAGGATTACTACAGGGGTGGGCTCCATACATCAAATCAACATTGGAGTGACGTCATGACCAATGGATCTACGCAGGAATGATGTCATTCCTATGTGCAAATTTGACATCAATCCTAAGCATTGGATTTCCATTGGGTTGCTGGCAAGGAAACTACTTTGGAACTAACATTATCCATCTGGCATATTCAGATTCTCAGATTCCATGGTTAGTCCTTAAATTGACTCCAGGCAAATAGTTTGAATAAAAACCAATAAATTCCCTATACATTCAAAGTAGTTGTGGATAACCAATCCCAACCAGCAACCTAAAGTCAACCCGCCTATGTGGTTTGCTTATAACAGTGACATTGTTACAAATCTATGTCGGATTGACATAAGAAGCTAGCTGGGATTATAATTTTGCAGAGGGCCGGGGGATGGAGGGTTTAAGGAGATGGGTGCCAGTTCTCTAACAGAGAAGTAAACTTGATATATCTTCAAAACAGAAATTAATTAAATGTTTTTTACCGCTTCAGAATCGGAGAAATTGTTTTTACCACTCAAAATTCCATAAAATATCACAATCAAATAAAGGAGAACTGTTCAGAGATTGGTTGGGAAATGTGAAATTAATAGAAAGCTGTGAATATGCAGTTTCCATCGGTTGTGAAACTTACATATTGTAACTATACCTGTCTCTGCCGGCCTGATCTACTGCTGCTGGGACACCCAAGGGGCCCATGTTAAACTGCTGCTGTGGTACCACTGGTCTCTGCTGGTGACCACCGGGCTGTGCGCGTGGCGCTGCCATGTACATCACTGATACAAATATGGAAAAAAGATTTTTAAAAGTTGCTTATTACAAAGCCCCATGTAAGAAACTATCAAGTACTATTACAGTGAATCAGAAATGAAACGGAAAAACAACATAACCCGTGCTGCCACCTCACAGATTTTCACTGCTTTTGCAAAAATATTTGGCCAAGCACATCACCAGTAAATTCAAATGTGAAATAAAATATTGAATATATGCCCATGAGAAGAACATACAATTATATCCATATAACCTATGAATAATGTGACTATGACAGATTCAGACCTGAAAATGCAAATAAGATGGATCTGCAGTAAGCAGCCAGTAAATAAGAGATTTACAAAAGACATAACAAGATAGGTTCTTGGGGTACTTTGTTATAATCTTTTTTCAGCAAATATAGTTATTTTGTGCCTTCATTTGCTCTACTTATATTTTTTTCACAGGTGGACTGTATTTTCCTTATTCCATATCTGAAGTTACTCATGTCATTCAATATGTAAGGTAACTCAGGCCTTTTTCTAAGTACCTGATACTTTTACATTCTATGTTCAGGGAAAATACTGTCACACTGTCCCATTGTTGCTAGGCATTATAGATTCCTTAGAATGGCTGTCAATTTTGAGTTGGTTACGTAAAACAGAGATGCCATTCTGAAATCCTCAGACAGGACGAACTCTCTTCCAAACTTCCAAAAGGAAGGGACTTTAACACCTAACTCAATACCTGAAATTAATGTGACAGGTAAAAAGATGGAAAATGTAGTTGGTACAGGCCGTGGTTGGAGTTGGCTAATAAAAATTTTGACCCAAAAAGAGGCCCATAGCAAAATTCCGCGGAATGTGGAAGAATCCCAGCCAGCAGTCCTACGTCAATCCAACATAGATTTTGGAATGATTAGTATGATTACCATAGGGTGGCTTCCTTATATCAAACTGATGTCGACATGATGTCGTAACCCTCAGATCTATGTAAGTACGATGTCATTCCAATGTGCAAAACTTGATGTCCATTGTATGCGTCGGAATTCCTTAGGATTGGTGGCTGGGGTGGAATCTCAGAAAAACTATCAATCACGAAAGAAAAGAACTGGATGAAAGTCTGTAGTCCTGCCTTACCTTCAACATTGGGATTACGAGCTGGAGGACCTGGAGCAGGGGACGGGGCCATTTTTTCCTGGTGTAGTTTGTCCAAGAAGTCGTTGTAGGCTTCATAATTGCCCCGATCTCTGTTCTCATTCTGCTGTAATATCAAAATGTAATACATCATCAGCACTGAAAACTCCCCTGCAGGATGTCATGTAGACAGCAGTGAACGCATCACAATTACTATTAAGCACAATTTATTTGCTGATATTTCCATTCGTATTCTAATTCATCAACGAGTCATGTAAATAATCTCTGACTTGAACAGTTTCTCAAATACAATTGACACCATGAGTATAGAGATGCATCCATGAACCATTTCTTTCAGAATTTACCGCAGACAGGAAAGCAAACAAACATTGTTTTCTATATCTAACACTAAGAATGAAACAAAATGAAACTGCATGAAAAGAATCACAAGAAGAACAGAACATTTATAATGCAGCCAAGCAATAGAAAGTTAGGACTGTCCAGACCAAACAACATGGGAATTTCACCAATTTGTGACTGGATCTGGCAAAATTGGACTTAAGGTGAAATTTTTACACCTCTTTAAAAAATTAAAATAAAATATTTCTTAGACAATTTCAAACAAAAATATTTTAACTGAATGCAGAAAAATGGCTAATCTTTCAAATTATAAGCAAACCTCACTTCCATAGACAATTTTTTGCCCCTGCTTTCTCAAGAATAATATAGTCTTTCACTTCAAGCCGTTTCACCAGATTCACTCACATTTCACCAGTCCTCTGCTAATTTGACATAAGTTAGACATCACAGCCTGGTGGCTATTTAACTAAAATAGCATATTGTTTCTGTATGTTTCTATCCATCCAAGTAGATTTTGAAATATTTACATGGGGCACAAAAAAGTGCTAGCTTGCAAATTTTTAAATTCCAGGAAATGGATTAAGTGACTGAAAATGCAACACTTCAAGTGCCTAAGTTTGTTTAAAATATAGCATGGCTGAGGAGATGTACTGATCAGTTTCTAGATCAAAATTCGAGTTAAATGGATAGAAATGATCAATGACAATATGGCAATGACAGGATTAGATAAAGAGCAACTTGCTCTACTCTTGACAAACTGGCACACATAACTGAAACTCTACTTACATTGGCACGTGGCACGGGGAGTGGACGGGGAGATTTGGGTCGGTTGTTGTTGCTAGGGGTTGGAGTTCGATTCTGGAATGAGTCACATGAACAGAAAGATGACTATTAATTGTGTATCTGTACAAATGTTTTATCAGACAGTTCTGTTAACACTTATTCTGGTTCACTGGAGCAAAGAACTTACACCAGAATGATAAGGAATCAAACATACATCTCCTGTAGAGCTATGTGTAACTTGAATGTAAAACTGAAGTGACCACAACTTCTTTCTTTTTGTCTTTGAGATGCACATTTTCATTCAAAATACATTTGGCACAGAATCGGTTATCGGTCACAGCCACCCAGATTGAGAAATCAAGCAAAACAATCTTTCAGACAAAACTTTTCTATTCCTTTGATAGAAAATGAAAATGATGCTCAACATACACGTAGTAATCTATATTGACCAAAATAAAAAATTCAATATTTTGAGCCCGACCATCACTTTGCTGAATTTTTTTAACTTGGGTGACTGTGACACATTACTTATTTTGTGTTGGTATTGAGACATGGTATTTAGATGTTGGTATTGAGACATGGTATTTAGAACCCAGAAGCACTGAACAAACTACTGTTTGCCAACAACCAGGGCTTCACACAAGAGAAAGAGGAATTACTCCAGGAACACACCACCACGAGTACGAGGGTAAAGGCAGAATGAAAAACAACGACAACATTTAGAAATGCACTGCTTCCATAAGACTTTGTTGTAAGTTGATCTTTGTTTCAATAATCCATGTAACAGTCGCAAGTAAAACTGACTTGCCTTGTTGTCAAAATGTGGCAAAAAGAAAAAGTTGTATGTAGCAAAGCCTCGGATAAGAAATAATACAGAAACGGTACAATAAAAGACAAAGGATAGGGGAAAAGGAATCAAGAAGGTTAATATACCAAAAAGCTTGATTTGTCCTCCCCTTTCTGACTTTGCTTCAAGCCTCGCTGCAAGTGTGGTTTTCTTGATATTTCATCAATTAACTTACCTCATCTACACCATAAGGATCAACGAGACTTTTCCACCCTTCTTCACGAGCTTTGTTAATTCTTGCCATCTGCACCACAAAATATATAAAAAACTCAATATTATATCAATTTAGTTTCCTGAGAAATAGCTATACAAATGATGGCTAATCAGTGTTCCCAGTCCAAAATAACAGCAGTTTTCTGTACACTGACACAAATATAATTATAAATTATGTAAACACTGTACTGTCAGTTTTAAATAATTTCATTTAATTACAGAGCAGTTACAGATCTGAAGACACAACTATCTACTGCTTTTGGTAACTTAAATCAGAGTCTACTTTCTCTCTGGTATAGTGCCAAAGGTTTGGGTTAAGGTTTGTAATAATATTAAAAATAATGATAACAAAGAACAACAACAACAATAAAAAATAATAAGAATAAGCGGATTTCCCGTTGTTGTTTTTTTCAATTAAGAAGATGAAGAATTCAGTATGGAGTGTCTATTTTTACTGTATTACTTGATGAGGCACCCGGCCCCGCACGGGATTAATCCGTTTTATCTTATTTATTAGTTTCACTTTTGGGTGATTATGATGTATCGGCTTCACACTGCCCGCCCCTTTAGGTTTATTTTATGGTTGTTATTGTTTGTTTGTTTTAAGATAAGTCTAAGTGCTCCCCCCTTCGGGCGTCAATGCCCTTCACACCCCATCATCATTAATGAAATGGTAACAATCTGCACAATGAGCATTTGACTGGTAGTGCATTTAATAGTGAACAAATCGCAAGAAATGATAACATCATGGGCTCATGTGTTCGTGCAAAAGAAAGGATCGGGACGCAAAATTAGTGACATAAAGCAAACTCAAAAAACTACTTCCCACCATTTCAAGTCACCAAATGTAGTAAAGAACCCTCTGCAGGTCAAAATGAAGGCACCTGTAAAATTTCAAGATCGAAGAAAATCCGAGCCTTATGAGCAGTGATAGGTCTTGTTAAAAATCCCCCGAGTTTTTTTATTACATCAGATGCAGTGATAATAGTCGCATCCATTTTAACCTTTAGGCTGTGCCCGACATTTATATACAGTTTCCAGTTCCCAAATGTCCGTGGCAACAGACACACAAGCGCGAGTGAGTCAAGCTGACTGTGCTGCTCGAAAGTTGTGTTTTCATATTCCAAGTCACTGACCTCTTTGAGATGTAAAAACCGTCTTATTTCTCACTATATCTCTTCTAAATCAAAGGCATTAAGACAAGAACATGTTAACCAGTGAACCACTGGTCGGAATCACAAAGACTAAGCTTTCAAAGGCTCTCCCCACACTATCAAAAGGTGTAACATCGACATGTGAACTATTGCTCAACAAATTTGCAATATTATCTCACTTTCTCCCAAGCTGACCATTATCTAGAGTTGACTGTATCGAAGAACCAATCAGTAACAAGCTCTGAAATGACCCTTGCCCCCAAATGCCCACATTGGTATGTGTTAATCTGGATGAAACCATTTATGTAGGGCTTGGGGGATGTGGCTGGTTATCACGCTTCATTTTCATGAAAATTACAAATGTCAGTTTGGTATCATAAGTCAGATCATTGGTTAGAGACAAAGGTTTCCCTAGTTAATTCTTTATCAAGCATGATAAGGCATAGCAGCGAATGTTTTCATACCGATCAACTGCGGTAGTGGGGTCATCACACATCGGCACGGATCAGTGTGACCCAGATAAGATTCTCCATAAGTAAAGTTACTGGCTCGGTCAGAGGGCTTTTGCAGACAGCGCGCAAGTTGTGGGTTAAATAAATAGTAACTTCAATAACAATTTTATTTAGTGCTAATATATTGAAAAACTATTTCAATACAATGATTTTTAGCTGTGTAAAGATTACCATGTTAAATTACCTCTCACTTTTACACACTGTCTACAATAATAATCAGCTCTGAATGAAAAATTTGATGCAAATTATAACAGTTTCAAAATGCTCTTCTGAATGAGAACAGTAAAGCTGACAAAATCAAGTCTGGTTACTGTTGAGCTTACCAATGACCTATTTAATATTCATTGTCCAGCATGTGCAGAATGATACCACACAGCATAGCTGAGTAGCTTTTTTTTAATTCTATTCAAACTCTTTTGTTAACTTTTCAAGTTTTACTTTTCATAAAGAACTAAAGGTCCAAGGAAATGAAAGCTGGTGTTTTCCCAGCTAGTGTCACTACAACAATTTGACAGAGATTTGTAAAGCATTTCTATAGGATTGGTAAGACTGGATATTGTACATCAAACCGACAGTAGCATGATGCATAACCTGCAGACCTACATTGGAATGATGTCTTCCCATAAGTAAACATGAGGCCATTCATGTGTGGTTCACATAACATAGGGTTGCTGGCTGGTGGTTTGTTTTATATTTTTCTTTTAATTTTGAATTTTGTTTCTTTATTTATTGTTGCTTTTTTTCTTTTAAATTCTTGTTATATATTCTTTACGTAGAACTTTGCATTCCTCTTTTTTAATTTCTTCACATTTCAAATACAAGCCCATCAAAGTCATAGTAACAATAATGAAGGTTCTCATTTGCCAATCCTGAGCAAGTTTACCTTCTGTTTTTCTACCAAATCTTTATGTCGCCTTTCATTCATCTCTTGTTCCTAGCAAAGATAACAGAGAAAAAGAAAAGTTAACCAATTTTATGACTGTCACAGAATGAAATAAAATTCAGTACAAAGAGGGAAATGAATGAGAGATGAAATCCAAATGAGAAATGGGAAATGGAAGCGATGAAAAGGGGGTGAGAGACCAGTGAGACCACAAGGAGAAAGTGAGAGAGAAAACCGAAATGAATGGAATAAAAAAGTTGATTGAGAGATATGAGAAGGAAATGGGAAATGAGTGAGAGACAAAAACCCGCAGAGGCAAGCAGGAATATAAGTGCAACCTTTCAGCACAAAGCAGGAATATCCCCAATGGAAACTGCTTGCACCTCTAGTGATACAGTGAACCAGATCAATGAATACTAGAATGAAATACTAAGGCCTAAAAGACCAAAAAAATTGTAAAGCCAGTAAAAATTGAGTTTGTAGTTTGCTTGTCTGTTTGAAACAAACAAACATACTATAAATCCTTCCAGAAGGGAATTTAATGGGAGAAGAAAACTGATGATTGGAAGAGAAGAAAATAAGAGTTCTAAAATTACTGGAAGACATGAAAGGAAGATTATAATTGTGAGCAAATTGTGCTGAGATGGTATGGGAGACTGAACCTGACCCACCCTCCTCTTCATTTCAGCTCGCCTCCTCTGTTCTGCTTCTTGTCTCTCTTTTCTTTTCTTGTCCCAGTCCTACAGGATGCAAAATCAGCAAGTCAATCATCACACAAAGAAAATCACAGTTACTGAATACTCCTGTCCACCTACCTCCAAATTTGGAGAAACACCTATAAACAGATAATGCATCACCAAGGGCATGCTATTTTCTAACAAATTAGACAGTATTTTCTCTCTCCGGCTTTGTAGTTAGTCTAACATCCCCTAACAAGATCACTTGATTTAGTTTTAACGAGGTTCCAATAGCCGACCAAAAATTTGTATCTAGACCCTGGCAAGACAGGAAATATTGGAGTTAGCTGCTACACTATGGAAAAGCCTGTGAATGCCAATCTACATCAAATTTGTGTTTCAACATCAATTTATGCAATGAAGAAACCTTTTCTTTCTATCTGGATTAGATTTTTGTGTGACTAATAATTTCTTTTGGTTACCACAAAATGGAAATCCAAAAGAGAATAAAGCTGAGCACAACACGAAATGCTTTTTGCAGCATGACTGTTATAGATAAGATACAAAGTTTACTCACTACTTGACCAGGCACTGGAAGCTGGCGACCGGGAGTACTTGGCCGTTTTTTCTGATCACTTGACAATCTGCAGAGGGATCAACATTCAATGTATGTCATAATTATAGTATTTTATTGTTGTCTAAGAATTTTAAAGCATAACCATAGCATACTGACAAGATGAATGCTATATATCATCACTGTTCTATGGCATATGTCAGACAAATACTAATAAATGAGCAATGGACAGTTCACTGCATTCCTAAGCATTAGGGCTATCAGATAATCTTATGATAAAGAAAAAAAGTAGTAGGGAGTAGTTCATTGTGGTGCAATTTTCAGCTTTTTTTTTGCTCAATACTCCAGTCTGAGTGACAGTTTCAAAAATTATGAAATTAGTTTTTTCAAGTGTCAACTAATCTAAACCAACCACTTCTGTTGGGTTTATTCAAGTTTCAGGCAATCTTTATAAAAAGTTGTCAACATGCAAAATACAATGATCTTCTTTGGTGCTCCCTTTGATAAACCTATCACACAGGAGACTATATTCGAGATGCGTTCAATTTAGTGCATAGTGCCCTGGTGTGCATAAGTTCTAAAGCAAGACTGTGGATAACTTTGGGGAACTGTGTAGATCAGAAAGAGGGAGAGAGAAGGGTGGGAACACAGGTTTATCCCGGGTAATGCCGGGTGCTTCATCCAGTATTATAGAAAAAAAAATGCACCAATGAGAAAATGTAATAGTCCAGTAGAATCAAATGACAGGAAAAGAAAGAGTTTTTTCTTAATATCTCACAGTGTTAAAAATGACTTGCGCCTTTAGCATAAAGCAATGATGATATATTCATGTATTCATTTGCAGTAATTATTTTACTGTATAAAATAGACTGTGCACATCAGAGTTACACCTGAAAATAGCATCATCCTTGGCTCCATCTAATTTGGTTCCCAGAAAAAAAAAAGACCAAGTACACCATCTCCTGTGCTTTCACATTTTCCTCAAGCTAACTTCATGCTTTTTCCTCCCTTTCCTTTCTTTCTTTAGTTTTTCAGGTGTTTTTTAGTTGTAGCACTTTACTTTATCTCTATTCTTTACATTAACACTTCTGATAAGGCAATTTAATCTGGGAATTGGAGCGTCAATTTCCTCACTTTCTCCCACTCTCCACCATTCTGCCCCACCACAGTTAGTCTGACAATTGCCACACTTGCCTATTTCTGGAAGAGTTGACTGGAGTTCCATAAACAGCAGCAGGGTCATATCTTTTGTTAGCTGAGCCTGGCCGGGCTGGGGGAACCACTTTCTTGCCTGGATCTACCATGTCAGCAAATTCAGACAAAAAATGTATCACACAAAACCTTCCAAATAGCTTTAATCATTTTTTCCTTTACTTGAGGAGTATCAGAAAAAAATAAAGTTCTAACCTGAAAAGGAGCAGCAGGAGCAACAGTTAAGGAGCCGTTCTGTGTTTATTCATTTTCACAAATTGTTTTACCTGTTAACATAATTATTTCTTATCCAAACATGGACTTCCAAGTTTTTATAAACCTGCTATTTCTTTTTTTTCTATTTCAAACTGTTTTCAAATTTATTGTATATTTTTGTCACCGTTTATTCCTAATGTGGAACTCTGCCACATATTTTTTTTTCTTTTTTTGCAACATTTGAACTAAACATGAGGGAGATGACAAAAATAGTATAATAACATACTACTATGATAAAAAAGAATAACAAAACTGGTCTCTCACTATGTGCCTACCTAATAAAGGCACTAAAAAAACATGTATTCAATGATTCCAGGAAACATTGATTGTTTGTCATGAGGTCTTATTTTAACCGCTTTCATTTGGCATGTGATTTTGTTAGCCGTGTCATGTTGCCATGACAACGTCTTCTTAATGGAAAGGTTCTCAATCCCCATGACCAAAGAAACTAATTGCATGCTCATTGTTTTCTTTGACTGGCAAGTTACATTGTAAAAGAATATGAGCCGGAGTGTCAAAATGTGAACCAGAAATATTGTACTCAAGCTTTAAGGCCACTGACAAAACAAAGTGCGTTGGAAGCAACCATAGCTGTGGGCATCAGGGGACTGGTTCTTCCAGCATGACAATGTAACTGCTCATAAAGCTCTATATCTGCAGCAACACTTTGCTTCAAACAGAATAACAGTTGTACCTGATCCCCCTTATTCCCCTGACTTGACACCCTGTGACTGCTTCTTGTTCTCAGAGCTTAAAATGTCACTGAAAGGACAGCACTTCCATGACATTGAGGAGATCCAAGAAGCATCATCAAGGGCCCACGACAGCATCCCAAATGATGAGATCCAGCGGTGTTTCCAAAGCCTTCACACCCGCTGGAATCGATATGTATATCCAAGAGGGGAGTATTTTGAGGGATTCGATGAGAAATAATATATAAATTGAATCCTTTTTGAGAAATCAGACCAGTCTTGGTAACTTCTTTATCACTGTATCATAAAATCTTACCTGCTGATGGCTTTGGGGCTGGTGGCAAGGCTTTGGCAATTTTATGACCATGCATAACTGTGTGGCTGAATTCATCTGCAAGATCCTAAATAATTGCAGAAAAAAAACAAAGATGAGCAGAAACAAATTTTCAAAATTATGCCTATAGTACCTGAGGAATTAAGGCCTCCGACACAGAATCCCAAACATTCACTATTTACGGATTATTTACAGTGATTTGGAACATTCTTTGTACTGAATTGCCCGCCTACTACACTTTTCTTTGTCTAGAAAACTTCTTATCCTTTGGTTGGATTATACCTACAGTGCAATCCTAATATCTTGACATCAGTGGGACTGCTGGAATTACGGCGAGTAAAGAGAAAAACAAAATAACAGATTAATGGTCGAAGAGAATAAAAATAAGAAAGGGAAATCAAATATCACCATTGTGGGAAAGGTGTCCAATAAATAACCCAATTATGTCCCCCATTTCTTCTAATGGTTGCATCCATCACCCATTCCTCCAATTTCACTGTTTTGTGGAGCAGTTGTGTGGCAAACGTTTGCCAATACTGGCAAGAGGCTGTAGCTATTCATCAAATGCACAGCGTTTTAGTTTGCTTTTTGATTTTTTTTTTATTTAACTGTGACCTGGCTGTTTCTTCACAAAAAGTGATGATACTGATACATACAGTACCACCATTAACCAAGATCAAGGCCAAGTGTCAACGGTACACGAATGGTTAGCGGAAAAAAGAAGTACACTTTAGCAAGCACACCCACGTCTGTACTTCTACCGTTGTGCACTTATGCATCGCACTCAACACTTACATTGTCTAAGCCAAGGGTTATCCTCTTAAAATTGTGTCGAGTTACCCAGACTTTTGACAAAAGCAATGTCAAGATAAGTGGAGTGAACTGTACTTTATGTTTATAAGACTTCTGGTGGTAAATGAAAGCTTTACAACTACTGATTTAATTGTTATCATTACATACAACATTATATATCATAGACCCGTAACATACCAGTCCAAATGTAGCAAAAAGAAAAAGCTGTATCTAGCAAAACCTCTCATAAGAAATAATACAGAAACAAGACAATCGGAAGAAAAGGAAAAACAAATTATTGTTCTGTTTCTTTTTGCCACATTTTGACACTGCTTCAAGCCTTGCTGCGATCCCACAGATTGTAATTTTAATACTCCAGCAGGCTTAACTAAAATATTTTGAATGTCGCAGTTATTTCATGTTTGTCGCATACTTACCTCTGAAGATAGAAGTTTCCTGACCCTCTGCATGATAAAGTTTTTCTTCAATATTGCATTCACTGTTGGACGGTCTCTGAAAATCAAAACAGATAAAATGCACAGACAAACTCCAGTAACTAAATAAGGTGTGTCTTTATGAAAATCTGTTTGTTCTATACCTTTTCTTAAGCTGTGACACAGATACTTGTGTACATTTTTTGGTTCAGTGACCATCTTTAGTAAACCTCTGCATAGGAAAAAAATTCTATGTAATTATGCAACCTTGGGCTGTGCTAAGGTGTAGTGTAATGGTCAACATCACAAGACTAATTATCTTCTTTTTCTTCTTGTTCACCTATCACCCAAGTATTATAGAATTTTACATAATTTAATCCTTGCTTTCCATAACATGGAAAATATTGCCAAGTTACACCAAATTACTGATGCTCACCTAGGATTTCTCTTGAAAAGCTGGGCTATCAAACCCCGTAAATCATAGCTGAACTGTGGTGAGACTGGAGGGTAACTTCCCCTGACAAAACATTGAGGAAGAAGTAGCAATATTGACATCAAGAAAGTGTGCAATTATTGCTGTTGTTCTCCTGCTACTGTATAAATCTGGCATGAAATTTATTTCCTTTTTATAAATAGTACAAAAATATAATATGTCAGTGTGCATGAGAAAACCCACAATATGTCGACAGAGCTGATTTTGAGAAAAACGGCTTTGAAGTGAAAATATGGGTCCGACACAAACTTCCAACTTAGCTGTTGTTTAGGGGACCGTGGCATGTTACAGGGTAAACTGTACACGAGCATTGAACACTACTCACTATGATCTCTATAAAAGCTTTGTAATTAGACTACGGTCTCCTAACAAGATCAAAAAACTTCCGACTTGGCTGTTGTTTAGGGTACCGTGGCATGTTACAGAGTAAACTGTAGATGAGCAGTGAACACTACTCAGTATGATCTCTATAACGGCTTAGTTGTTAGACTACGGTCTCCTAACAGCAATCACTCCAATATTACTTGGTCAATTAGCTATTGCCACTTTTAGGATTAAATGCCGTTTTCTCAAAATCTTGTTTCAGGGTGGTCACTGACTTCAATTTATCAGAAATGTTTTGTCTTTTATTATGTGTACAGATCTCAAAATGTCATGTTTGCGACTTATTGTGGGTTTTCTCATGCACACTCACATATGTGTGATGTTATTAGGGATGGGTACTGCTGACAAAAAAGTTCCTGAACCTTTGACACAACGTGTCCCAACTGACCAAAACACACACATAATTATTGTTGGTCAGCCATAGGAACCTCATTCAACTGAACTCAAAAGCTGTTGTCAGGGGATTGTAGTATTTGACAAGGAAAGCTATGGCGGAGCAGTAAACACAAATCAGCATTTTCTCTATTTGGCTTTGCAATTAAGACTACAATCCCATTGCAATTCTCAAAGGCTAGGTTCCAACCGCTGACGACGGTGCTCTAAGCAAACCTCATAGCCCAATTTGAGAAAATTTTACAGGAGAGACAAAAAAACTGAATTGCGGCAACCCTAATCAATAAAATGGACTAAATGTCCCATGTTATACCTATTAAGTAATGCCAAACACATATGTGATGGCAAGTACCATATGATAATTTTCAGTTTGAAGAGATCTGAAGTTTTGCTGTCACTGGAGTTGGAGGTCCAAAACTGAGGTTTAAGAGATTTGCTTGGGGCGCCATCTTTATACATGTCCATATATATATATATATATATATACTATATATATTTGTGGACTTGAGATTTTTCATTGCAAAAGGCTTCTGAACCACTCAACACTCAGACTTCAAATTTTATATGGTACATCAAAATGGATGTAAGGGTGCACAATTTTTAATAGAAGTCTCAAATCGATGTAGTTTTTTTTATTGGAAATGTATTGTTTCCTCAATTTTCACTAGGCTCATTGACATGCTGTAGGTTTTTATGACATCATCACTTCCTGAAAATTTTCGGTGCGCACCACTGCACACTGTGTACTGTCCTATCGCTGAGTTTTGGGGATGACCCTACGCATTTCGGCTTTTGTTCTTATTCCTTTCGGTCTGAAGTGGTGTCCTTTGTTGTTTGCATCTCTCTTATAAGCTATCTATGCAGCATTAATGCCTTTCTTAGTTCACAGGCGTCTTAAGTTTTACCCCCCCCCCCCCCCCCCCAAAAAAATTTTTTTTAAAAAATACACAAATCTGTTATTGAACAGGTACTCAGCTAGTATATATATATATACAGTAGACGATACATAAAACAGTGCTTAGTGACATTAGTGATACTTGGCCTTTTAAATCATTATGAATTAAAATTACAATTAGAAACTGGCAAATTCTCCAGCTCAGCCAAAAAAAAAAGGGTAAAATCCTGAGATTGAATTTTGACATGAAAAACTCTGTTTCTTAAGAAATGAAGCAATGAGGGAAAAACAAAAATTACTGACTGACTTAAAAGACATAAAACAGAAATATTTCGCCGAGTTGTCAGCATGTAGAGTAAGCCTACTTCATATCATTGTTATTTTCACCCATAGTACATACCTGATGATCTTCAGCACAAGATTTTTCATATTCCCAGCTTCAAACTGTGAAATAAAGACAGATGAAATGAGAGTGCATCATAACAAAAGAAACTAAATTTCATTGATTTAAATGTTAATCCAGAACTGCTTTTTCCATCTCCACTTTTTATCAAAAAAATGACATTAAGATCACAATGCGACATGACATAACAAAGTATATTTCATTACCCACATGAAAATCATGGAGAAGACTCATCTTTCGAAACAATTTTAAAGAATTGTAAAAAATCTTCTAATACTCTGTAAAGTTTAACTAAAAAACTACCAAGGTGGCGCTAAAGCAATAGAAATGCTGGAAAAATGAAAGATGTCTTCCATGACTCTGCTCAGTTTTAAAATTGCAACATTTTCCACACGCATCTGATAGTCGTGAAAGCTAACGCTGATTATATCCAGTCATCATACTCCAAGATCAAGTTCTTAATAATTTATGTTCAAACCAAAAGGCAAAAATATCCACTTTTATTATTCCATGCTCTAATTTTTTATTTTTGCGGCTTTAGCCCCACAGTTATTTCACAGCAAGAACTGTGAAAAAACACAATAAAGAAACCTAAGAAGAAAATAAGCATCGCACTGATGTTTCTTGCCCGGCTGTTATGAGGGAATCGTGGTACTTTGCACCAGCTTTAGCTGAACAGTGAACCCAACTCAGTATTTTCTCTATTTGGCTTTAGCATTTAGTCTACAGACCCTGCTGCCAGCTTTCAGGGCAGCCATACCAAGCTGGGATGAAATCAAATGCAGGCTGTTTTTACCACAGATTCTTGCCAATGTTAACTTACCGCATGTTTCAAAGTGGTCAGCTCATACAGAACACAGCCCATTGACCAGATATCACTGAAAGTACACATATACTGCATAAGAAAACAAAAACTGGCATCAGTGAAAACACCATCAAAAATTGAAGAACTTGAACAAAATCATCATTGAAATTTTTTATGAGTCAGTGCAAAATAAGAACAGCCCAAATCTACCTGTGTTTGTACCCTGTTATGAACTGTCAAATTGTGACCAATAATGGTATCTTAGAGGTTTAAAACACATCATTTCATAAAGATAAAGAATTTACTATTCGATTTTGGGCAATAAAAATGCGAAGATCATTTTTTTTTCACTTTAAATCAGTTTATTTTCTTTTCGAGGGTTTTTGTTGTCCGTGTGTGCACACTGTTATTTCGTGGATCTATTTAGATAATTACATGCTGTAAAAGTGCATGTGGCTGTTCCAACAGTCGCATCTTCACCAAAATAAAGAAATTAGGCTGAAAATCGGTATTGGCGTGGGCTAAGGCGCATTATGGTCGATATTAATGAGTTTGCGTCCGGCTTTTCGTGTGCACACTGACAAAAACAATGGCCATTGTTAAATCAAGGGCACTAATTCTAATAAACTGAAACAAAAGAAAGAAATGTGTACACATGACATATCACACAACTTTGATGTGACGAACAATTTTCCTTCATTGAGTAGTATTCAGTTTTGCACATTTAAATAGCTATACGCAGTTTAAAAACTGTACTTTGGCAGGTAGATTTGGGCTGTTCTTATTTTGCAATGAGTCAAATACATATTAATTTGGGAATTTGGCATGACCTAAAGAATCATAAACTCTCCAAGACATTAGCACATAATGTCCCAATAGATCTGCATAGAATGAGGTCACATCACTTTCTATACAGCAAAAGCTTTTTGTTCACACGTACAGAAATGAAACTACAAACAGTAACAACACATCGACAATACACGAATACTCCAAAACTAAGTGTAAGTTGTGTACCTTTTGTTATTGTAAGGCATGTTCTCAACAATCTCTGGAGACAGGTAATATGGAGTTCCTATGCAGGTGTGAGCAAGCTGTGCTGTCCTGGGGAACAGAAATGGGAAATAGTCAGAAGCAGGTAATGGTTTTCCAAGTCCCGAGAATGTTTGAATTTAGACAACATCCTAAAAAAGTTGCACTTGTTCTTATTGTAAACCATTTAATGATTTACTTTGAACAAGTTAACTGGTTTGATTATTCTTTAATAGTATTAACATGTTTACCAGTATCCAAGATAAGCATTTTCAGGCCATGTTTTCAGCTTGACAGGATTTTGATAGTTAGTTAAAATTAAACATAAACCCATCTGTTAATTAATATTTTCTGTCAGAATTAAAGTAAGATATCTGACTAAAGCTCTGTCAGCTTGAATTAACAAATACTATTATAACATCTATGTGTCCTAGGATGATTTATGACACAAGTATGTGAGATTCACATTTACATGTCTGAAATCAGAAATATTAGATTAACTGTATTAAAGTTCAAATACTCACGTGTTCAATACTTTTGCAATGCCAAAATCTCCCAGCTGTACCGTTCCCGCATGTGTCAAAAATATATTCTGCAAAAAAACAATAATTCATTTGAATCACAAAGTAAAACTAAACTGAAATATTCAGTTTCAAAAGATTTCATTGTTAGGTTACATATGAGGCAAGAAATTACATGGACAAGAAAATGAGATGTATTAAATGGCTAAGTAACTATGTGAGACACTATAAATTCCCCTATATTTACCTAATGTAAAAGACTCCTGTACCTCAGTGGAATATGCTGATTTATTTTCAGTGACAGCTTGGTGCGTAATGAACTAACATCTCATTAACGAAATTTCTTTTTAAAAATTCTGTTGCAGTAACCTTTTCACATCACTGAACACAACGCCTGAGTGCCATACTTTACAACTGATCAAGGCGATGTATGCTACTACAGTTGAGTGATATCTTGGCCCAACCTTTCACACCACCACACTCAAACCCTGAGTTTACCAAGTTTCAGATTCCTCATATTGCAACCTAGGTTTGGGTCCAAACAAACATAGAGCTATATATTGAAGTAACTGCCATACTATAAGTTTATTAAAAAGATTGGAGGGGGGGGGGGGGGGGGGATTTTCAGACTTATTCCAAAACTGTGTGTCTGCAGGAAATAACTGCTATAAAATAAGAGTGTAACAGTTGATGCAAATTTCAGCACGTTATGATGGGGAGAGTCAGATGAACTGATCGTCTACCCCTTAAAAAACGAAACTGTCTCGAACTGTTGTAGAAATAAATAACAGGATCCGATGAGCAATTAATACTAACTTTAATAACTGTAAACACGAGCTGATATCCACAAGTTACTTACACCTAGCAGGGAAGGCACTATAATATATCTGACCACGACTAGATTTACACCTACGACCTGCATCCATGGTTTGCACACACTATCCTACTCGCCTGGCCCTCCTTATATATATTCTGTCCAGGAACGTTCAGGAAGCGGCTTTACCGCCCCATAAGCACGAGACAGACCTAGATCGTTCGGGACACATACAGGCCACCCAATCGTACACAGACACGTCACAGCATTACATCACTCAAGGTCGACCTAGCGTAATCTCGGACACTGCAGTATCTTTCAGACGCTTCTAGATTTTCTACAGTGAGACAAACAAGCCATACATCGACATCAAAGGGAAATACCGGCCTTGCTGGCGAGAGGGGGGGGGGGGGTCGCCGAGTGAGACGCGTCATGCAGGGGGAAGAAAAATATCGATCGTTCAACTAGTGGGACGCTACACAACTCCCCAATTTAAGTTGAACATTCTTCAACTATCTACATCATAAAGCGTCTACACTATCGTAAAATACTTATCATCTCCAATCTTACAATAGACATTGCTAATAATGTACTAGGTGTCTTCCCAATATCCTAAGTACAATACAATAACCATATTATCTTTATAACACTAATACAATCTCATTACAATATCATTACAGTACCATTACAAAACCATGGTCAACAGTAGATCTACTATTATAACCAGTACACTACCACCACTGTGGTGAAACGATGGTCAAGGATACTATTAAAATCATACCATGGTGAAACGATGGCCATCGAGTACAAAATGCTTCGTGCACGAAACATAGCACATAACGTTGTACACAACGATGGTTGTCTTAAATACCAAATGCATAAATGCATAAACTCATAGATACAATGGCAAAAATACCAACACATATCGACCACTGATCAGGGTCTAACTTCATCATATCAGATCAAACGAAGTAATACCGATACCACCTAAGCTTAGGCCACTCGTAAATTACATAAATGCAACATACAAAATCACTGCTTTCTCGCAGTTCCCATTTGGGTTACATTCTTCAAGATTACATTAAGTCCCATTGGTAACAAATAATGTAAATATCAACATACGACTAATACATAGTGGCTCTCTGCCGGCCAATAATTCAATACTCAGTCAGATATACATTACAGTACAATACAGTCATCCCAGAAACATATCCAACAGGCAAAACTCTGGGTTACAATACATCTCACTGAACTTGTACTATTCAAAACACTCTACTTAGGAAGTCGGCGCCGACATTTTCCTTGCCTTTGACATACCTAATCCTGAATCGATATGACTGTAAAAATAGACTCCATCGTAATAGCTTTGGGCTGTCAAATCTGGCAGAATTCAAATACTCTAATGACCTATGGTCAGTCTGGAGCACAAACTCCTTACCATACAAATACAAAGTAAACTTCTTTACGGCCCAAACGATGGCTAGGCATTCTCGCTCTGAGACTGAATATTTCGTCTCACGAGGCAATAGCTTACGACTGGCATATGCCACAGGATACAACTTTCCCTCATATTCCTGCATAAGAGCAGCACCCAACCCGCGATCTGATGCATCAGTTGCTAGAACAAATTCTTTTGAAAAATCTGGCAAACATAACACGGGTTTGGAAACAATGGCATTCTTCAAAGAAGTGTACGCTTTCTCCTGCACTTCTTCCCATTGAACTACATTGGGCTGACCCTTTCTAAGCAAATCAGACAGTGGTGCTGCAATCGCTGAAAAGTTAGGTACAAATTCTTGGTAATATCCCACCAGTCCTAAAAATGCTTTCACTTCCTTCTTAGTGGTGGGTCTGGGTGCATCTCGCACCTTACACACATTTTCTTCTAACAGACCAATCATACCCTTTCCCACTGAGTGTCCAACAAAGTCCACTTCAGACGTGCCAATCAGGCACTTGGATGGTCTTGCAGTTAATCCAGCTTGGTCCATCCTCTGCAGCAATTCTTTGAGAGCCTTCACATGCTCGTCGAATGTCTCTGTATGGATCAGCAGGTCGTCCACATACGCTGTCACATTGTTCAGTCCCTGGATCAATGGCTTCACGATCCTGTTCAGTGTAGCTCCTGAGTTCATCATCCCGAAGGGCATCCGGGTGAATTCATAGTGTTCGCCCATGGTGACGAACGCTGTCTTGGGAATGTCTTGTTCCCGGACTCGCACTTGCCAGTATCCCTTGCTCAAGTCGATCCGAGAGAATATTCTTCCTCTCGACAGACTCTGGAACACTTCCGATGGGGCTGCTGTCGGATGAGGGTCGAACACTGTGATCTTGTTCAGCCTCCTGTAGTCGATGCAGACTCGGTTGGATCCATCCTTCTTCTTGACGACAACAACCGGTGAAGCATACGCTGATGAGCTCCTGCGTATGATGCCCAACCTTTCCATGGTGCTGAGCTCCTCCTTCAAGGAGTCGCGCATAGCATAGGGCACCGGGTATGGTCGTTGCCGAACAGGTACCTCTGAGGTCAGGTCGATACAATGTTCGCCTAACTGGCAGCATCCGGGGAGATTGGTGAAGATGCGTTGATACTCCTTCACCACGTCGCCGAGTTGTTGACGTTGTTCCGGCGTCAGCTGCGTTCCATATTGGACATCTTCGTAGCCTTCCTTCTGGTCCCAGCTCCCTAGGTCGGCAAGGTCCTCCGTCATTCCACCGTTGTCGCCTTCCAGGTCGCAGTCCTCGATGACTGTCATGCCAGCTGACTCCACAGGTTGACTCTCGTCCATCACGTCGTCCTCTGCCAGCACAGTCCCAGCACCATCACCGTCGTCGTCCATCATAGCGTCGACATCTCCAGGTGTGGTGTCGCTCCTGCCGTCGTTAATCTCACACATCTCGTTCACGACAGATGCCGGTCCCATTGCCGCTGCTGCTGCTTGCGTCGTCGCTGGTGTAGTCCTGGGGATATACCTCTTGAGAAGGTTAGCGTGCAATGTCTTCTCTTTCACACCCATCTTGACTTTGTAGTCGTTGACACCGACAACCGAGACTACCTTGTATGGTCCCTTCCACTGGACTAAGAGCTTGTTGGCGTTTGTCGGCAGCAGTACTAAAACTTCGTCGCCAGGGCGGAACTTCCTCTCTCGCGCCTTCCGGTCGTAGTAAGTTTTCTGTCTACCTTGTGCCTTTGAGAGCTCTTCCGTAGCCAACTTCCACGTGTCCTCCAGCCGCTCGCGTAGTTCCATGACGTACTGGTAACTGGTCTTTGTCTCCGCCTCCTCTACATCCTTAGTCCATAATTTTCGCAAGATGTGCATCGGTCCTCTCACCGTTCTTCCATACAGTAACTCGAATGGGGCGAACTTTGTCGATTCTTGGGGAACTTCACGATACGCGAAGAGCAGCGGGTTAATGTATCGGTGCCACTGCTTAGGTTGCTCCGCGCACAGTCGCCTCAAGGTCTTCTTCAGTGTGCCATTAAATCGCTCCACCAGCCCGTTGCACATAGGGCGGTAGACTGTGGTGGTCGACTGTCGAATTCCCAGTAATCTGTTCGTTTCTTTCATGACGTCCGACATGAATTGAGTCCCTTGATCAGATAAGATCTCCTCGGGCACACCCAAACGGCTGTAGATATTTACTAAGGCTTCTGCTACTGTCTCTGCGTCAATCTTCTTCAAGGGGGTAGCTTCAGGGTAACGAGTAGCGTAGTCTACGTATACCAGGATATACCGATGTCCGCCTTCACTTGGGGGGTCAATAGGTCCTACTAGGTCCACGGCCACTCTCCTAAATGGGACGTCTACCACTGGCATACTCTGCAAATGCACCTTAGGAGTCGTTCCCTTGTTCACTGTCCTCTGGCAGATGTCGCATGAGCGGCAGTATCTCGCGACGTCACCTTCGATACCAGGCCAGTAAAAATTGCTCATCACCCTGTCCTTCGTCTTCTTCACGCCGAGGTGTCCTCCGACGATAGAATCATGGGCAACGCTCAGTACATACTCCCTCAGTTTCTCGGGTAGTACCACTTGTCTTGTGATCGTGGCCTGTTTTATGTCCTTATAAATCCGGTACAGTACACCTCCGTGTCTCTCGAAGTGTACGGACTTGTTGCCTCTGTTGGTCGGAATTTTCTTCTGCCCCAACTTCTTGAGGTCTTCGTCTTCTTCCTGGAGTCGGATGAGTTCCTTCCTATCCACTCCCGCGTGCCGTTCTGCCCTCGGCACCCTCAGCGACGTAGACTGGTCCTCCCTCTTCTCCTGGGCCCTCGTGGTCACCGCTCCTACCATCACCTCAGTATCAGGGTCGTACGGGTCCTTCGCTCCGTCCACGTTCCCGACTACTAGGTCGCAGATGGTCTCCGGGAGACACAGTGCCGTCACTCTGCCCGTCAGGTAAGGCGTTCTCACGTCGATAATGGCTTCCTCCGCCGCTAGCAAGGAGTTATCGATCCTCGCGATGAGTTTCTTCCCACCGGTGAGCTGTCCGTCGTCCACCAGTGATCGCCGCACCACTACACCGTCACAGCCGGTATCTCTTAGGACATCTACTGCTTGATTTCCAATCAAGCCCTTCATCACTGGTAACTTCAGCTTCTCCACGGTCCTTCCGTCACTGCATCCTCCGCACGTAACAGGCACCGCTAACTGGAGCTTCCCGTCCTTCATTACCGCTTGAACGTTGATGCTGGTGTCAGCCGTCGTCGCATCCTGTCTCGACGACTCGTCCGCCGCTATAATTACGGCCGCCGCCGCCTTGTTCGGCTTGCCTCGCCCCGTATCCTTCTGGGCTGGACACATTCTCCGAACGTGGCCTGGCTTTCCACAAAGGTAACATTTCAACTCACCTTTGTCGTTTATCTTGGTACGACACTCCGTCGCCTTATGTCCCGGCCTCTGGCACCTATGGCAGACCTGTGGGCTTCTGTCTCCGTTGGGACTCCGTCGCACTGGCCGGCTTTGCAGTCTGGCGCTCCCTCTGAGTGTCCGGTTCCTCGCTACCAGGAACGCCTCCGCTGAGTCTGCGACGTCCTGTAGCGTCTTTGGCTTCCTCTCCCTCACATGGGTCGCAAGGTCTGGTGGGCAAACATCCATGAACTGCTCTCTAACAAACAGGTCCCTCACTCCTTCGTAGGTCTTCTCCGTCTTTGATAGCTTTATCCACCTCTCTAGGTAAGTCTTGATCCTAGTAAGAAACATCCCGACATCTTCTCCATCTTCAGGCTTACCTTGTCTGAACATGAGTCTGTAACCGTCCTCTGACAGGTTATACCTCTTCTGTAAAGCTTCCTTGACTTTGTCGTAGTCCTTGGCCTCATCAATCGGCAATCGACAGAAGCACTCCAGAGCTCTCCCAGTCAGCAGGGCAGACAGTGATGTCGTCCATGTGGATCTAGGCCAGTCCGCTGTCTCGGCAAACCTCTCAAAACGAAGTAGCCAGCTATCAAGGTCGTCCTTCCCATCCTGAAATGCAGGTAGCTTGGGTCTCTTGGAACTGGCGTGGTCGCTGGTCCCCTGCGTCGACTCGCCTCCACGCTGATGGCGGATCCTCTCCATCTCCAGCTCGTGGTTCATCTTTTCTATTTCCAGCTGTCGTTGAGCCTGTCGTTCCGCCTCCTTCTCCCGAGCCTGTCGTTCCGCCTCCTTCTCCCGAGCCTGTCGTTGAGCCTCCTTCTCTTGAGCCTCTATCTTCAGTTGCTCCATGCGCTCTTGCCTCTCTCTTTCCTCCCTTAGGCCTTCACGGATGTAGTCCTGTCTCTCCTTCCCAGTGAGCTCCAAGGCGTCTGCTTCCTGGCCAAGCCTTCCAATAGCCTCTGACATGTTGTGGATATCCTCGATGATCTTTACACAATTTACTGTACTTTAGAAACACTTCGATGGTCTGAGTTGAATCTGTTCTGATCTGATCGGATCCCGGACGAGCCCCCAATATGTAACAGTTGATGCAAATTTCAGCACGTTATGATGGGGAGAGTCAGATGAACTGATCGTCTACCCCTTAAAAAACGAAACTGTCTCGAACTGTTGTAGAAATAAATAACAGGATCCGATGAGCAATTAATACTAACTTTAATAACTGTAAACACGAGCTGATATCCACAAGTTACTTACACCTAGCAGGGAAGGCACTATAATATATCTGACCACGACTAGATTTACACCTACGACCTGCATCCATGGTTTGCACACACTATCCTACTCGCCTGGCCCTCCTTATATATATTCTGTCCAGGAACGTTCAGGAAGCGGCTTTACCGCCCCATAAGCACGAGACAGACCTAGATCGTTCGGGACACATACAGGCCACCCAATCGTACACAGACACGTCACAGCATTACATCACTCAAGGTCGACCTAGCGTAATCTCGGACACTGCAGTATCTTTCAGACGCTTCTAGATTTTCTACAGTGAGACAAACAAGCCATACATCGACATCAAAGGGAAATACCGGCCTTGCTGGCGAGAGGGGGGGGGGGGGTCGCCGAGTGAGACGCGTCATGCAGGGGGAAGAAAAATATCGATCGTTCAACTAGTGGGACGCTACAAAGAGTGTTCAGTGAGAAGGTAAAACACCTGAACCACACCATGTGAAAAGTTTGATGATGTTAAGCCTGTCTGCACTTACATTGTTCTAGACATCATATTTGTGAGTGGATCTGGCAAAATCGATTTTCAGGTGAAATTTCTATTCCTCTTTAAAAAATCAAAATAAAATAATTCTAAGCAAAATAATTTAACTGAATGCAGAAAAATGCCTTATCCTGTCATTTTAAAAGCATGTCTTAGTTTCCATAGAAAATATCTCCCCCTTTGGAGGGCTTTTCTGAGGAATTTGGTCTTCCATCTCAAGCCCAATTTCATCAGATCCACTCACATTTACTCACTTGTGATTTAATATCCCTGTGCAGAATTTTCCTGTCATGTATATGCTTGACAGCCAGGCATAACTGAACAAACCAGTTCAAGATCTGCAGTGAGAAAAAAATATGCCAGATATCAATTATTAACATTCAAGTAGTAAAGAGGACAAACATTCCAGACATTAAGGAGATGGGGATCTTACCATAATTATATTGGACACACAAGTACCAAATGCATGGGACAAAAACACATAAGACAAAACACATATAACCCTCAAAATTTTCAACATACACACTGGTATCTTTTGTCATCCAGTACTACAGACTGCTTCACACTGCAGTCTAAGCACTTCTAAAATGCACCTATGCACCTGTCCTTTTTCCAGCCTACCAAACTCTACCGTCATTTTTACCTTGTCCTCTTTCACAATTGACTTTACCAGTGTCATTAGTACTGGGCAGAGACTTGCTCTTGAGTGATCCGGATATTTGGCTCATCCACTTCAAAAACTTTGATATCCAGATAATGATCCAAATTTTAGACCAGTTAAGAAAAACAGGTCTTGATCCTCAATCTGGTTCCAGGAGACAAGATGGCTGCAGCGTACAAATTTGCTGACTTCAAAGAGAGTTGGATGGTTAATTCTACTTTCTTTGATCTCTTTTTTTTTTTCTGTGGGAGTGACTGGAGGTAATCAGATGGACATAGTTTGTTGTTTCTTTTATCACTCAGGCGGAGATGAGGGGGAGACAAATTGCATCATTACAAGTTTCTGATCTAGGTTTCTAAAAGCAAGTCAAAAGCGGGTTGCAAACGGGATGCAAGCGGGCCATCTGCTTGTATCCAGATTATTGGACTGATCCATTTAACTGGATATCCACTGAGTCTAAATCCGGACTCTGACCCAGCACTAATTGCCATTACTGTAAATTTCTATCCCCGAAACTCCAAGTTCGAAATTTTTATAAGAGGCACATGAAAGTGATTAAAGGTTGGCTTACAGATGTATAAATTTCAGGAAATGGATTCGGTGACTGGAACTGTCACATTTCAAATGTCTAATCTTGCTTAAAATATGGCATTGATATGACAGTGTAATATCAGTTTATAGGCTAAAAGGTGCTTCTCCAAAATTCCGAGTTACATGGGTAAAACCAAGACATGCTTTCATAGTGTTACCATAAAATCCTTTTGCTTTTCCTTTCATTTCACCTCTCCTATCAAACTATCCGTTTTCTTTTTTTTTCTCCTTGATTCTTAAGAATCACTATGGTTATCAATATACTATAAAAATGTCAATGTATTTTAGGTTGGAATTTTCAAAGACAAGAATTTTCAAGAAGGTCCATAATACCTGATCCTCAGTGAACAGTTGCCCACGCCTGTCATTGATTTTACCATACAGATCACCTGGGAACATGGAAAGTGGAAATAAAAACATGATGGAATTATCACTCATACTGCATTAGCTACATTTCAACAGTAAAATAGAAAACAAATTTAAAAACAAATTTGATCATCAAGCATCTTTAAAACTAAAAATTTTTAAATTCCACAAATATTCCTGACAGAACATGGTGGAAAATCTTCATTTCAAGGATCTCAGATTTGGAATTTTCTGCCTCATTTAAGCAACACTGAAAATGATGTGACATCAGCTGATCCGAAGAGTCACCTTTTTATAACTCTAAATATCCACAATTTTTCATTTGTTGAATAAATTGGTTTGCATGTGTGCCTGTGTGATCTAGTAGAAGTATGAAATAAGCCATGTAAAGCACTTACAGCCTAATGGTTAAAATGGTGCAGTGCTACGTAAATGCTAGTTGACTTTATTATTAAACTAAATAATGCGTAAAACAAGATTCAGCAAGAGGACAAGATGTCTTGCTAGGTTTACACTGAAACTGCTGAACCAGGAAATTACCATATCTAAATTACAGCAATTTCACATTGCTTCCACAAACAAACAGAGGCCTCTCAAATCACTTGTGACATATGACATCAGTTTTCTGGTTTACTCCACAGAAATGAGCAGTAAAAGCTTTTTTCTCCAGTAAATTAATGAGGAAATAGGATAATGACTTGACTGACATTTCAGTTGTTACTGCGAGTTAAATCTTACATAAATGATGTAATGGCATAGGTGGTACTGGAAAAAGTACCAAAACCAGTTAACTTATCACTTATACAACGAAGGCTGCGCTGCGCAGTTGCATACGATACACCATAGTCTGCGTTGTGTGGCATAGCTCCCTTTAACCGATGATTTCCAAACCGACTTTTAACCAACTCCATTCCAACTTATTCAAAGCTGAAAAGGACTGTTTCTCACACTAAAGTCTGTTTTGTTTATGTGTGCTAAAGTGCTGAAAATGTGTTGACAGCATGTACTGTGTAGTATTTAGTTTTAACAAAGGGCGCCATGTCGAAGGGGGATTCAAGAGGTCTAGATCTAAACTATATTTGAGAAATATAATGGACAAACATTGGTTTCATGGACATTTAGCAGATCTCCTGTATAAACTATGGATACTATGATTCTTGGTGAGTACATCAGCATCTTTGTTTACACAGTAAAAAAAATGTTACTAAACACTTTCACTCACCCTATCTCATCGTGTTTTTAAAAAAATGTACTGTTGTTTATGTGTATATATTCTTCATTCAATTTCAAACATTTTTATACATGATTCATGGGTATAAAAAACATTATTATCATTGTGTAAAATGACTAAAATCATACATCGAGGCAAAAATCAAGTCCGTCAAATCGCAGTCAAATATTCCGTAGTGAGGAGCTAACAGGCCCGAACCCAACTGTAAACTTGCATATTTCATACTTTTATGAATACATGTACATGATGTCGTATTATTATAAACAGGCTGAGGGTGGACGAAAATTTTGATAAGGCTGATGTTAGCTCTGGTGAGGACAATTCCCACCTCTGAATAGTATTTCTGCAGTGTTAACAGTGGCCATGATGGCCTATAATACTGATTTTGTTCCACTTGAAGAAATTAGGAAACTAAACACAAGATGACACCTCCCTCATTCCACCCTCCCTTTGTATTTTTTTTCTCCCATCTCTTCTCTCTCCTTTTCTACTGATGTTCATATTTCACATACTAAACAGCCGCTGCTGGTTATTTAAGCATTAATGTTTAGCCTGGGCTACATCACTACTCAAAATGTTTCAGTAGAACTTATAAATTACAAAACCCTTACCTCCTGAGCAAAAGTTCATGACTATGTACAAGCTTCCCTTTTCTGAAAGAGAACAAAGTGACATTACAATCGGGTGGGCTGGCATTTAACACACTCAATACATACAAAACCTTTATTTATTATTATTTTTTTAACCTTCCTCAGATTTTACAAAGTCAGTACCACATTTTAAAATCATATTGCTCACTTTCTATATTTTTTTTCCTGTATTACTTAATGATAGGAACATTTCACAGCTACTGCTGTAAAGTTATACCGGTGCAGCAGGCCAGATTATACCCCCGCCAGACTATACCCGGGGTTAAACTGGCCTAGCCCAGAATATACCCCGGGGTATATTCTGGGCTAGGCCAGTTTATACCCCGGGGTTTACTTTGGGCTAGGCCAGACTATACCCCCCCAGTCCAAATTATACCCCCTACTTTTTTTTAAAAACAAGTCAAGACCGCAGTTTATTTCAACTTTAGTTTGAATTGTCCATTATCACTGTCATCAGATATCATATTGAAGCATACATTTTTGACTCTTGTAAATTATGATACATTTAAAAGGAAATAAACATGCTTAAAAAGCATTGATATACAAAAGGATTGAAAATCAATTGAAACTGATATGATTAAACTTTAACACTAATTTTACTTGTGTCCGTTGGTATTATTATTGTTCTGGTTTTTTTATAATTAGTTGTCCATGAGTTAAACATGTATTGTAATTTTTTTGTTTGGCACCACTAACATTATACTTAGTGGCAAGGTATGAACTAATTATAAGACTCATAAGTGTAAAGTTATCTGAATCTTATTTTAATTTTTGAAAATCAGAAATGTGCTTGATATGTCGGAACAATTAGATCTACATACAAAGTTACACTGATGCAGAGAGAAAGGCCAGAAAAGAATACATAGAGAAAAAAACAACAACAACATTTTAACAACTGAACTGGCAGATGGTGCAATTCCATCATCCAGCAGACATTAAATACTTCACACAAAACTAAATACATACTAAAATTGTTTCACATAATGAATTTAACCTGTCCAGATCCACTTGAAACGTTACAGAAAGCTAACCAGTAATATTACAATAATAACAATAAGAACACCAAATCATCTTATTTACTCTTGAAAATAAAGAGAATATAATCAATATTAGAATCACCATCATCTTGGAATAATACAAAGATAAGAGGGAATATAAAAATGATTAAATCCACTGAGACAACAGTGCATTGCAGAAAGTAATTACAGTATGTTATGGCAAAAATTCGATGGATCATGTTGCATGAACATGTCTTGTTAGTAAATTCTTTGATAGCGTATTTGTAGAAATGTATACATTTTATGTAGCTCATGGTTTAAGGCACTGGATTAGTTTCACTCACGTCCGTTGGCATGTTGTAGTTGTTTTTGTAGTTGGTTGTCATTGAGTAAAATTTGCACGGTACTGTTTGTTTGGCACTGACATACACTTAGTCCCAATGGATGAAATAATTAACGGACTCATAAAAATGAAGTCATTTTAAATATTTTTTGTGTGTACAAATGCACAGTTGTTAAATCCCTTGGCAAGGGAGGTGTTAAGCTTAGGAAGGTAAAGACGGACAAGGTCTTTTTTTTATATTATTATTATTTCACTCGCGAGTGGCATACCCTTATTCACTATAATACATAGGTTCAATCTTTCAAAAGCCTTGCAAACTAATCCAGTGTCTTAAATCGTAATGTACATGAAATGTATATCTTTCTACAAATAACATATCAAAGAATGATACTCACTAACAAGAAATACTGTTAATGTAACATGATCCATTGAATTGTGCCTCAACATGCTATAGATCTAATTACCTTTTTCAATGCACTACTTTTGTCTCAGTGGACTTACTCTGTCGGCCTACACAACTGTCAATGCTATTTCACTAAAGCTTTCTGTCCAGTTTTACTTGAATATTTGAAAAGATTTAACACATTTTTTTTATATATAGTTGATACACATGCATTGCTGCTTATAAATTCTAGAATGATTTGTAGGCATACGCTGCCATTTTTACACTCCCTCTCATATCTTTACAATTTCCAAGATGATGATGATGATTCTGATATTGATACTCTATATTTTCAAGAGTAAAGAACATGATTTCGTGTTCTTATTGTTATCATTATTACTGGTTAGCATTATGTAATGTTTCAAGTGGATCTGGACAGGTGGAGTTCATCAGTAGCAAACATTTAGTGGCTATTTAGTTTTATGTCTGCTGGATGATGGAATTGCACAGACTGTCAGTTGAATTATCATTATGTTTTGTTTTTTTTTTCTGTGTGTTCTTTTCTGGCCTTTTCTCTCTACATCATTGTAACAAAAAATACAATGCATGTTTTACTCATGGCCAACCAACTATCAAAATAATAATAATAATAATAATAATAATATCATCAACACACACGAGTGAAATTAATGTTGAAGTCTAATCATGTCAGTTTGAATGGATACTCAACTCTTTTGTATATCAATGCATTTTAATGCATGTTTGTTCCTTCTAAAATGTATCATGATTTACAGGAGTCGAGAATGTATGTATGTACAGCCGACCGGCGCTGCACTGTGGCGACGACGTGCCTGCTCCAGTTATAACTGGGCTGCAATGGCACAAAGGCAAAATTTCCCAAATGGGATTAAAGAGTTATACAAATACAAATACAAAATACAAATGTACACCAAAGTAAACCAAGGCTGAAATAAACTGTTATTATTATTTTCTCTAAATTGCATTATGACTTGTTAGTGTCAAGAATGTGTTCATGTTTGTATTAATATGACATCTGATGACAGTGATGAAGAACAGGCTGAAATAAACTGTGGTCTTGACTTGTTTTTTAAAAAAAAGTAGGGGGTATAATCTGGACTGGGGGGGTATAGTCTGGCCTAGCCCAAAGTAACCCCGGGGTATAAACTGGCCTAGCCCAGAATATACCCCGGGGTATATTCTGGGCTAGGCCAGTTTAACCCCGGGTATATTCTGGGCGGGGGGTATATTTTGGCCTGTTACACCGGTACTAAGAATCCTGACAGAGGACAAAATTCATGTTCTAATCCAGGGGTGAGTCTTATTTCATAGAGAGAAAGTCGTATTACATATTTACGATAGAATTCAACTTTAGTGAATGCACAATGCGCATGAAAGTAGTGCCAGCAGCATTTTGTCTCATTTAAAGATTCCCTTTGACCAGCAATTACAGAAACAGAAAGAACTAAAGGTGACAGCAAGCTGCCCTAATCAGAATCTACAGTTTATTGTTTGCACTTCTTTGTAACACTAACAGTCACTCTCTCATGTTCCTACCAAATGAGTGTGTCTGTTTACTCACCTTCAAAGGACTCAATGTAGGAAACTATGTTTGGATGCTTCAACTGAGCAAGCACCGCCACCTGGTTTTGAGTAATGAAAAATATTTTAAGAGTAAAATAAGAGTATGTTTAATGGAGTTTATAGCGCTCTGTGATTTCATCAGTATTATAAAATGAAATATTTGTTCCTAATTACAGTTCATTATGAAATGAGATGTACATATCCATTAAAAGTACATTACAAACTTGCTGCTGCTTTCTTTCCTCAAATCACAGACAAACAAGTGAAAATAATTCATTCACTTTCAGCACCATGGTTAAAAATCATAACTGAAAAATGCTATGTTCTTTCATCTACTGAAACGCATACTACAATCTAGAACATGATCTTGCCATGAAGATTTTTAGCTTAAGTCTGAAAAAAATCTGAAGTATGAAGAAAAAAAAAAGGTAGATTTGGTTTGAAATTAGAAAACAGTCACTAACTGGATGTAATATTAATGGAAATACATACAAACTAATACCAATCAATACTTTAAGGACATGAGAATTCTTACCTCTTTCCTTGCCTCATCTCGCTCTTTGGCGGACATCTGGAAGTAGACAAGAAATACACATTTAATTGTGATGGTAATAAAGGTGGCATCATTTATTGTTTCTCATTTTTTTTCTTTTTTCATGAGTAAAGACAACATTGGTTGCAGTTTGCAAAACTCTCATTTGCTTTCTTTTCTTTACTGAAAAGAATTCTCTTCCAGTACTTTTCTGTCTAAATGTTCTTCTCTCTGATTTTCTAGAACTCTCCAGTTGCAGTCAGTCTGTCTCTTTTAGCCACCACAGATCTACTGGATACTATCCTTTCAACACAACAACTAAAGAGGCCATGGGTGGAAAAGGAAGTTTTTAATTTTATCCCAATCTTTCAACAAGATGATCAAAATGTGGAAGAAAAGTGGTTCATCTTATTTCAGATTATATGTACCTGAAAACACTTCCTGGTTAATCCAACGCAGATTTAATAGGACTTGTATATGTTTGGTACGATGAGTGTTGGGGTGGAGTCCTTGCATGAAACCAATGCCTGCATGATCATAACAGCCAATCTCTATAGGAATGCTGTCATTTATATGTGCAAACTTAACATCAGTCTTATGCTTCTGATTTCCGTAGGGTTGCTGGCTGGGTAAACAGCCCATGAGACGGAAAATTAAAATTTCATTTGCAGACATATAATGTCATTTCGCTCTTTCACCGAGACGATCAAACTCTGGAAGAAAAAAGAGGTTCATCCTATTTCAGATTCCTCAATTACTTACTTTTATTATATTGATTTCTTTGATCACACATTGCTTGGAAGTGTCTTTTCTCTTCACGAGAACAGCCTTCCCAAATGCTCCTTCCCCAATCTGTCGTATTCGATTGTATTTATTCATTTTGTTGGTGGTCAATTCATCCAATGAGAGAGTTATAGAACTTGTGATTTATGTTGATCAAAGTTGCATATTTGTGCATGGCACAACAGCAGCACCTGAAAATAGATTTCACCAAATGAAATTTAGGATGGATATCAAAAAAGCTTTAAAACAGCAAAAATGAATCTTGTTTGAAACACGGGAATACCATAATGAACTTTAGTCTGACACACATTTCATGTTCTGAATCTTGAGGCCCAACTTGCTGGGGGGGCTGCCTCCTTGCAACCTCCCTAAAATCACATCCTTATCCTTGTGGCTGCCATTATTGGCCAACATTATCGGCGGATACTTCCCAGGTTTATCTGCCAACAATATCGGTCCGAGCTTATCCGCCAATAACATTGGTTCGAGCTTATCCACCAGTATTGGTGTTGACTAGATCTAAATACAAAAAAAAAAAAAAAAAAAGTGGATTTATTCCTTATTATTGCTGTTGGATTAAAAAAATTAATGAACACATTGAATCCTGATAAAAAAGACTTTCATACAAAAAACTTGTGTAAAATAATCAGCTGAGAATGGAAGCATGGTCACCCAACTACAGGCAGAGATGCTAACCACTATGCTATTGTGGACCCTGTTTGACTGTGAAGAAAATTTTTCAGAATCAACATCCAATTATTAAACCAATTATTTGCGGAGAAACACTTCATATCCTTACTGTGGGACTCAAATGGCACCCTGCCTTAGCAACCTTATGGGATAAATTATATCTACACAAAGACATCTCAATGTCCAAGTTATTTCCCAACTGAATTTTCTCAGAAAGAGGAAGACAATTAATGAAATACATAGTGATCAGAATTCGGGAGGTCTTCCGCCCGTCCGCGCCATAATTTTTACCGCTATTAAGTAAAGCTCGCGGTTACACATTGTCACTGTTATCAATTTAAACTCACAATAGGCCTACATGGAATGGTCAGATGGACCTGGGGGCATGAGGGTCTAGTCAGTTTGTATCAATGGGCAGTAGTCAGATTGACTAATCAGGCGGAAAGGGGCTGGGGTAGTTGTGTTTTCTTGACTGGCGCAGATGGGCGGAAGACCTTCCCAGAATTCTTGTCAATTCCATCACTAATACTGGAAACCTATTTTACTGATTTAAGTCCTTAATGATATTGATAACTCATATTTTTTAAACAGAGAATCAACATTGTGAAAACCAAAAAAAAATAAAAATGATTCTAAATTTTCATGTGTTATTGTTTAAACAAATTAAGATCTAGATCTATATCGATTCAATGAATTATAAATACCAGTTCATGTGGATTTGTTCTTGTTTTATAATTCCAGAAAACAGAACAAAGAGACAGTTGGCACCCTTCTCTATTTTTACAACCAGTTCATAAGGCTGAAATCCTCATATTTATGGATACTGTTGTTGATTTACTTCGGTTTGACGTTTGCAAACATAAAAATCTCAACATTGATTTGCTCCAAAGGGTCTCTTTTAAATCGTTTTCTGGTCTAAACTTCCGTCGGTTGTTGTAAAGTATAGATCTAGATCTATGTATAATGACCATTGATTTAGAGTAATGTGATCTGCATTCACAATAATCTGTCGTGCTTCCCATTTCATTCTTTCGAGTCGGCCACACCATAATAGAAATATGGAGAAGAAAAAGAGCAATATTGTTCAGGATCCTGGAACACAATAAATCTGACGTTTTTCCATTCAACAAAAGATAGTAAAGAGCTTACGCAAGTGAAATATGGTCAACTGGTTTCTTCATAGAAACCCGATTGTTTGGGTATGTGATCCGCCATATTGAAATAAATGATATCATCTTAGGAAAAAACCGGATTGGATTTGTCACGTTGGCTTAACACTATTTGCCTGACCGGAAATTTGCTCATGAATCATTGACTTTCTTCAAGTCGTAAGTGTCTAAAAATAAAACGAGTAATTGCACTACTAAACCTTCTCTGACTAAACCACTGGTTTTGGGGTTACCCTTAAATTGCATCACGTTCTCTCTATTTTTAGGCACGCAAGTCCTATAAAAGTGTTTGACTAGGGGAAAGTTATTCAAGTAGCAAATGTTATTAGGTATACCCGTACCTTCAATTAATATATAACAAGTTTGTAATTGCTGAAAACTGAAAAACCACACTTGCACCAGCTTAACTTCCCAAGAGGTAAGAATAAATCAACTAATCTAAAAAATAAAATAAAAAGTTTCCATTAGCTATCTAACTCTTTTAGCTGCAAATCAAGAATTGGATAATTCAAACTAAATAATAATATCATTTCTTTTGCTTTGCCAACACACTGGCATTGTCTAGTTGTTTGGTTTTTGTTTGTTTGTTGTTCTTCTTGTTTTCATTTTGAACTCTTTTAAAATTTATATACAACTGTTTAGTTTTTTTTTATTGTTTTTTTCTAACGCTGGGCTTTATGACGTTCAACTTTTTTTTTTACCCCACGCTATTTTGCTCAAAGCCCCTGCCGCGACGTTAAGCCTTCTAATGTTATGTAAATAACACTTAATTTGATTAACTGTTTGTTTGTTTGTTTGTTATACATTTCAGCCTTGGGAATTTGCTGAGCTGAGAGATGGATGACGGATCTGTGATGAAGATGCCCAATTTCGTTGCCATGACAACCATCAACAAAGAGCCCAAAGCCCGGGAGAATGACTGCACCGACTGGGTGGCTACAGAAAAGGTGTGTTATATTGTAGTTTGTGTGTATGAATGGGCATTTTGGTGCTCGGGCGTTAAACCCGTTTCTTTTACCGTACTGGTCTCCAGGACTGAGGCCTAAGGAATTTACTATTGTCGGAATCATGGGCTTTCTGAGTTGTAATAGCTTGGACGACACAAGTCTGTTCAACAGTTCTGGTGTTTATGGGCGTGGGTGAACTTCGTAGCGAACTCAGGCCAGTACACAGAACTTAACTATTCAGACAGGTCTGTATAGTTAAGTTCTTAGGGTCAGTTATCATGGTCCAAAAGAATGGTGTTTTATATTCTGTGTTGTACCACACACAGGCAAGGAGCGTAGATCATCTAAGCTCCTTGATCACAGGTTATTTTTTAAACTGATGGTGATAAGGATGAATTGTACCATTAGAATCTTTCCGCAAACACCAACCTCGAGGCGGACTGAAAGAAATGAGATAGGCGAAAATAAAGTTTAACTGATCAGCAAAACAGCAGATATATAGGTTCCATTTTAAAATCAGACAAGCCTCAATTGTCGCTGTAAGAGAGGCGGTGGAGGTCGTGATTCAGGGGCCATAAATAGAAGAAATGACGTGTATTTTGTTTCATAGTGGCGTGATTTTGAAATGATTGACCATAATGTTGTTGCTGCACCAAAATCTCAGGTTTTGAAAATGGAAAATAATAGTTTCTTATAACCACTCTTGTGGCAATGCTAAATTGTTACTTCCCTTGATTTACTCTTGGTGACCGCCATGGCGCGATTAATAACATTAGTTATTAGTATCTCCATGGTGACCGCTGATTTGCTTTTGATGATCATGGGCAGTTTAGTTTTCACATTTTCACATTCTTGGTATTGACAATGCTGAACAAGCGGTGATACGTTATTCTTATTCTCTCTCTCTCTCTCTCTCTCTCTCTCTCTCTCTCTCTCTCTCTCTCTCTCTCTCTCTCTCTATCTCTCTCTCTCTCTAAGCTCGGTATGTGTAGTGTGTGTATGTTTGTTGTTGTTTTTTTTCTCAACTATTATTCTCCTTTCTCCTTCTGTCTTTCATAGTAGTGCAATGGTGGTGTTGCTGCTGTCGTTTTTGTTGTTGTTACTGTTATTGTTGCTGCTGCTGCTGCTGTTCTTGTTTTTGATGTTTCAATTTTACATGTTTGTGACTAAGTTTTGGCTGAATAACTTGTGCTAATTACCCTACGCAGTCGTTGTTGGTGTTGTTGTTGTAGGTCCTTTACCTTTTTTTTTATCCCCGGGGGAACGGTGATACAATTTGTCCTTCGCTGAGTTAAATATTATAAAAATTGAAAGGTTTCAAAGCTAGTTCAGCATTATTGTAATTATATTTATTTCAACAGGTCCACGGCTCAAGCTTTCAGTTCTTCACAAACGATGGTGTTACCGTGTATCTTGGCAGCCGCCGGAATGTGCTTGATCGAAAGGGTTCCTTCTTGAAATGCAACTTGGAAGAGTTTCACCGCCTTCACTTTGATTACGTCAAGCGTATGTACTCCACCATTCAGACAGACGAGCGATGGCTTCGGTACCGAACTTGGGAGGATGCGTCTACCGAGCACAGAGATGAAAATGACAACGATGTTGAAGAAGACGAGGTAGAGAAGAAAGAAGACAGAGAAACCCTTGACCACAGTGGTGCTGAAATTGATGGAGTCGATGAAAATTCAGAGGTGAAAAACAAAGACGCGTCAACGCAAATTGACAAAAAAATAACAAGAGGTACAGAACTCCGTATCTATGGTGAACTTTATGGTGGCGGGGGTGTTCACAAAGACATAAAACCCGCAGTGCAGAAAGAAATCATTTACGCAGACGACTTCCGCTTTTACGCTTTCGGAATCACTGTGAACCGGAAATGGATGACGGTGGTGGAAATGAACGACCTGTGCCGGGAGTCAGGGTTCCCTTATTATGCAACCCCAGTGTGCGATCCCAAACCCACACTGACAGAACTGATAGAATGGTTGACAGAAACGGGTTTCATGCTCAGTAATTCACGCCTTACAGAGAGAACGGACGATTTCAAAACAAAAATTGAAGGTGAAGCAATTATTATTACTAGTTTTTTGTAATGTATATTTTTCTTTTCCTTCCTTTCTTTCTCTGCCATTGTCCTCTTCCTCTCTAATTATTTAATTTCTTCAGAAAATACGACCATTTCTCTTCAATTTTGTTTTCTAATTTAAAGAAACTTCTGGAAAGGAAGAAAATATGATAGCTTTGATGACAGCAATGGGGATGTCTCAGAACTCCGATGTGTATCATTATGTTGACCAAGATATTGAAACAGAGGAGGAAAGACATGAAAATAAATATGAGCTATTATACCAAATGTAGTAGTCTTAAGACAAAGGTAATATTGTAGAGTGGGACAGTGAGACATCGCCTTAAAACTAGCACTGTTATTATCCATTTTACATTTATCCGGAATGTTTGTCCATTTTTCAGGAGTTGTTATGACCCCTTTGACGCGGAGAGACTTCCGAATGCATCCCATCAAAATGTTGTCCAGTGCCTTCAACGACGTCAGACAATCTGGCAAAGGCAGCAAGCAGAAGCTTAACTACTGCACCAAAGCCCGCTACCACAGCGTTATCAGTAAGCTTGACCTACATGAAAGGGAAGACGTGGAGATGGTGGCGGAAATGTTTATAGCTGGTAAGTCACAGGCAGAATCAAAATTAACATCTCACTCATTTTAGCTAAGTCACTATCAGGGTGTAGGGAGGTACTGCGGGATAGACACCAATACCTCATTCATTTTGGGTAAATAGCATTTGGGGGGGGGGGGGCAGAAACGAATATCTCGCCCATTTTTGGCCCCTTATGATGGTTCAGAAAATATTCCATATTTTGCTGTGTCTTCTAACCTCACTGAGCCAGTGGACATGAGCAGGTGTCCAGAGACGAGATTTTTGCAGTTCTAGGCAGAGACATGCTCATCCCAACATTGAAGCTTGTGGCACACTGAGTCAAGTCTGTTTTGGCACGGTTTTAGTGTCAGATTTGAACTACGGGATCTAGCCCACTGGTGTGTCTGAGACAACTCGTCTCACCAGTCTGGGCATGTCAAACTGTCTTGAGTCCGCTGGCAGAAAGAGAGACTTTGCGCACTTAGCCAACACAAACACAAAATAGATACAGTGACGATGTAATAATTTGAGACCAAAGGGACCCGATGGACCAGAATCAAATGTACCTGAAGTTACATGATTGGGGCTAAAACATAACAATATATAGTTGCCACCATATTTAGTGTCTTCAGTCTGGGCCAGGGCGATGTTAAGCGTTTTTAAGCTCTTGGTGTGAACAGCGTGTGCGAAAAGTCCCAAGTTTTAGATTCAGAAGAGTAAGGCACAAAGCTTTCGCCTTCCTAGCTCTCATGCAAGTGAAGGGGGGGGGGGGTAAAATGAACATGCTAGTCTGGCAAGTTTCAGCATCTTCCTGAAGAAAATCAAACATTTTGTTTTCACAAACTATCTCTAATAATTCGATGTTATCATTTGGGTTTTTCAGCTTCTCTTACACTGAAGTGGCTTATTCTATTATTAACCTAAGTATGTACACTGGCTTCGATTACTTTTGCCTTTCATCAGTTTTGGCGAATGACATCAGTCTCGTATTGGCGAAAAGCCGAGAAGATGTATAACCTCCACAGCGCCTTTTAAGGAGCATAATATGATGCTTTCGTTTTCGTTTCGTTTCGTTTCGTTTTTCGTCGAGACTGAAATCTTTTGGCAAAACTGCCTAAAAGTGCAACGAAACAAACTGAAGCCACTGTGTTTAGGCTGTAAGGCTGTCATCAGTTATATATCTCCACCATTATCATCGTGGTCACTACCACAACTATAGTTTTATTACCACCCTTGTCGTATTTTGTTCCCTTTGTCAGTTCCCCCTCCCTTCTGTACCCTTATCATGGTGGAGGTGTTTGTTACGGGGTGGGTTATTATGGAATTATTGTTACGACTGCATTTTAACTATCGAGAGGTTTTAGAAATTACTCTTCCATACCATGCCACATATACTAATAACAATTCGAGTAAGTTTTATCAAGGACCTTGCAGGGCCACAAATTTATTACTTTAAATTCCCTAACAAATTTCGTCTAGCTCTTACATATTAAAAGGACAACATCAGCAGCATCAAATGAAAACACAATAATATATCACTAGAAGTCTCCTCTAGATTCTTAAAAGATTATATCATTCTGACTCATTCACAATTTAATTATTACTTATTTATCTTTCAGATTTAGCCTACCTACTATCTAACAAATAATATCTTAATGTCTCAGACGACAATGTTAACTCAGTTATTTGTGCCTACCGCTTAACAAGGATATAACTCGTCAACACAACTGACGTAGTTACATTAGATCTAGATCTACTCTAGGATGGGCTGGTAATCCCCAGCCTCATCCAGACACATCAATTTCAATTTACAAATGTGTATACCAGACACTCATGCTAGATCTAGTTGCCTGTAAAATACATTGTAGTCTTGCATTCTTCGGCAGCACTTCTACTGGAAAATTAAGGTCAGATTCACGTTCATCGTCGAATCCGGAGGTAGAAACTTACGATTGTTCCCTGATACGAGATCAGGGAGCTGGAGATAATAGCAGTAGATACTTTCGTAATAGCGTATGGTCTCATTCCAATGTCTATCAAGGACATAGACATGTCGTTAACAGTCTTCTGATTCTCTCAGGCCGAATCCAGCCGACTGCCCTCGCAGATGGAAATTTCTGCATGGAGTGCAGAAACGTGGGAATGGCTCCGCTTAAATACTGCTCGGCCATCTGCAAATCCCCAGCCAACTGCCCAAATTTGATTGGTGCATCCATTTCGAGCTCAGCTCGTAGTATTAATAGATTCTATTAATAGTAACAGACAAGGTCAATTTAACATATCAAAACCCTGACTAAAGTCTCTAAGCCCTCTACGTTTTATGTACGAATTTACTCACTCCCTTTTCTCACCCCTGTTAAAGTTTATCAAAATCACGGGGCCGAGAATTGCACCGTCACTGTTACTCATCCATTTATTCTATCCTGCCCCACTTTCTTTCCATCTCTAAGAAAAAGCGTTACAAAAACAAACTGTCCACGAGAATAGTTCAAGGACATTTGCACTGGCTAAAATCAACGCGACCCTGAAATAAACAAACCGTGACCCAGCACGGCAATTCTAGTCCTAACCCTGACAGTGTTTTTTCCCGATCTTTCTGGCCTAGCCTGAGTGCACATCCCACTTGCTGTCGTGTTGCAGTTGTATGTTGGTTCCATTTATGTCCGTATGCGTGTATCGCATGTGAGCGCATTTCCATTAAATCGCCTAGATATATATAAAATATATTATGACGCGACTGCAACCCGAACAAAGTTCCATAAATGCACTCCTGGTTACACTTTTTTTTTTCGAACTTACGTATCTGTTTGTCTTTCTTTCTACTCGTGTAAACTTGCTGGTTCACTGGTTTTTGTTTTCATCTTTGTATGTTTGTTGACTTCACTATCACAGATATTATGAAAGAAAGTGGCGAGACTCAAGTCAGTATTGGAAAGAGAAAGTCCTGGACAAGGTTAGTGAGGACGTGGCTGGCTAAAGACGGGTATATTCAAATTGAAAGAGACCAAGGTGCAGAGGCGTGGGGTGGTTGCGACAGACATGACTCAGGTGCCATGACAGATGCGAATGAGGCGACTCTCTCCGATATTTCTGCTCACGAAGACGCGGCTTCAGCAGCTGTAGAGGACATTGGTGGCATTTTCAGTGAATTGTTCTATGCGGATGTACATTTTTAATTATAAGTATGGCAGAAATGCTCATTAGATATATTATTATGCTCTTTTGTAAATTATGTCCATACAAAATATGATCTCAAAGGCAGTTCATTTATGATATTTTGTTTCTAAATGTGGTGCAAATTGATATGTAAGTTAATTAAGTGATAAAATGACAGGTTTATATAACATAATTATGGAGAGAAACAGTTGTCATATTATTGTCATATGATGTCAGTATTTTTCATGAGGTCACAGGGTCTCTGTTTCATTTCATCCCATCACTAAAAATTTAATGTTTTTTTTATGTGAATAATGAATAATATAAATTTCATTCTCGAAAGTGCTAGAGGCAATAAAGAGTATTTAATAACACTAAAATTACTCTCCATCAATGAAATTAGGTCTAGGCTTTTGTTTTTGTTGTTGTTGTTGTGGTGGTGGTGGTTGTTGTTTGTGGTGATGGTGTTTATGTCTAGGCCTTTTTATTCTTGTTGTGTTTTATTAAAGCTTTTTTTTTTTTTAATCTCTTTTGCTCTCAAAAAACGAAGCACATATTATCATTAAAAGTCCACTTCAAGTGAAGAACACAAATGCACAATGAAGTCATAAAAGTGTTTTTTCCTGGTGATGTGACGAGGAACACAGTGCCAAATAACGGAAATATCAAGCGCTGCATGCTACAGGCAAACGAAATTAGTAAAGATCTGCAAAAATATTCCCTAGAACTTTTGACTGTTTCTGTGATTCTGAATGTCAATTCGACGTTTACAATTTGAGCACAAGAGCTTCTCGTTTCCTTTGATCTGCGGAATACAAAACCAGGCACGATTTGGGTGTAATTTGCTTTTACTTTCATAGCTCGTGTTAAATTCTCCCAGGCCGGAGTTGATGTTGATCAAAGACCACATTAAGTGATTCACTCCTGTAAGCCGCCCTCAGCGGTTCGCGCGAAAAAGCACTCGGTTCAAATGGTGCACGAAAATAACACATACACAAAATGTTTGTTTTTAAATTTCCAATAATTTCGTATTTTTCTATATCTTTCAATGGTTCCTCAGAACCATAGTACTGATCCTTGACTTTCAGGATGGGTATTATGAGAGCTGTGGTCAACTTGACATAAGAAAACACTAAGAGTGAGTCAGTTAAGAATGTTATGCGAAAAAAAATCATTGTGCTTTGTGTCTCCTTCCACTTTGCATAAATAAAACTGAGTAATCAATGCTTTTCTTATATCGTTAATACTACCAGCAGTCCCATCATCCCCACACCTCTGTCAGCACATCTTGTGACCTTCGTTCACATTCGGCTCTCTCAATGTCTAAAGAGCGGTGAAGAAGACAAAGGCAAAGAGCGAAATTTCCCGTCATACTTTTCAATTTTACTCGACGACAATGCGTCTCTTTTTAGTGGCTCCAAAAAAAAAAAAAATCGTAAATATACAATACTAAAGACTAAATTGTTTCCAAAACAGATGTGTCCAGGTAATTTATCATTAAAAACTTGAGGCAGGACACGATATTTCATAATTTTTTGGTGTCATAGTCACGAAGTTTCAACTGCTCACATGTTCACTCGCTAGCTCTAGTATAGTATGATAATATATGATTTTATGTCAGGACTTGCCGATGTTTGACACCAGCAACTGACTCAAGCGCAATCAGTATAAACTTCACAATTTTTGGGCATGTTAGGCCTACAACTGATGCCCAGGTCGTATCACGTCTGTTGACTATTACCGATACCAGGGCATCTATTTTTTAAAATTCACTTCTTTCGAGTCACTCGTTCTCATTTCTAAATTTTCATGATACATCAAGTTTGGTTTTAAAACGTGTTACAAATTGATATGTGTATAAATTAACTAATTAATTATAATAACAAATTTACATATTATTATCATAGAGAAACATTTGTGATTTTATAGTTATAAGTCATGGTGGTGTCGACTCCAAGGGGAAGGGATGGGGAAACTAGAGGTGGAGACAGAAAGACAGACTGGCGGACAGACAGACAGACAGACAGATAGACAGACAGGCAGACAGACAGACAGACAAATAGACAAATAGATAGATAGATAGGTAGATAGATAGATAGATAGATAGATAGATAGATAGATAGATAGATAGATAGATAGATAGATAGATAGATAGATAGATAGATAGATAGATAGATAGATAGATAGATAGATAGATAGATAGATAGATAGATAGATAGATAGATAGACAGATAGATAGATAGATCTCATTCAACTGACGTTGGCGGTGGTCATGTATTGAATGCTGACTGAGCCGCCCACTATGCTAGGACCACTAGCAAACTTACTCAGTGGCTTGCTCAGAGCTGTGAGAGAGGGACAGTCTGAGACTAGAATATTGTGACAATAAATAAGTCGTTTATTGGATTAAAATGTTTAACATCAGGGATGCCCATGTAAATGAGTTATGTCATGGGAATACTGACATAGCAACACAAAAACCATAAATAAAAACCAATGTACCGCTGAGCCAATGCAAAAAAAAAGTGCCTTAAAGCAGGAACGAGGTATGGACGTGGCTGAATATAAACGAAACGATCATTACCATAATAATAGTAATAAAAAGTGCAGTTTATCTGACCTGTGCTAGGCAGCGATCTCCGCACCTATTCTAAACAAACTGTTTGCCTTTTTTTGAAGATTTCATCAATATACTTGATCGGAGAGTACTTTTTATAAAAACCGTATTCGGGCCACATATTTCAAATCGAGCGTGCACTTTTGCAGCCACTCTTGACCTTTACTGGTCTTCAATCTATAATATGTATATTATTTTGCGTTTTTGGCCTGGGTTCACTCTAATGATGGTTAATACAGATGTCTCACGCAGGGCTTCGTAACATACAACTTTTTGTTTTTGCCCAATTTTGACTTAATATATTTCATACAGTGATTATTAGCCGTTAGCATGTGAAACTCAAATCCATCTGTCTTGTGTTCATTCTTACTTCTTTCTGTCTTTCGTCAACCTTTAAAAGTGTCTCAGCCTAACCGAAATCTCAAATGACATTAAAACAGAAACACCCAGACACTATGTGTAACAACATTCTTGCTGTGCACGGTCGTGTGTGCACACTGTTATAATACTGTGCTAGGTTTGTCACGAGTGGAGTGAGCGAGATTCAAGGATTACGGGGGCATGGAAGTGTAGGATTGACTCACGGGATAGTGAGGCTGCTCACCTGTATTGACTTCTGTTAGTTAACGTTAAAGCGTGCATGTTGTGAGTGAAGTTGAGGCATAGTAGAGGCAAAATCTGAATAGTCAGATCACTGCAAGTTAAGGAGTCCAAGGGGACAGACGTGAGATCAGAGGCAGTCGGGAGATTGTGTGTTTTCCAGTGATGACTGGTAGGTTGAACTGTGATTGATAATTATGATGATTGATGTACTAGATTCTCCTATGACCATGATGTAAATAAGTTATATGTGAGGACTGTGGAAGTCATTGATTACTGTGTATAGAGATGTGCGCAATGAGCGATAGATGTAAGTTAGGATCATGGATTCGTAGCGAGTCTGAGTACGGTGTAACACGGTGGAGGTGTGTTACCGTAAGATGTGTGGTGAGTGAAATGTGGACTATTGTAAGTACGCTTGATGGTTCGTAATGAGTGGTGAAGTGGATAGTAATTGTGTGGTGTATTACAGATGTAATGTTATTCTTATAGGTGCCGGGGTCGGGCAGAGAAGCCACCCGCGGTGAGCGGACTTGTGCCGGGGTTGGGCAGAAGGCTACCCACAGGCCGCCGGAGTGAAGCTGTCGTGCAGGACAGCGGGAGCACATGAATCGTGGCAGTCTGGCCACAGACAGGGACGTTGTTATTGTCCTTATTGCTATTCAACTGTTAATGTGCTATTACGATGTTAATGTGCCATTGAGAATATAATGTGCTATTGAAATAGTAATGTGCTGTTAAGACCTCGAGGGGAGATTGAGATACGGAGATTAGGTTGAGCAGGAGCCAACAAGAGGGGCCAGCAAGTAATATATATATAGATGTGAGGCTGAGGCCAGAGCATATTTTAGAAAGTATTATCGGGTTGTGGACCCGTAGAAGCATGAATGTCGGGGATACTGACCATTGAATGGTATTTGAATTGAATAATGTAATGCACGTATGTCTTTATTTTTATGTATAATAAATGTGTGAGTCTGTTTGGTTGTTCTGTTAAGTGTTATACTTGTTCGTTCGTGATTGTTGTCCTGTCATAATTATTACAATTCCCAGTCTGGGATTTGTGACAAGGTTAATGATCACGCTTCCACCCCCTCCCCTCCAACCCACAAGAAAGCCTTCCATTTACTTCCAGGACTACAAAACGCCCCATGCAAGACTTAGTTGCTTGAGTAAATCACTGCTTACTCTTCATTATCAGATTAATTAACAGCGTTGATCGAAGATGTTTCTCTGGTAGTCCGACTTTTTCTGAAATCAAAGTGGTTTCAAAATTTAGGATTTGTGACTTTGAAATATGTGTCATGCATCATGGTTGAATGGTTCACTATCATATTTGTATCGATCACAGTTCAACTCAGATCTCTGCTTCATTTCCATGTATAAACAAGACACCATTTCTAGCATGTTTCAAACGAAATCTCCCAACACAAATCCTTCAGGGCCCGCACTTCACCCACCATCCACAGACGCTAAGAGAGAAGTATAATTACAATACACAACCAAGCAAATGATCATAAATATTACGTTAAATCTTCATGTGTATATTATATATCGACGACTTACAAAAATTCATAACTGTCGTAACTGACATTCTGAATTCAAGCCTATAAAGTCCAAGTAATTGGCACAATTATCTTGTCCCACTGATTAAGCTAATACGCAATGATTGTTCTACTACTCAAACATCTAACACCATCAGATTCACACGTGAGAAAATAACAACAACAACAAATTCCAAACTACGGGGTTTGTCTTTTCATATTATCACAAACACTCGTCGCCTCGGTATTATCTATTAGCAAAATCCACGTTCCTTGTTTTTGTTTATTCATGATAAAGGTACGCTATTCCCATTTTGATAAACATTATTCAGTCTTTTTGGGAACATTAATATTATCAGTGTGGCACTCTGTATTAATTATAAGAATTAAGTTAATGCCAGTTTGCAAATTTCACAACTCCGCTTTATCAAGAAATACCCATGAGTAAAAGATCCTTGTTCAGCCTGTGGCCCGGGATGGGTGGGGGGGGGGGGGGAGGGGGGGCAAGGCGGGTATCTTTGTGTTTCAAGATATTCCAGATATTTATGTACAATAACGTTGTACCATAAACCTTTGATCTAATCATAGTGGGGTAAAAGCAGTCTCACTCTTTCTCTTGATTAAATAAAACAGGACTTTCCAATGATACTTGAAAGTTGCCCAGTGCCGTTGTTTTATTGTCTCTTTTCAGAAGGGCGCCCTGAAGATAAATAAATGTATTAAATTGTTTGCCACATCTATTATTGCTAGCAGCCATAGACATGTCATGCACTTTAACCAGTGACGGAGGAAGTGGAAACTGCAATAACATCCTTTTACCAAACAAAGCTGTCGGAGAGAATGGAGGTCGTAACAAAGACTTCAAAGATTAACCAAAATATCTCCAGTTTCTACAAGGAAAAGCAACTCTCCCCTGGGGCACACTCTTTCCCCTTCACTGTTCAGCAACAGAGGAGTAAAACGATGAAATATCGTTCAAATACACACGTTCTTTCACAGTAATATTTCAATTGAAAATTCTCCATCAATGTGCTAAAAGTCCTGATGGTCAGGAACCACTTTAAGAATGCTGAGAACAAAATATTTTTACATATCTGTATAGGTAAATATTTCTTTGGGTCCCCTTGAAAAAAAAAGAAAAATTATAGGTACAAAATCATAAGCTTTGTTCGAACCTATAAATAAATACTGTTTTCAAAATTCTTTAAGCTCTAACAGCCAAGCCCTTCGGCATTTATCAACTGTATTCTTGAAACATAACGTTTTTGGTATGTGAATTGAAAACAACATCTACTGTGGAAGGAAGAAAGAGTTCATAAAACCTTCCCAGGCATTGTCTACTTCACCTTCTCTAAAGAACTCATCACTTTGTTTTTCTTCAACAAGGAAACAGCGATGAGTGATGAAAGAGTTCATGAAATGTTTTCAGACACTTACTATTTTATCGGCTCTTACAAAACCCACCAGAATGTTATTGGTTATGTAAAATGGAAGAAAGCGCAAAACATATTTTCTTTTCAAATAACATTGTTAGTGGGCTCCGTGATAAAGCAATAAAGATAACACGACACTTTAATTCAATGGCAAGCACGTAGACAGCCAGCCATTTTCCTACGTTTTAACCCATGTGTCCCTATAGTAACGGTGATGCAGTTGGCACTTTTTTTAACTATTGCCGGCTTCGAGTACCGACGCCTGCACCGACGTGGGATTAGGTGACGTCACGACATTCACCGATAACAAGGAAACCTTTGGGCTTAACTTAGAACTGAGCAAGGTAATCGTATGTTTCCAATCAAGTGGGCAATGGCACTGTATCGTTTGCGTCGATTACCACATTGTCGTAAGAACCACGTGGGAAGTAAAATCTGATCTACCTTTCGTTGGTGAAAGATGGCAACTTCAAGGAGCAACAACAGCAGAATAAGAGGAAAAGATTGAAGCGACTGACATAATGTAATTTTTTTTATCAGTTAGTAATCAAAACGAATTAAACAAACAAACAAATGTGCATTTATTGGTGCCCTTGTGTCATTTCTTAAAATTCGTAGTTTTATTACTTTTTTATTACTTAATTTAGACGCATTTATTTACGTATTTCTTATTTTGTAAACATGGCCTTTTCAGATTATTGTAATAAGAAAATAAATCTTTTGATCTTATACATGAATTTTTCTCACTAAATTTATTTATTCACTTATTCTTCCCCAAACTTTTAAAGTGCATTCTCTACTCATTTTTGGGATCAACTCGCTGTTAGCAAAATCATTTTTTCCCCCACTCATTCCACCACCTGTGCAGCATGCACATTGTGGATTTTTATATATATTTTTTGCCTTATGTGTATGTGCATGAAGAAAGTCCTACACACCAAAAAAATGCGTTTTTATTGTAATCTGAGTTTGTCCTGGTCCTAAAGTACCGCCCTGTTTTCCCTTATCTCGCGGGTATAGAGCAAAATTGTTGTATCTCCAGTGATATGAATTTTTATTGAGGTTCATAATCCTGTTCATTCCCTCAGCAAATACCTTCCACTGTCACGTTTTATCATCGTGCCCCACCAAAATCTCGCACCTAACCCTACTATACTATCACCTGTCTGTGTTCGTCTATGAAGGGCCATGTTTGTATTATAATTAGCACTATGACCATCCGTGTGAAATATGGCTCAATCTCTGATTATTGCAATATGCTGATCAGTAGACTGGTATAGTTTTTCAGCATTTTCCTATCACTATTAAGTGTTATCGACATCACCCCATGTTCCCGTACCAGGCTGGAGTACAGTGGGGAAATTAAGAGTAAAAATTCAACACCAACGCGAAGCATGTCACAACAGCGCACAACATGCGGTAGCCAGTGAACCGCACAAGAGATAACTATAGCTATGGTGCAGAAAGATAAGAATTTAAAAGACGGTTTCTCATTGGTCAAGACCTGCCCTGAAAAAAGTCCGTTTCGCCCGGTGACATCGGTGAAGCCGGTAACGGTACTCGAAGCCGTTGCAACGGTTGAGAAAAGGGCCAACTGCAGTGGCGATCAGTCAGCGGCGGAGCTATAAGTGGGTGTGAGTTGGCACCGGGGGGGGGGGGGGGGAACAAAACTTTTCTTTTTTTATAGTCCACTGGGAAATAAATGAACTACGTTATTTCAGGATAATTTCGCCCGTGTACACGCTGCGCACAAGATACAATAGCAGTTGGAAATCGAGAAGAGCAGGCCGAACAGGCCTCTGCCTGGGCAAAATTAAATAAAAACTTATCCTTACTACCACACCACCCCACTCCCCGCCCAGGCCCCTCAAAAAAAAAAAAAAAACCCACAAAACCACCGTCCGGCGCTGACTTTGGCGACGACGTGTCTGCTCCATTTATAACTGGGCTGCAATGACACGAAGGCAAATTTCCCAAAAAATGGGATTAAAGGAGTATACAAAAAAAAAAAAAAAAACCAAACAAACAAAAAATATATACAGAATGCGGAAATACTTGCTAAAGCACTGATAATGCATGCTGACTCTTGGTTCGTGCAAACCTTTAACAGCTCACACTAGCAACAACTTCTTAGGTTTTTCATGCTTGCAATATCCTCGCTGGTTCTTTGTATGGATATGCTCCAAACTTGCTGTGAATTCGGTAGGCTGCAGTTTTTTCTAAAAGAACAATCAGCAAATTCAGTACAAATCAGTCACATTAAGGGATGAAACAGACGAAAGCTGGTGTAGGCACTAGACTGGTGGTTTGCCACCAAATGAATATGCATCACACTAATACCATATGTACCGCCCACACCGCCGCGGTGTGGGCAGTGATTAGTGTTTTAGTGTGGTGGGTAATAAGGGCGACGAACCACCAGTCTGCGCCTACACCAGCCTTGGTCTGGTTCAGCCCTAATTAAGGGTGCTCCGAAATGAGTTCTCACTACCAACAACAACACCAACAGACTTAACTCCCTTAATTTTCTCTTTTACATCAACGACGAGGAATTCATTTTAGGATTAGTTAGTCGCTCTTGTGACATGGAAGACCTCAGATATGTTTTTTGATTCAGTTTTGAAAATGACCTTTGAACAACCTGCGACTGTAAATGCGCCCATAAGTAGTAATCTTTTTGCAATGCACACCGTGGGGAAGACTTCCTTTCTTTAGAATCAGAGGGAAAATGCACTCCAGCCGCTGGAAAGACCACCACAAAAGCAATAATTTCATCATATATCTGAATGGCTGTCAAATCGTTATCATACTGTTTTGCAAAGTCCGAACATTCCTTTTTTTTTTTATCTTTCTCTTTCCTGTTCACCGTCAATTACGACTGAATTCAAATTCAGAAGAAATGAAACTCGATCTCTGAGGTTTTGGCGAACTGTGCGGTCTTCCATTTCAGTTTTTGATCAGTTCACGGTCTCTGCCAATTACTCTGTTCATTTCCTACTGTGCGCTCAGTCCACGGTCTCTTGCTGATTGTCCAGGCATCGTTCTATTTTTCCTCGTTCGTGCAGTTGGTATCCGCCATTTTTCACAAAGATTAATTAACTGAGTATATAGGCCCATTATCGGCCATCTCTGTTGTAAGGACCGACGCGTAACCATGGCGATAGTAGCATTGATTTTGATTCGTTTAGTGATTTGCACCGCGAGCACTTCAGGCGTCGCGAACCAACCGGCGACGAGCTAAAAGTAGTTCACTACAGTAAACAATGGCATGTGTGTACATGCACATGGGAGACGTTCGGTCAATTCTTTCACTTCCTTTCCCTTGTTTACACGGATGGTAGGGAATCTGACCAGCTTGGATCCATCCTTTCCACTCCTGTCATAACAGTCAACTGCAATGCAACCACGTCATTCGCAATGGGCCTATATTGCGTTGTGGATAATTTCGTCATTTTTTAAATTCAAGTTTTGAATGAGCACGTTTGTATCAAAAGAAGCTCCATGGAACACCACTGACAGATCCTTCAGAAGTTTTGAAATTTTCTGCATTGATGATAAATAAAACTGGGTATTAAAAATTTAACAAACATAATAATGAGAATTGCTGAATAGAGTTCAGATGCGATCCTGCATCAGATTTGGTTTCCCTAGAAAATTCACCTTTCTACAAGTGTTCGAGGCTGGCAATAACGCTGTCGCTACTTTGTATTATCTTAATCAGCATTACCCACAGTATTTACATGCTACAGGTTGTCTACTCTGATCTCGTTTATTTACACACTGATCCATATTCACACCCATTTGTAGGGCTGTAGGACAGCTTGTACAATGAAGTTAAGAGCGATAATTTCAAATTTCAAAATATTAAATTTTAATTTCATTCTTTGACTGAATGCCCCCTAAAATAGATGCCCGAGGCCGTCGCCTCCTATGCCCCCCTTTCTGTACGCCACTACTCAGAACAGATTGTGTGAATAATTTCTAATAAAATAATCCAAGATCGAATAACTTTAATGATTTTTTGTTTGTTTTTTTAAGGAAAGGATTAAAATTGCTGGAGGCGAAACAGCTTCAATAATGGAAATTTAACACTGCAGGTCTATTTATCTTTCATTTTCCTCAAACGATAACAGTTGCAGAGCAATGCCATATATAAAAGTGGCAGCTGTTTCACCGGTTTTATTTGAAACAGAGACGCTCTTTGTTTTAAACCAGTGTCATATTTACAGAGACATTTTATCACCATGATTGTTCAAGAAGGTATCCCGTTTCTTCTAATTCTTCACAGTTTGCTCTTCGTGGCGGTCACCAAATTTTCGACATTCGAATTTTCTCGAGCTGTGCTCTGTGATGTTGAGGCTCGTTTGGCTCATCAATGCATGACCCAGGTGGGGCTGGACAATACCAGTACTGTTCACTGCTGTTCGTTGTGCTCCACACGCAGTTCTTGCGTTGGCGCTAGTCTGACCAAGACGAATGCGAGAGGTGTCTGCTACTTACACACTCCCTGTCCAGCTGTCTCAAGATGTGAGGTTGTGGACACTGATAGGCTCTATTTCGACCGGAGACCAAAGATTTGCGTTAACGGCAGATGGAATGAGACTCTCGGCACTTGTGTTTGCGATTTCTTTCATTCTGGCGAATTGTGCAATAGGCGGTCATTTAACTGTTCAGATTTTCACAAATATCATACAGATTTTTGGGGATATGCTTTTGTGAAATGTCACCCCTTCGATTTCATAATAACAGACCTTAAGATATTATGTTGGATAACACGGGATCACGTCCGTACCATTTTTGCCAGAAATGAGGGTGATCTAAACTTCAACAGGACTTGGCAGGAATATGTTGACGGTTTTAGAGATGGAGATTCTACATGGATAGGACTGGAGAATATGCGATACTTCTTGAACAAAGCAGTTACCAAAAGCATTGGGTTTAGAGCCAAGTTCAACGATCGAATAATACAGCACATCTACACAAATGTTTCCGTAGGAGACCCCACTACAAATTATTCGCTCCAGTTGGTACACAGCGCATCCCTCAACCCAGCAGAGATGGACTGTCTGTCTCAAAGTAACCTGACGCCGTTCTCCACTTGAGATGCTGTTCATGACGCCACGGCTACAGAAGCTTGCCTACTTCAGGCCGGGACTGGCTGGTGGTTCTCCGGTTGTAACTTCACCTGCAATCCTTTAGGTGTGTTCGACAGTTTTCAGCAAGGTAGCCGCAGTCTACCTGACCTGACTCCAGAGTACTTGGACCATGCCCTTATTAAAATTAAACTGTTCTTGATTGAACCGAAAGGCAAATTTTAACCCCCCCGGCCCCCTCCTCCCCCCTCTCTCTCTCTCTTTCTCTCGCTCCCTTTCTTTCTCTTCTGTCTCTATTGGTCTGTCTGTTGCTCTCTTCCTGTCTCTCTTTCTCTCTCTCTCTCTCTTTTTCCTCAGAAGTGTCAGATCAGAGTTATTTGATTGCTCATAATATTATACTTTCCTTGAATACTGTGATTCGAGATGACCACTGTGCTCTATGATGAGCTGCAAAATGGCAAATTATGTGGCTTTTCTTCCTTGAAATACTTAGATCTAACTATAGTTCGATTCGTGAAAAAAAATAAATTTGGAAGAGTGTGTCTTTGTCACATAAATTTTCACATAACAGTTGCATCTGTGATCTGTTGAGATTTGAGTTAATTTTTCTCTTTATCTTTATAATGTACATTATGTACTCTAAAAACTTTCTGCAATATACATGTATTTATAATGTTTTACAAAAAGATGGTCCCACGAAAATCGTTGTTAATACGCTCGAAACATAATACCTGGTGTACCGTTCAACACTTTTGAACTTTCGCTCCCATAAAAAAGGATAGTAATAAATTCACAAAATTGCACGTACTTAAATGAAAATGAAAAGTAAGCTTCCTCCAAATACGGTCAGCTATGCTGGACACTCAAAATAAACCTGAACAAAGTGTGCTGTAAATCTCCGAAATTTTCGAATAGAGAGACAGGGTGTTGGATGTCCAATCTATAGTGAGTAAATGACCTGAGACGTATCGGAGAGTACTCAAATTCAATGTTTACTTAAAACCAGCCAGTGTCATGTCAAGTGCAAAATGTCAGAAAGGTATGTCAAGAAATAAAGAAAGAAATTACCCTGTTTTTTTCTCATGAGACGGACTATAGGCTCAGTTCAGTTACCCAGACAGTTTAGATTTGTTCGGCATGACTTCGTCGGGAACAGAAATTTCAATTAATGATAGCTTTAGGAAAAGAGAGAACAGTTATAAATTAATATGCTGGCATATGAGGATTAAGTTGTTGTTGCTTTTGTTGTTGTTTTGTTTTGTATCACAGATGAGGATTGTGTCCTCAAGAGACGTCCATATTGGGAACAGACTCGCATGCTTCATATTGATTATTCGAAAGAGGTAATACCGGTTTTAAATGGTTACGGGCATTCTTTATTTTATAATTTTTTTTTTTGTGTGTGTAAATTTTTCTGTGACAAAAGGAGGACAAGACGAAGTTTATCTTAGGGCTTGTAGCATTGTCCAAAGTAGTTCTCAAAGAGGCCCATCCACCTTTCCTTCAGAAAACAACTCAAATGTTTAAGACCGCTGCTAGCTGTAACGTCGTAAAAATGTGGCGAAAAGAAAAAAAAAATGTATGGTGCAAAGTCATGCTTAAAAACAATGCAGAAACGATATAATTTTTGTGTTTTACTGTTTTTCCTTGAAAACCTTGCGGCCACTCCGCATTTTTTCGATGGTTTTGTTGATGTTCTTGTTGTTGATGATGATGGATATTTTAGCAGCAGGCTAACTTGTGAAGGGACCGAACAAACATGCATCATAATAATTGTTTCTTATGTCAAAAATGACCTACATGAACGTAGAATCCAAGAGTGGTGACGCATTGAATCAAAGTCTTTTGTCTAAGTTTGTATGTGACAAAATTACTTACATGAACGAAGAATCCAAGAGTGGTGACACATTGAATCAAAGCCTGCTATGTCTAAGTTTTTATGTGTCAAAATCATTTACGTGAACGAAGAATCCAAGAGTGGTGACACATTGAATCAAAGCCTGCTATGTCTAAGTTTTTATGTGTGAAAATTACTTACGTGAACGAAGAATCCAAGAGTGGTGACGCTTTGAATCAAAGTCTGTTTTTGTCTCGGTTTCACTGTGAGATGTGGACTATGAAGTTGAGTGGGACCTCTCGCACTAGCCAGACTGAAACAGTTCTGACTTACTAGCTCTGGCGGGTCAAAACTGGCGAGAAAGCCAGACCTGGTGCACTGAGACAGAACAGATTTTTCAGTGCACCACCAGCCTGAAATAGTTGTTTCAGTGTGGCCAGTGTCCGCAGTCCCTTTCAACTTTGTAATATAAATCATGATGAAACGCCTGAGAGGCAGATACCTTTGTGTGTCTTCTCTCCTTGGTGCAGTAACCTCATGTCAAAGTTCTCTTTCAGAACAACCTCTCGCCCCCCCCCCCTCCCTCCGCCCCGAAATCTTTTATTTTGTTTGATATTCATATTTTGCTACCCGAAAAAAGTTATAATGTCCAATATTTCCAACAGTGAAATCAGTGATTTCATATAATGAATTTATGGGTTTTTGTTTTAGGATATCAAACTGTGTGTCTGTCTATTGTATATTAGACCATGGTGAGATTCTCTCTTTACCTGTTGTTTGTTTTTTGTCTTTTTTTTTTTTCACGTAATTCTCCCTCAACATTCTAACAAATTACTAAAAAAAAAAAAACGTGTATTTGTTAACGAAAATTGAAGCACATGGTGGAAATGTAGTTTGACCTATTGCTCACACTAAAGTTTTTGCCATTTTATGATCACTGAGGCTAGGTTAAAAATGGCACACAGAGTCAAGTTTGTTTTGACTCGGTTGATGAGCGTGAGTTTCGTGAGACTGAAACAGGACTATATCGCGGGTTGATTCAAAAGAAGTTCGCCTGAGTCCAAACTGATGTAAAACAGGCTCATCTCAGTGCAGTAGTACTAGCCTGATAAGTGATAGTCGATGCTCTCGTGAATTAAATTTGTTGCTGTACATGACATATCAAGATCATGTGGCGTCACGGGCTTTGCCCAAAGTTCTTGTCTTGTATTATATTGTTATTTTCAACGCCGCCCATTTTCTGGTCTCTATCAATCATAGACACTATGAAGCTGAAGAGGGCCAAATACTGGAGCCTGTCTCGACATTGATTCAATCATGGTAAAATGATACTCTATAGATACTTTCCTGGGCATAATCCTTGCACAGATATTTGTAGTTCCACGTATTGTGAACGTATTCACGATTGGATGTGAGAAAACCGAGCTCAAGGGGAAATACATACATCTTTAAGAAAAAAAAATTGTGAGACGATTTCAAGAAAATATTTTAATTGCCGAAAAATGACAAATCTGCCATATAGTAAACAAATTATATTAATTTCCATAATGAACGACTTTTCCCAATTTTACGGGGTTTTCTTCGTGAATTGGTCTTTCACCTTAAATCCTTTTTCGTCAGATCCACTCACCGTGTGAAAAGGGAGTGCTTCAGTACAGACAGCCGGCGGTATAATTTTTCTGTATTGCTTAAATTTTAATTAGCATCTATATTATGTACATTAGGGACGTGTGACATGATCAAAAATACTATGTATCAAATTGCCAAAAATGCATGGAACCTTTGAAAAAGAAATGTGTCTTCACTGCATTGATAATATTAATTTTCCCTAGCACTGTTTGTTTTGATGTCACCATTTGTCATTTCTTGGCGTTACGGGACATTTCAAATTGACCTAACATTTTGTCATTTTTCTGTGTCAGTTTTGTCATTTTTCTCTGTCAGTTTTATCAGCTTCACAGAATACATGTGTATACTTTTTTTCTAGTCTAATTAACTTATTCACATAATTCCGCACACTCACCTAACAATTTCTCAAATTTTTTTCTTAATTTACACACAGAAATTGGATATTTGAGACTTGTGGATATAATATAACGTCATGACCAACACACGACGAAATAAAATCAACATTTATTTACAATAAATTTTGCAGGTTGCCGTAGAGATGTGATTTCACTTCACTTTTCTTGAAGTTTGTGCACCTATTAAAGCTTGAAGAAGCGAATATGATTGGATTTGTTGGTTCTTGCCGTCGTTATTCTTCCTTTTCATGTTCTGTTCTTTTGTATTTCTCAGTTGTTGTAATTGTTTTCTGATTGTCGCGATGTGGGTTATGGCAAACGACTGCGATTTCAAAGAGGAAACACCCACACTCGACAAACACACTAAACTTTCGTACTGGAAATACTAACCAAATCAAATGAAGTAGTTTTGTCAGGCCTGCAGGGTCACAATAATGTATTTAGTTAAACAGAAAGAAATGTAACACATACAAATGAATTTCAGGGTAGCTGTAAAACAAGTGGAACTGTAGGAGCAGAGTCTCCAATGGCAAAGTCACTTGCACTGAAAGTGCTACACAATATAATTTTAGAATTGACAAACAGATCCTAGCACTGGATCAAGTATAACGTTAGACTCTAATGACTCATGGAATATATATAATATAAATTATAGTTCACTGTCTCAGCACACGCCAAATCAATTACAATGGCTCATGTCATATATCTAATACTGGCACTGCCTGGCCGTGGCTATCGGAGTAGACTCCCATACTGCTGGTAACATCTGATTTCTGACGGACAAATAATGCATACCATTAGCCCTGGTTGCTACGAACCAGGGAATGTCAACAAAAGCGTTGGATGGTGGACTAAGTCCGGGTAGCTATTAGCTGGAGCTCGTCATGGTCTAGGCTCCTCATAAAGATGGACTTCTCTACTGCGTCTCTGTTTCGATCTGTCTCGAACTAGCCGACCACTTCGCAGTGGATACTTTTCTGCATGTGATGTTGGACAGAGGTTATGGGCTGACTTTTATACTATCGAGCTAACTTCAAACTACCGCCCAAATCCTTGGATTTGATTGGTGCAGCCATGCGAGCTCAGCTCGCAGTATTAACATAATTATGTCTGCACGTCGGTTACGCCTTGCACCAAAAGCAAGGTCGTCCTCTAATTAGGTTAATAAAAATTAAATCCAAAAATCTTATTAAATTGACTCTGCACAAAAAATTAACAACTCGTGCTTTCACGAACTACTGAAGGTCAACAGTCAACGTTATTAAATCACGGACTCAAGCTGCTCTGTCATCCCTAGTTTACCTACATAACAAGGACTACTGTATGAAAGGACGCGCACGGCCGATCTTCTGACATCGCTAGCGAAGGCCATTGCATTGACCCAGTTTCTGATGAATAGTCTATTTTTAGACCGAACGTAATAGTGCGCTTTAGCGTAGTAATTTAGACTAATAAGATGCAATTAAGTTTATGTCAATTAAGTAAGTAAACACATTTTCCATATGATTTGTTGGCATTAATTTACTTAGTGAGTATCCAACACGCCAAAACTTTTATTTTTAGGCCTAGATCTAGTGCAGAAAGCTTGCACTCTTTTTCTCCCGGATGTTTACGTTACCGGAACAAGTGCTTTGGTTGTGTGGGAAAATATAAACATTGAAACAGACGTGAAACAATGTGATACTGGTGGATATTTTTTGCAAGTTGTGGGATTTATATTCTTTCAAAATGCCAAACAAGTGTGGTGTTGTGAACTGCAAAGGCAACTACAACGAATCTAACAGATGCCGTGTGTTTAAACTACCTAAAGACGAACAAGAAAAACAGAAATGGTTGACCGTTCTCCCCCCACGTGAGGATTTCGTTGTCGACCCAACAAAATTTTCCATTTTTTATATGTGAGAGACATTGGCCAGCGGATACACCCATGGTCAAGATACCAGGTGGACATACTCGGCCTGTGTTGCCACCAAGTATTTTTAATGTTCCTTCTTCTTGTTTGCCAACACCAAAACCAGCACCACGCGAGCCTAAAGCTGAGGATCAACAGCTGAACTATTTCATCAAGAAAGACAGAATCACTTCGTTTTCTGAGTTTTCTCCTGACAAAGAGTTGTTAAAAAAGTATGAAAATCTTCTCATATCTCGCCCAGAAGACAAATTTGTGTGTATTTTCATGGTGAAAGATTACAGAGAGAGTTTCTTGTCAATAATTGTTCACAACAAATCTACTTTGTGTTCACCTCTTACTCTTTCTGCTTTCAAGAATGGGATTAACGTGCCTTTGGGTAAAATCTTAAGTCCAAACACTGGTCTGTCATCCTACACACAATTCTTTGAGGCTGTGCACTCAGCGATTAACTATGACCTTCCTGTGGATGGTGTTGTTAAAAAAGTGGCAACGACTCTTCAACAAGTTCAAGCCTAAGAGTCGCTTGAAGCTGCCAAAGACAAGAAACTCAAATTTCTTACAAGACAGCTTCAACTCATATATATGACAAGGCATTCTCGGTGGCAGATTACTGCTTTGCAATTGAGTCTTTCCCTTACTGTAATTACCATCAACTGCGTGACTTTCTTGTTCTCCCAAGTAGACGAAAGCTGCAGTCTATGATCTCTTCTACAGATGTTGACCAAGTACTGGAGAAAACATTTCAGAAAGCAAAGAATGCTCAGCAGAAACATTGTTTTTTGTTAGTCGATGAAGTGAAAATTCACAAAAGAGTCGCCTTTTCAGGGGGTGTTCTCAATGGCATGTCAAAAAATGACCCAGACTCCAAGGCAAGCTCTGTGTTATGTGTCATGATGAAATGTTTGCATGGTGGACCTAGTGTTATGGTTGATCTGTTACCCCTGTTCACAACCTAACAGCTGCCTACCAATTCACTGTTGTCAAGAAAGCTGCTGCTGTTGTTGAGAAGACAGGTGGGATTGTTTTAGGGTCCATGACTGACAATCATAAAATCAATCAGCAATACTGCAAATTATTCACAAGAAGAACTGACTTTGAGATTGTACATCCTTTGAATGATCAGCGAGCTTGGTATTTGTTGTACGATTCAGTTCACTTGCTGAAGTGTTTATTGTCAAGCGAAGTAAAAGACTTCATCCAAGATGTTTCAAGGGGTTGTTTGACTGTCCCACAGGTGTGCACATATGAGTTCGTAAGGACTGGTTTGTGCTTTGTGAAGAAATCCAAACATAAAGCATGCTGCCGTCAAAGACTTGTCAACATTCTTCTCACCATGAACACCTACTATGGTTTTGGATTATTTTCTAAACATCTGCTGTGACGCCTGGCAAAATAAATGTTCTTCTGCATGGGATTCATAATTTGGAAAAAGGACCATCAACGAAATTTAGCTCTGTACCAGACCTCCATCAGGAAGGCACGGCTCGCTGACTAATTTGGGCTGCAACATGGTGAGTTATTTTTCGTTTCTGTATACAGAGGAACCATTGCTATAAGACTACAGAAATGGTCCTGATTCATGGAATGGGCTATAATTAAGGTGGTTTAAAAAAATCCAATAGAAACGGTTGATTTCAAGGTCAAATTGCATGTGTTATTACATACTGAGGTCTTATGCCAGAGGTTCTACTGTATGGTATCGTCATTAACTGTGGTGAAACTGCTTTATTTAATGAGATTATGGTTGGATGCAACATTGGTTACATTTGGTTAGTCTTAGGTGTCATAATAAGGCTGTAGGTGTCAATAATCAAATGGCCTTCGCTAGCGATGTCAGAAGATCGGCCGTGCGCGTCCTTTCATACAGTAGTCCTCGCTACATAATAATATTCCTTCTTAACTCCTTCTCTCCATCTACAGTTTCTATGTCGAAAAAAAAAACATTACTCAAAACATGTTGCTCACGAGAACGGCTCAAGGACACTACACTACGACTAGGCAAATAAAACTCGTTGAATTTAACCCGTGGCCTAGCACGGCATTTATAGTACTAACTGAGATCTTGACACTGATAACTTAACCTCGTCTTTTGTCCGTCCACTTCCAGAGTTATCAAAATTTCCATTTTAGTTCACGGTGACTGTCAAACCTTCAAGTCAACGTTCAGACTTATTATGCACACGGTCACAGAACAGTACAACTTATGGTGCTGAAAAGCAGCTTGCCTTTGAGTGATCCCGATGTTTGCATCATCCACTTCTAAATACCTGGACATTCAGATAATGATCCAAATTTTAGATCAGTCTAGAAAAGAACGGGTCTCGGCCGTCGATCCAATTCGAGGAGAGAACAGGGTACTAGCGTACAAGGTCGTTAACTTCAGACAAAGATACTAGAAACAATACGGTAGAACAGCTCGGGGGTTTTGCGTTTATCGGTTTCGCAGCGCCAAATAGCCCGGGTTTTGAAAACGATTAAGAATTTTCCTTTAACAATAAGTCTAACCTTGAGTTTTCCTTGTTCTCATTCTTTCTCCTCCTGTTTTTCATCTCTAAATTCACGAAAAGTACACCACCATCAACCGCTGCACCAGAGACGCACAGCCTGGCAGTTCTAACACTAGCAATGGGGTCTCAAGCACTACACTATCGGTAGGCTAAAAATAACTTGTCACAGAAAAGACTGGGAAAGCAGCTAGCAAAAAAAGTAGCATGCACCGATCACTAGATCTAGACCTGTGCCTATGTTTCTGTAAGGGGGCGATTTTGAGTCTCAGGGGCCGAAAATGACAAAGGCATGACAATGGGGGGGGGGGGGGAGGGAGGGGAGACGAAAACGACGAAAGGGTGCGATAAAGGTGCGAATACATAAGGGGGGGGGGGCAATTAATATTGTGGCGTCCTCTTGTTGTGACCGTGACATGAACAGTGAACACTGGTCTGGGACCGAGATCTCTCTTGTTTTCTTATGAACTGTGTTGTGTCGTCACTTCCGGTATGTTCATGTAATATTATAAGCCCTACGCTTTTGCTGTGTTGTGTCAGTCAACTGTGAACGTGTAAGATCAAGAACATCGTGAGCCCTGACTTTCTGTGTAATAAAACTGTCGTGGTGACACTTCACAAACGATCTTCTCGCCTGTGTTGATCAAGCTGTGGTTGTGGAAACGCTAAAATATTATTATCTAACTAGAACTTATAGTTTTACATAATACCTTGACCATAATTTCGGTTCTTTTTAGTATAAAACCATACTATTTATGCCTATTCTTAGAATAAAAATCCTGTCAAATAATATGCTGTTCCATGTCCTTGGCCATTCAGTAAATTACTAGTTGATCTAAAAGATAGTAGGTGAAGGATTACATCAAAGCGGAGGCCATACCGTACCGATGACCAACATAATTTCAGTTGCAGATGGAGCACCTATCAATGATGGGATGGAATCAAAGCTGCATAGTCCTCATAAAAATAGAGGTGCCGCCCATATTGGTGAAGCTCTTGAATACGAAACAGAAAGAAGTACCCAAATAGGCCCTGAGTGACAAAGTAGCCCGTATCGTGCCGACACGCGCTAAAACCCAAATTCAAACTTGCCGCCCATACTGAGAACGACCAAACATTTAAGAGACCTTTTCTGTATTCAGAGGCCCACTGCTTGTTAATGAATAACTACCTTCCACGCATTTTGAAGCTGTGAAGAGTGAGGATTTCTCTTTGGTTCGTGTTTGTTCTTTTAGCAACAGGGCTCGGCATGCCAGCCTGGAGAGAGAATAATTATAGAGGCTGTCTGCATGTCGAAAATCTTTGCCAGGTTTTAATGAAGTGAACTTTAACAGCAACAAGACCAATCTAGTTAAGGCAAACAATATCTTGTCTTTCTCCAACAAGCTGAAGTTGTGAAAAACAGGTGCGAACCGACCACTTCACTCAACTTTGCAAAGCCATGCACGGGTGATTTCAAGACCTGCAAGATCTATGTGTCCCTGTGTGGGTTATGAACCGCAATGATTACGATGCACCAGGCATATGCAAGAAGAACTGCTAGATTTCCAGCACTGCATCGAGGGTCAAGTCATGTTCAAACAAGAAGGCTACAATGTTTTCCGGATAAAACACCAGAACATCTATTCTTTTCCCTGGAAGGATGTCTCTTCCTTCGTTTTTTCCCCTGCGCTTTTCCATTTTGTAGGAAAAGGATCGAGTGCAGTGTAAAGACATCTCAAAAACAGAGAAACAGGATTCAAATATATGTGTCAGAGTGTCACAAATCCCAGACTGGGAGATGCGATGGTTATAACAGGACAACAATCACGAACGAACAAGTATAACACTTAACAGAACAACCCATCAGACTCACACATTTATTAAACATAAATATAAAGATAAGGATAACAGTGCAATTACATACATACATTATATTCTTCAAGTTAACTGCCGTCCACGGCCTTCTTCCGTAAGCACACTTCCTCGGGTCCACAACCCGGTAATTACTTCTAAAGACACCTCGGCCTCAGCCTCTCCACTCAGGGTCTTAATGACACACTAGTATTCTTTCACACCACAGTCTCTCAATAGCGCCTCCCTATGGCAATACACCTTAGCCTCCTATACACCTCACGTGGCCATAGCACGTTAATACTTCAATTCACATGAATATCTCATTCGCACAGTAATACATCCATGTCACAGTAGTACATCTTAATAGCACATTCACGATCATATATACATCCCTGTCTGTGGCCAGACTGCCACGACTCCTGTGCCTCTACTGTCCTGCACCGACAGCTTCACTCCTGGCCTATGTGTGGCCTTCGGCCCTATGCTGGCCTATCCCCTGTGCTCACCGTAGGCGGCGCTTCGGCCCGACCCCGGCACCTAAAAAAATAACATTACATTGGTATAATACCATACCATTTCTATCACTTCACCCCTCATTACAACTCATGAAGCGTACACACAATAGTTCACATTTCACTCACCAAACATCTTACGGTAACACCTCCACCGTATTACACCCTACTCACTCTCGCTACAAATCCATGAAGCTAACTTCCATCTATCGCTCATGGCGCACATTGCTATATACAGTATCAAGGACTTCCACATTCCTCACATATACTTATTTACATCATGGTCGTAGACGAATATAATACATCAATCATAATTATCAATCATCGTTCCACCTACCAGTCATCACTGGAACACTGTCACAATCTCCCAACTGTTCTCACTCACGTCCGTCCCCTAGGACCTTCTAACTTGCAGTGATAGTAGTACAGCGCTCTCGCCTCATGCAGACCCCCCCCCCCCACTCACAACATGCACGCTTTTCATTACCCGTGGGCCGTGGGTTAACTTTACTCTACCCCCTTCCCCCGTAACTACTGATCCCAGCTCACCTGCTCGTGACAGAGAGGAGTGATCTGCGTTTGCTTCTAACAAACAGTGACATCACATAGCTGCCGCAGCACTTCAACTGTGGAGAAGTCACCGATTTGTTAACAGTACATAAACAAGAGCCAATTAATTGTTGGTGTATTGGATTTAAGGATCTTGTCTGAATAATCAGTGAGTTAAGTGTCATAAAAAAAAAAAAGAAACACGCCTACGATTGTTGGAAAAATTGTATAGTTTTCCTGATGGTCTTTTGGCATTCTATAGAAGGTAAGGTGTATGATATTAAATACTTCATACTTTGCCGTCTCCTTTTCGGCATTCTACAGAATGCCTGATTTCATACTTTGCCGGTAATATACTAGATGACCTACCGGGCAACGCCCGGTATAAACAATCATGTGATTCCCCCCCCCCCCCCCCCCAGTATAATAAAAGTAATAAACTACAGTCTTGCTTAAGAACTCATGAGCACCACAACATTACGCACCAAACTGAACGCTTGATAGGGTTACTTTTTATGACATGCACGGTACTATATATTACGAAACAAACATGCAAATATACAGATGTTACATAGCAATAAACATTGTTTTGTTTTTTTTAAATACATGCTTGAAGTAAACAACTTTTAATTATAGCCATCATCTTCCTTATCTCAATTGCCACCTTCCTGCCAAATTTTAGGCCTGAAGAGAATATAGTTTGGTCAGTTAGTCATGCCAAAGGTTGCAAGTTACTGAAATATATAATAGATATAATACGTAATGTATTTTATTTGTTTTAATGTTTTGTGAATCTTTTTTGAAATAAAATTTAATGCCAAATCTTCCCACTGGCTTCACTATATAATATCACTTTCGTTTATCAAAGGATCCACCCTACCCACTTTGCCTCTATAAGGGAGAGTATGCCCCCACAAAATCGTAGATACCGTACTAGGATTGGCAACAACGCAATCTGAAGGCGTCGGAACCTAATCAACTGTTCGTGTTGTTTTCATCTTTTCCATAATGATAAATTTTAAACTAAGAGGTTCTCAACCTTTTTCACGCAACCGCCTCCATTGGGCTTTTTTTTTTTTTTGTCCCTAGCTAGCTATCTAATCTGACACCAAATATGTAACAGGACGGGTAACGAGCGGTCTCTCTATAGCTATCTCACACAGTCAAACATACAAACAAAACTATCAGGTTATGAGAGGACACTAAGTTTATTCAAAAGAAAAGGAAAAAAACAAATAATAATACAACAATACAATTCACAATAAACCACAATAAACCAGGACAATAAACTAGACACTAAAGTACAATACAATAAACCCGACAATACAATAAACCCAAACAATAAACCCAAGACAATCAACAAAACAATAAACAAGACAATACAATAAACCCAACCGATAGGCGCGGTGAATTAACCAAATGAATTCACAATTGATCTACATCATCAGAGCTGGCACTTCACAAATCTTGAAATATTTACAACTGTTCTTTTTTTATCTTAGTCTGGACAGAATGACACGTCCTGCTGTCTTGAAGACTTGGGTGGAACTGACTGACCCACGCTATCATCTATGCGTCACCCAAAAACGCGCAACCTATTTACTCCCTGACAGTTCACTAAGTGCAAATTCTAACAAAACACTGTAACAAATAAAAACCTTTTTAAAAGCCACCCTCTTGCTCCTGTATGTTCTAAATACACCATCTTAATAAAATATTACTTAACAAGATCAATATTAAACAAAACTTATAATGTAGTAATACATAACAAGATTCTACTTCTGGCACCAAGGGTGGTCACTTAAATTGACCAATCCTGGCCAATACAGACAACGCTAAGACTATGGTTTAAAATTTGGCGCAGTGAGTACATCAGTTGGCAATGTTACTCAACACTGCATGACTCATGTCAAGTGCACGATCAAACAATAAGGGGAGATTATCTATGGTTTCTGTGTGGTTACTTCCCCTTTTGTCAGGCCAGAGTTTTCTGCTATTGTACGACAGTACACAATACAGCCTGCTACTGTCACCCCCACTGTCTTGTGGGTCATCTCGGGAGAGAGGAAGACTAGGGGAAGGTAACCCTGAATACAAATACCACACTGCCTTGTGTGTTGCTATGATAGCAAAGGCTATGGGAGTAAACCCAGACAGAAAATCAGGAGTGGAGACCCGAAGGTGGTTGTCAGGGAGAACTGCATCAAACTGGCTTCCAGCATCTCCTGCAGCCGGACTAGTTCCAAATGTATTGACCTGGTCTCTCCCTTGGGTTTAACTAGAATGGCAGAGAGAGGGGTGGTGCCTCTGGGCAAAGCACCATCTCTTAAAAATAGCCCAGGCAAGGCAGCAAAACGAGGAGGCGTTTGCTCGGGCTTGGCAAGCGTCTGTCTCTCCTCTATAAGCCCACCCATTTCCGATTTGGAGAGGACACTCCAGCCATCCGTTACGGATGGGCACAACACGGGAGGTGGCAGTTACCGGTGATAAGCTCAATCCATTTGGCGTACGGATGAGCGCCAGGGGTCCCCTCTGTCGGCGGGAGCGGCTTTTCAGCTGCATTGATCAACTACCGCCCGCCGTAACCTGGGCAGCCCCCAGGCAGTTGGGTGTTGTTCCGCCACGTCAGCCTGCTTCATAAGGTGGTTGGAGCTAGACCAAAAGTCAAAAAGCTGACGTAAAGTGTGCACCTGGCAAAAACAGAAAAATACTAAAACTTGGTACCTGGAACGTCAGAACAATGCGCCCAGGCTTGCAACAGCAAGATCTCACTAATATTGACTCCATCAGGAAATCCCAAATTATTGATCGAGAACTTCAGCTACTAAACATCGACATCGCTGCCCTTCAAGAAACTCGACTTCCCGACTCCGGGTCAGTCAAAGAAGAAAACTACACCTTCTTCTGGCAGGGCCTTAGCAGCGAACAGCCGAGAATCCACGGCGTGGGCTTCGCCGTAAAAAACTCCCTTATCAATTCGATCGCAACTCCAATTGGAGTGTCAGAACGCATCATGACACTCAGACTGAACACCCGGTCTGGTTTTACCAACATTATCTGTGTCTATGCCCCAACACTTACCTCCTCTGACGAAACCAAAGACATTTTCTACGAGGCATTGCAGAGGACTCTCCACAACATCCCTCTCACCGAAGGCCTGCTAATTCTGGGTGACTTTAACGCTCGAGTGGGAGCAGATCACTCCGCATGGCCAAAGTGCATTGGGCACTTCGGCATTGGCAACATCAACGAAAACGGGCAGCGCCTTCTGGAGCTATGCTCTGTAAACTCATTATGTGTTACAAACACGTACTTTGACCTTAAGAGATGCCAAAGAACATCATGGCGCCATCCCAGGTCTGGCCATTGGCATCAATTAGATCTTATTCTCTCAAGGAGGAAGAGTTTGGGCTGTATAAAAATAACTCGTTCCCTCCACAGTGCTGTCTGTGACACCGACCATGCACTGGTAGTCAGCAAAATCAAAATTTCGGCCAAGAAAATATACAGATCAAAAGCCCCTTCAATCCCTAAGATCAATGTAACAGCAATCAGAGATGAATCAAATAGAAAGTCATTTGAAAAGTTATTTGCTGAAAGCATGGATAATGTCACCCAATGTGACTCGGTAGATGAAACATGGAACACTCTCAGTTCAAAAATTCATGACTGTGCCATCAAGTCTTTTGGACAGCATAAAGTTTCAAACAACGACTGGGTAGCCCAGAACAGCGAAATTCTCCTACCTCTCATTGAGCAAAAGAAATCTGCTTTCAATGAGTATAACAAAAATTGCAATCAGAGTACAAAAACTTGTTTGAAAAATGCAAAAGCTAAACTTCAGCTGGAGGTAAGACGTTGCGCCAACAAATACTGGACAGACTTGTGTAACAGCATACAAGAGGCAAATGAAAAGGGAGATATGAAAACCGCCTTTAGTCAGATGAAAGTAGCTCTTGGGCCAATCATCACCAAAAGCGCCCCACTTAAGTCTGTAAATGGTGAACCCATCACAGATAAAAATGAACAACTGAATAGGTGGGTAGAGCATTACTCTCTGTTGTATTCAACTGAGAAAAATATTCCACCAGATTTTGAGGAACACCTCCAAAAACTGCCAATAATGGCCGAACTTGACGCTGAACCTTCCTTAGTCGAGCTTTCCAATGCAATCGACCACCTGTCTGCTGGAAAAGCCACAGGAAGTGACAACATTCCTGCAGAGGTATTAAAAGACCTAAAAGGCCCACTATTACCACACCTGTATAATCTGTTACTGCAGTGTTGGAAAGAAGGCGTGATACCACATGATATGAGAGACGCCAAAATTGTCACACTTTACAAGAACAAAGGAGACAAAGGCGACTGCAACAACTATCGAGGCATATCCCTCCTCAGCATTACTGGAAAGGCTTTTGCTCGCGTCATCCTCTGCCGCCTTCAACAACTGGCGGAAAAAGTCTTACCAGAAACACAATGTGGCTTTCGAAGCAAACGATCAACTATTGACATGATATTTGCACTTCGGCAAATCCAAGAAAAATGTAAAGAACAAAACAGGCCGCTTATAACATGCTTTGTGGACCTAACAAAGGCTTTCGACACCGTAAGCCGATCTGGCCTGTATGCAGTCCTTAAATCCATAGGCTGTCCACCAACATTGCTAAAACTTATTGCATCCTTCCACACTGACATGAGGGCATGTGTCAACTTTGAGGGCTGCACATCCAATTCATTTGCTGTAAACAGCGGTGTGAAGCAGGGATGTGTTCTTGCTCCTACCTTATTTGGTATATATTTTGCAGACCTACTCAAGAATGCCTTTGGTCAATGTTCAGGTGGAGTACTTATTAACACCAGAGTGGACGGCTCCATTTTTAATGTTGCCAGACTAAAAGCAAAATCTCGTACAGAGCATATTATGTTACAAGAGCTCCTCTTCGCAGATGATGCTGCAATCGTGGCCCACGATGAAACCACGCTCCAGGCTCTCATCAATAGCCTTGCCAAAGCCTGTGACAAATTCATGCTAAAGATCAGTGTCTCAAAAACTGTAGTTTTGACACAAGGCTTGAGAAACCCCAACCCAATCATGCTGAATGGCTCTCCTCTGGAGCAAGTGGGAAAATTCTGCTACCTAGGCTCAACCATCAGTGGTAGCACAGACATAACAACTGAAATAAATGCCAGAATAGGAAAGGCGGCCACAGCTTTTGGCAAACTCTCAAAAAGGGTGTGGAACAATAGCAAGCTGACCATCAAAACAAAGGTACTCGTGTACCAAACTTGCGTCCTAAGCACCCTGCTGTATGGCTCAGAGACATGGACCACCTACTCCAAACATGAAAGATCCCTCAACTCCTTCCACCTGCGCTGCCTACGCAAAATTCTCAAGATCAAGTGGCAAGACAGGATCTCAAATATCGAAGTTCTGAGCCGAGCCAACATTCCATCAACTCAGGCTCTCCTAGGCAAAAAAAGACTGCGGTGGCTTGGACATCTCCACCGTATGGAAAATGATCGCATCCCCAGACAAATTCTCTACGGGGAACTTGCTACTGGCAACCGACCCAGAGGTAGGCCACATCTGCGATTCAAAGACACTTGCAAGGTCACGATGAAAGCATTCAACATCGACCCCAATGAATGGGAGAACCTTGCAAATGATCGAAGCAGATGGAGACAAAAATTGCGCAGTGGCACGCTCGCAATAGACTTCAAGGCAAAAGAAACATACCTGACAAAACGACAGAGGCGGAATGAAAACACTCGCCAAAGTGAACCCAAAAGACTGACCTGCAATCACTGCCATCGCACTCTCGGGTCAAACATTGGTAGAATAAGCCACGAGAGAAGCTGTCAGTCAAAGTGAAAGTGAATATTCTAGCTGCTAAGACCGTCTGTAAAGACGCTAAAGGCCATATATACTTCCCCTTGACCACATCTGGCGGTCCACCTAGTCAAAATAAACAGGTTTATCCCCCTTTCACTACAGTGAGCTACAACTCAGTCCTGTAATGGTTCACCCCATTACACACAGATTCAAACAACTCCAAAAATTATGGAAGGCAGTTGTCTTCTTCGTTGTTCTACTAGTATACAGACACCAACTCATATATTATACCTTTCTTAAAAATGAATCGTCTCATCGTTAATTTGATATCAACATGCTAGTTCTTCCATCCAACTATTAGTAACGAAAGATCTGATAAACCTTTTCGTAGTGTCTTTTTTTTAAAGAAAGAAAAGAAGATAATTTATTCGCTGAAGATATAAAATGGGCCTAAGTGTCAGACAACAAATTTCACAAGCCTGGGACCGACATAACCATCCAATGTCCCACAACCCAGCTTGAACTGTTATGGGGCCCCTTCGCAACCAGCAACAATAGGGCAAAACCCCAAATTCACTCATTAAAAAAAGTTTCTTCAGCCCCCCCCCCCCTCCCCCTTTCCAGGATTGGCATTGGTTTCAGAGTAGAAGATCTGCGATTGTCCTCACCCCGTCAAATCTACTACAGAACACTTCAACCCCAAACTACCCAAATCTTAACTCTTTTCATTCTAATCCTAATTACTGCAACTGCACATCGATCTATCAATCAAATCAACTAAAAAAATCAGTCAATCCAACAAGTAGAAAGCGCACATTCTAGACAACTTCCCTAATACCGGTACTCCAAGTTGAGGCAAAATAGAATTATTGCTCTAGTAAAAATGCATGCTGCCAATGATGTACACGGCGCTCTCTGAGGGCAGAACCGTCAGATGGAGGCAATAAGTCCCGCAACAGAAACGTATCAGTGACTGAATTAAGATCACTACAGCGGTGTTCTGTGGTTAACCACAGTCTGTAGCCTACGCTATCTTTCTTCCTGCCCAGTCCACACCGACTTGTTCTTTACTATACGTTTCTGGAAACATTCGAGATTGGTGCTTCTAAAACATCTTTTACCACTTCCTGCTGCCCAGACTGGCGAGGGGGTGGGGGGGGGAGGGGTTGGGGGGGGGGGGGTCATAGACACTTTCAACCATAGAAACATTAATTTCTTACATCTCCGGAGAATCTCAAAGGAAGGTACATAACTCTATTTATTTTTGTTTCACTTTAGGCTAAGAGTGATCTTTCCATCGGCAACTATCGAATTGGGATATTGGGAATTCCCAGTCCAAGGTCTTTTTCTGAGAAATCGAGTCGCGTTTTCGCGCTCGATGTTCAGTGCTTATATTTCGGTTTACTGTGGCCAGTTTTAGTTCTTTATTTCCTACGTATAGTATCCTGATGTAAGAAAGATGTGTTTGATCAACTGAATTATTTTTATTGGCCCGACATAGAAGACTCGCGACAGTTGTTCCACACAAGACGAAATGAAGATTGCCAGGCAGTGACGGGATTTGCCGCAGAAACTTGTGATCGATCACTTGACCGGATCACTCTGCGCTGCAAAGTTAGGCCTGGGCCTCTTCACCTTTATTACTTTGCTTTGAGGGCTTGGTAAGTTCGCATTTCTGTAGTTATTGACTTTGTTTGAGACTCTTCCCGTGAAATTATTCAATGAATGGTAAGAAGCCTGAGGATAGATCGAAACTGGATACAATGTGGGGGGGGGGGGGGGGGGAGTTCATGGAAAAACTATGTCATGGTGCAACGCAAACCAGGTCTACATCGCAGATTTTTGGGGAACTACTTCAGACCATTTATACTTGAAAGTGCAGCTCCCAGGTGTAGATATCCCAGCAGCCTCGGGAAAACCTTGCTGGGATTCCAGGGTTTGGGCTTCACTTTTCCTTCAGTTTTGCTCTTTTTTTTTTTTTCTTCTTTTTTTTAGGGTGAGTCAAACGCACTGGACAGCTGGATCACAGCAATGCATAAGAAAGCATTTATCCTAACGGTAAGTTCCAAAACAGATGAGTACCTAGTTCATTCGGCGCTTTTTCGGTTGTTCCCACCCCAACTTACCTAGGCTATTACTAATATTAGTCGATTGTCAGATTGATATGTAACGACGTGAGGGTCTAGTCAGTTTGTATCATCGAGGCCGTAGGCCGATGTTCGTCTGGGCAGTAGTCAGATTGACATATCAGGGAAAGCCGCCGGGGTAGCTATGTATTGTTTTCACTCGGACTATGGAACGCATTCGGAAGTCCTTCCGTTAACTAAGGAGGGGTGGGAACAACCGAAAAAGCGCCGTTCATTCTTTGGAAAAGAGTTGTATAGGTCCAGACCACTTTGAACTCCTACAGATCTATGCAAAGCATGTTTTCTTTTTAATTGTTTCCTGGTTGAAAGAGTCAGTATGGGGTAGGTTTAATTGGGGTAAGTTCAGGGGCGAAGCGTGGCCCACTGCAGAGGGTAATCAGAATTTACACCAGTAAGATCCTATAATAGGGCGTATCGCTGCATCATATTTACATAATTATAAATGCAGCGACTAAAACAATGAAACGGGTGCTAGGCACTGCAAAATGTAAAGAGCGGACTTTCCTTGACAACAGGACAGGAATGCAGCAATTTACAAGCCAAACTAATCTGAAAATCGGTACCATTCATATATACTAACAGACTTATAAATGCATATTTTTCATCCAATTTTTAAAATATAATATGAAAGGCCAGTTTTCATTGTCATATTCATAGCCAGAGATTTTGTTATTCTACCATGTCATAAAGTTTCTAGAAAAGGACCCATTAACATTAAATGGCAGAAAGTGCTTAAGTGGCATCTCTGTGACACAACGATGTGCAGCAATCTCAGAGAAGTGGCTATAATCTGCCGTTGTGGTGTAGGTTCGCTCGACCTATCAAGTGAAGTGATGTTCTTGATATGTTCGACTGATTTTGATCACAGTTATCTAGATCTAGACTATATTATTATGCTTTGATAGCTCTTACTGTGCGTAGAGTAAATTATTCTTAGATTACCTCAAACAAACAAAAAATCCATACAAAATCTTTCACTCTACCCTTTACCTTTCGATTAGGATGAAAACGACTGCATAGTGAAAAACATGTATAAATCTAGGTAAAATCAGGTCAAACTTTGATTATAATCCTATTTTTATCCCTATTCTGCTGTCTACCGGGCTATGTCGACGAATACAGGCTATGCTCAAGATAGCTTCCGGGTGTAGTCAAGTCTTCTTCGTCTTTGTTAATCACTGATTAGGAACGAGTTCATAAGGTATAGGTCCCTAAAAAGATTCTTTTCGGTGAGGGGCGTTGGACTATATAACAAACGCAAATACTGAGGTAGAATTGAATGCTGAACTGACTAAATGGACTTGGGAGTTGGGCTCGATCTGGAAAGCACAGTAATTATAGAATTAATATTCGAAGGGTAATCACTAATTATTTGATTATGAGGAAGCCTCGCCCCTGGATAAGATGAGGTTTAGGATCAGGGAAGAGGATAGGGTTAGGGACAGAGTGGCCCTGACCGTGTTTGGGACATGACATAAGGAACTTTTTCCCATTCCAATTCTACTTTTTTTTTTAACCCCTGCATTGCAACACTTTCCCCCACCATATGCTGGACAGCAAACTCTCACTGTTGATATTAGGAGGCGTACATCCCCACAGCGCACATGCACAATCAATTTTAGGACATACAGTTCACATCCACAGTGCAGTAAAAGGGTTAAAAGAAAAGAAATTAGTTTTAGAAGAATTAAACTTTCACTGTTCTCATGAGGAAATCAAGTTAGAATACTCATTTTAAAAAAAATTATATGTAGGGAATTTGTGAATTCATCTAGTTAGTGCTAGTGTGTAAGTTTATTGAAGACATCCATGCAGTCTATTCATTTATTATGGATGTGATAAAGGTGACAAGGGTAAATATTATTATCCGGATCTGTATTTTCCACATCACCCAGGTACTTCACTTCATAGAGAACATTATTATCTGTGTTCTCCGTGTGACTTTCACACCTGGCAAGAATAACAATGGAGATCAAGGGACTGCCACCTGGCCAGAATAATTATTTACAATTCAACCTCAACCACTCCTTTTTTTTTCTGGCAATAAGGATGAATATATAATATTCTTTGATCCTAGAATATCCCTGCATCGTATTATCGTCAAGAGCTGATTACAGACTACATTGAGGGCACCTTGGATATTGATGTGAAAGATGTGAGACTGCACCCATTCACCCCAGAAACTGCACTGGTGCTGGTAGATGGTATTATAGATGGTGAGAATTTTTGTCCAAGAGAGTATTATTAGGACCAAAACAAAAAAACATTTATTGGCAATGCATGGTAGTTGGTACATTATCACCCAGCCAGCACCCTGGTGCCAATCAGAAGCAGATTTCCAAAGGTTTGGTAGAATGAAGGTTTCCTCCATCAAAATGATGGCGGTGCAATTTTGTAACCAGTGGAGCTGTGTAGGAATGATGTCTTTCTTAAACAAAACTAGAGGTCAATCCTGTGTGCGGGATTGACATCAGGATGCTGGCTGGGCAAAGAATTAGACCGACTAAAGACACAGATACCTCAGACGGGCAGTAAGTATTGTTGTTTACTGATGAACATTTCATGTGAAGAGACAACTAAAAATAACAACAGAGGCAATTAATCTTATGAAAAATATGGACACATACATAATTATTTCCACTTGACAGATTTTGATGCTGCAAGGAAGGCTCTTCAGAAAAATCCATTAGGTTCCCAGGTGCTGAAACTGGTGAGAGCTCAGAAGGAATCTGCAGTTATAGTGGAGAATTTTGATGGACGAAGTCTGTCTGCAGAGGAATTAGGCTATTACTTCAACAGTGAATTTGCCGCAGGAAAAGATGTCATAGAAACGGCATGGCTACAACCTCATCTTCAGATTGCAGTCATAAAATTTCTGCCATCTGAAAAGAAAGGTAAAACACATACTGAGGAAGTCATTATTTGTTATTGGATGAATCGATAATACCAGTTTTACTTATTTAAAATTTTTTTGGGGCTGAACTTTTCAATTCTAGTTTCAGTTTTATTATAACTATGTTAAATCAAACCATGTTTCAGGCTCAGTTTTCATAAGTGCATTACTGGTACATGTCTTTCATTTCATCTGATTATCATTTGGGCGGACACATATTGTTCATAGATCAAATTGTTTGTAAGTTGTTTATCATTGGCATGGTAGGTCTATGACAGTAAGTTCACACAATGTGTGTGTGTGTGTGGAATTGACAAGCTGCGACATTAAAAGCGGAATTTAACTGCATAAGTGTGTGGCAGTCTGAGAAACCCGTCGGATGGTGAAAATTCTGGAGTATTATTGAGTAATCAGCTTCCAAAGGTAGTTTGGGTGACCCTAGGTCTAAATTTAGTTGAAGTCAGAAACTCATTCTACATCTATTCCTACATCTTGTGAGTAAGTTTTAGCATGCATTTAATTGTACAGGGCCAAATTTGTTGATATTACGTAATGTTACCATTATCATGGTTAACAACTTTGTCCTCTTTAGACGCACACTCATATTTTCCCACCCTGTCACACCATAGACCAATGGAAAGGGAAAATCCTGGACTTTTCATTCATAGCTAGTAGGCATTGATACATTGGCTCTGTAGTATTTTGTAAGAACTGCGCATCTTCATAAACAAAAGATCACCGTCTGCTTAGAAAAGGCCAACCTTACACTTATCGGTTTTCCAATTGATTTTAATTGCAATTCTAAACTTACATCTGTTAGCTGACAGAGCAACCTTTGCTTTGTTCAGGAAAAATTTCTTTTGATAGCCTTTATTCTAAGTGCAAAAGAATTTTATTTGAATTAATATATGCAAAATATTGCGGTTGCTGTCAACAAGATGGCGGACAGAGAGATAGATCTAAATCTAGTAAAACATCTGTTTTGACTTGACTTTATGCAAAAAGAAAAGTCCTGGATGCTTAAAATGTTGATCTCTACTCAATATCTGAGTTTTATTATGGTTAAAAAATGGCAGTATTTTGCTTTCCTGGTGAGAAAAACACTTCAAAATGTATGAAAATAAATGTGTGAACTTTAGACGCCACTTTCTCATTTTGTAATATCCATGCCATTCTGTCCTCTGTGTCCTTTAGTTCTTTTTATTGTTCATGTGTTGAAATTCTCAACAATTTCTGTTCTTTATTCCTCTGGTGTTGTTAAGGTCATCATCATACCTGATGGACGAACTATTATTAATATCCACGTATTTTGTACCTCTAAAATATCACAACTCTGTTCCTTATGAAGGTATTTTAAAAATATGAAAAGCACAATACTCGGCAAAACTACATGATGGTGCCAATAACTCCACTTGTGAAATTTTCGCAACCTAGTGGGTTTTGTCAAGCTGCCTCACAAATGATATTTGGCAGAAAAAGCCTGGAAAGAAAATGTCCAGATGAATGCTGGGAAGCTAGATCTCTATTCCTGAGAAATTAGATTGTTAATCTTTTCATATACATCAGATTACATAAAGTTCTGATAAATTCTTAATCTCAAGCTCACAGGAGTGAAAGTACAAGTTTGCAGTAGACCATGGGAAAGAGAGAAATCTATCAACCGGCATTCACATTCATCTATGGAATTGAACTCTAGCATTTGAGGAGAGAAAAATGGACGTACAGGCATTTTGATACCCAACCAAACAATATGATTGCTCGTGGGCAAATTCACAGAAATCATTTCTGATGTAACTTTAATTTTAAAATGTGAGGAAAATTAAGAGAAAAATCAGAGTGAGAAAGAAACACATGTAGATGGCATGCAATTAGGAATGGAACGAAAGATTACTGCTTACCAGAAATTGCTCTGCCAACTGAGCTACTTGACAGATAACACAGATTCCAATAATTTCAGGTTTTCAGAAGTTTTCTTTATTTCATGAAGAAAGCCCTTAAAACACTGTTTTGTCTAATCAATCAAATTCATTCTGCAAGGCCCACTCTCATGTGATGTTTGCTGGAGAATTACATCATATCGAATATTTAGAAAATTTATTGATTTATCCATATGATAGCTTTTGGGAAATGTTTTGTAAAAACAGAAACAAAAAAAAATGAGATGTAACGTTAATTAATTCTTGCTTGTATTTTTATTTTTTTCTTTAGCAGAGAGTGATGACAGGGTGGGAATTTGAAAGTGAAAGGAAAGTCTTCTTACCACAGTTAGATTTTACACACACAAAAGAATATTTTTTTAAAAAATGTTGTATTGTCGTTTATTTTTCAGTGGTGCAGAAGATCCTGAAGAAGAAAGACCATGTGCCTTTACCATCAGAAAATTATCACATTTCTGTCAGTCCTTTCTACCGCAATTTCCATGAATACACTCAACAACAGCAAGGGTTAGAACATGAGGATGAAAGAGTTCAGGATGCTAGGGAGACAACAAAACTGAGAGGGAGTTCCTCTCCAGCAAATGCTCCTAAGCAGTCAGGCAGGATTGCCAAAAATGATTTGGCCCAAAAGAGTACTCAGCATAGAGGTTGTGAAGCTAATCTGACTAAAGAGATGGACATTAAAGTGAGCTGGAGTAAAAGACAAAATGAAATTGGCAAAAAGTCAAGTAAGAACAATGATGATGATACTTATGAAGAAAAGAAAAGATCAGAGAGTAAAAAGAAACGTGAAAAGAAGATAAGAGAAAAAGACAAAACCAAGGGCAGTACAGATGAAGAAGAAAAGGAACAAGGCAAGATGGATGGAAAAGACGAACTTGGAGAGAAAGCAAGAGATATGGACAGAAGCGGAGAAGAAGGAGAGACAGAGGAAATAGACAACAGTGACAATGAAGCCTCAGAAGAAGAAGCAGGATACAAAAGCCCAGTTATAGCCAAAACTTTCAAACCTGGTATCAAAGATAAAGAGGATGAGGCAGATGATGACAAGGATGAGGGAGCAACTGAGGAGAGTGACTCACCAGAGGAAGAAGAGGACAGTGAAGGGGAAGGCTTAGAAGAAGAAGGAGGAGGAGGAGGATCCAGGAGCCCAGAATTATCCAAAACTTTGAAAACTGGTATCCAGGATGAAGATGATAATGCAGATGAAGATGAGGAAGCTGGAGCAAGTGAAGAGAGTGATATGGAAGAAGAAGAAAAGAACAGAGAGGAAGAAGGTTCAGGGGAAGAAGAAACAGGATACAAAAGTCCAGTATTAGCCAAAACTTTGAAATCTGGTATCAAGGATGAAGAGGATGAGGCAGATGATTACAAGGATGAGGGAACAACTGAGGAGAGTGACACACCAGAGGAAGAAGAGGACAGTGAAGAGGAAGGCTCAGAGGAAGAAGAAGGAGGATCCAGAAGCCCAGAATTAACCAAAACTTTGAAAACTGGTATCCAGGATGAAGATAATGATGCAGATGAAGATGAGGATACTGGAGAAAGCGAAGAGAGTGACGTGGAAGAGGAAAAAAAGAACAGGGAGAAAAAAGGTTCAGGGGAAAAAGGAGCAGGACGCAAGAAGCCAGAATTTACAAAAACTTTGAAATCTGGTATCAAGGATGAAGAGGATGAAGCATATGATGACAAGGATGAGGGAACAACTGAGGAGAGTGACACACAAGAGGAAGAGGAAGACAGTGAAGGGGAAGGCTCAGAAGAAGAAGGAGGAGGATCCAGGAGCCCAGAATTAACCAAAACTTTGAAACCTGGTATCCAGGATAAACAGGATGGGGCAGAAAGTGGAGAGAGTGATTCATCAGAGAAAACAGATGACCATGAAGAGGAAGAATCAGATGAAGAAGAATCCAAGATCTCAGAGTCAGAATTAACAGAGGACAGGTCTAGATTCAGTCATAAAGTCTGTGCCACTGATCGTGTAAGAGGTTCGCATCCGGGACGTGGAAGAGGGAACAAATTTTCTGCAAAGTCAGGAAAAGATACCATAAGAAAAACCCATAGTTATACTGGAGAGTACACATTGTCAGAAGTTCAACAGGAAACACAGGCAAGCTCACTCAAGAAGACACATTTGCCAGTCCCAAGCAAGAATCCTAAACAACAAAAGTCAATGAGGGGAAATTTTAGGGCCAGAGGTCCAGGGCACTCCACAAGGAAAGATCCTGAAGGGTATGAGAGAGATAAATGGAACACCAGACAAAACAGTGCTTCAGCGGAAGAGTGTGAAACTAGAACCAGGCAGATCAGGTCAAGCTCGGCATCAGCTGAAGACATCCCTTCGCATCCTGGAACGAAAAAATCAAGTGAGAGGCCAAGGCACAAACTCCGAGGCCGTGGTGGGTCAAAGTATGTGCCGGCCAGTTCAGGCAGACAGGGCATGTCATCGAGGATTGGAAAGTCCCAAGACAGGAAAGATGACCCACACAGTTGTGTATATGAGGATCCTGAATTTTTAAAAGCTCAAAAAGAAGAAGGACAGAAAAGGCTCCTGGAAGAGAAATACAAAAGAGCTCAAGAGGAAAATACTAAACTAAAACTAAAAGAGGAAAATACAAAACTAAAAGAGAAAATTACTGAAAAACTTGATTTGGAGCCATTTCGGGTTGCACTGATACAACACTGCTTTGGACAATTTGGGGAATGCTCTGTTACATACGGTGACAAAGAAAAGTGTATAGTGTTAACTGGACCAGATGACGTAGTGAAGAAAAAGCAGATTGAGGTATTGATGGAGATCCAAAAGATTAAAGAAAAAGTCTTTGAATTATGTCCTGACATGATTGCCATCTTTACAAGTGATGCAGGAAAGCAGTACATTGAAAACCTCAACAAATGTGATCTGAATGGAGCCAGGGCATTCTTTGATGGTAAATCCCTGGCAGTTATAGCTAATGAAGAAAATATTTTGAAAGCTGCAGAAGACAAATTGCAACACAGACTTAATCACACAATAACCCTGTCAGCAGAATGTAAAATACCTCAGGATAAACTGAGAACTTTACAGGATCGTCTTGAACACAAGTTGCTAGTCAAAATGTCTTGGAATGAAGAATGTACAAGTGTTTTTGTTAAAGGCATCAGGGATGATGTTATGAAATGTGAGGCAGACATTCAAGAACTAATAAAGGAATGTGAGGTTTGGGAAAAAACATTCACAGTGAATGGTCCAAGAGCAAAATATTTCAGCAAAGTTTACAGTGATAAAATAAATTTTTTGGTTAGAGAAGCTGAAATCGTGCACAGTGATATATCTGACCAAAGGGTAATTATCAGATTCAAAGGTACAAAAACACAAATAGATGAAGTCAGCAGTAATCTACAAAAGTTGCGGGATCAGGTAAACTTGGAGCGTTGGGCCTTAACATCTGAATTTCAAGGACAAGCAGAATCGGCGCTAATTGCTCATGCCTTGGAATCCTCTGACATCCAAAGCAAAATAGAACACACTGAGTTCAGCGAAAAATGTTGTGTGATCATAGAAGCATCACAGGGTGCCACTTCTGAACCTTCAGAGCAATGGGCTCACCATAATGCACGGCCACATAAAACATTTAAAAAAAAGGCACCTGATGAGCTGAAATTGAAAGTGACTGCAAACTGTCAGCTGGTCATCAAATCGTTTGGTGATATCACTAAAGAAAGGTCTGAACTCCTGGTCAGTACCCTGACACAAAATGCAGATCTGAGAAAGACCCGTGTTGGACAAGCATTCAATAAAGCCTGCTCTTCTCTCTGGAAAAAATTAAAGAATGAGTTTGAAGCCCATCCATCAGATGCTGTACTGACCACTCAAGGCCCATTTCAAGGTTTAAAGTGTCAAGCTATATGCCATGCCATTCTCACACCTTGGGAGCCTAACACTTCACCTACTCAGCTAGAAAATGCTGTCAAAACAGTTCTTGGACAGGCAAAAGCTTTAAGTGTTACATCTATTTCATTTCCAGCTCTTGGATGTGGCAAAGCATTCAAATTTCCTCCTCAAAGTGTTGCACAGATTGTCCTCTCCAACATAGACCCAGCCAACATCAGTAGTTCTCTCACTAAAATTGTTCTCCTTGCCCCTGACAGAGTTCTTTATAGAGAATTGAAAAAGGAGGCAGAGAAAAAGTTTCAGGCTGATGCTACCAAAACTGAAGGTGCTGTGGGAGGGGCTGAAAGGGCTGACAGTGATGAAAGTGAGGAAGGCACTGATGAGGAGGAAGAACAGACATTGGAAGACATGAGGCCATTTGATCTGCCTATTTCTAATGATTTGGACATAGTTATAGCCAGTGAGAAAGATCCTGCTGCCATATGGTCAGAGCTTAAAGAGAAACTCCGAGAACATTGTCTTTCTGAGCACACCTATAGCCAGAAAATACTACATTTTTGGCCAAAAGATTCACAGCTTAGCATTTTCCAAGAAGCCAAAAAACAGTTTGTATGGATGGAAAAGCATGAAGATGCCAAATCAAATCAACCGGGGTTCAAGTTAAAGGGTGAAAAGACTGCTGTCAACAAAGTGAAGGATTACATTGGCCAAGAATTTGAAAAACTTGTACAGAATAGGCCAAAACAATCACTGAAGTCCAAGCAAGCACCAGTACGTGGGACTGTGGAGTTTCTGAAATTTGCCAGTGACAGTGATGAAATGTTCCCGTCATACTGGAAGCTTACCAAAAAACTCAAGAAAATGAAAAAGGATGAACCAAGTAAAAATGTGAAAGAAGAACAATTCTTGGTTACGGTTGACTCCAAGACCAAAGCAGCAATTGAGAAACTTGTCAAAAGTACTTGGGATCCCTCACGTATAGGTCTTGGTAATGATGCAAAAGGTTTGAATTTTACTGACATTGAAATATTGAATGTGCAGAGGATAGAAAACCCATATATGTTTGAAAAATATCAAATGCACAGAAAGGGATTGTTTAGGAAAATGGCCAAGGAGGACCAAATTTGCCAAGATGTTGGCACACTACCAGGTTCCAAAGGAAGAATTACTACAACAGAAAAGTTGGAGGATTTCATGAAAGAAGAGTTGTACTATGAAATCAACGAGCACTATCTTTTTCATGGTACCCAGAAAGGTCTCATTCCTGCTTTGAGTCGTAATGGCTTGGACCCAAAAGTGTCTAGCCAAAGCTGCATGTTTGGGAAAGGAATCTATGCTGCAGAGCAGTTTACAAAATCTGACCAATATACAGGTATTATGTTTATTCTTCCATAGCAAGATTACCATATTTCAAACACTATTTAACCAAAGATGTAAATTATCTGTGCTTAAAGACAGTTTTACTCATAATTCAAACTTTTTCAAATGGTCTTAATAACTTAAACAAATGCAGCATCTTTTAAATGTTTTGTTCAGTTTCAGTGGGAAAGGGGACACTTTTCACCGTGGCTACTTTCTCAAAATTTGTGAGCATACAATTTGATTCTCTCTGTTTTCTTTTTAAATTTAGTTGACGTGTTGGAAAACCAAAAACTATGAAATTCACCCACAAGAAAATTGCCAAGCAATGCTGAGAAAAAGCACATTTTTTCACATGTGTGCACTAGTTTTAGGTGTATATATAACACACTTCTGCTTTGTATTCTCATGAATCATCTCCATAGCTGTATGTATATCCGATTACTATTTTTAACTCATTCCACCCGGAGCTAAATTCCAAATTCCGCCGGAGCAAAAACTCAGTTGACATAAACTGATACTGGGTGATTGCAGAAAAAAACGTTTAATGCAAACAAAGAAGAAAGAAAGGTAGACATATTTGGTATCAAAATAAACAGAATTGAACAGAGAAACAATGTCCTGTCTTTTTGTGTCAATTGTAGTGTCTGTGCTGCTAATATGTTGAAGGAATGGTAAGTGTTTAGTTGTAACCCCAAAAAAATTTCTACTTACAAATTCACTTTTGCCACCTCTGGTTTTGACTGTAGTTGCCCTAGGTGGTCAAGAGTAGCGTCAAAGTGTAGGTAATTCAATTCCCTTTCATGCGGTACCAAATATATGGACTGTACTTGTAATATCACTTTCATAACACTCCAAATGAAATAATAGGTCCGAACATTTTTACATAAATTCCATGCAAATGAACGGCTAATTATCAAGGTTTCGCTCCAAAGCAATCAAACGAAACAAAACTGGAAGAAGCTGTATTATTTAGGTCAATAAATAACTCTACTAGCGATTGTCGTAAAATATTTCAGCAAATAACCGCTGAGTATAAAAAAATACTGGTCAAAACAAATTGATGAGTGGCTCGTTTCTCCGGCGGTTTGACAGGAAAAAATTGACGACTGAGTTGTCGCTCCGGGCGGAATGAGTTGAGCAAAAGAATTTATCATCCATAAATTTATATTTGATGTTGTCAAGCAGGTTGTTTTTGACATCCTCATCTACATTGAAGTTGGGGATCTCTGATCTGTAGGCTTCAGCATTTTGCTGATGCTGAGATAATGAGCATTTGAAAATAGATTTAGTGCGTTAGTCACCTTGAACAACAGATCAGGAGTTCTCAAACTTTTTGAGTGTTGAAATTCTCTGTAGTTCATCTTACCCCAAGCAGAAAATAAATAACATTCTTTACAAGTTTAGTATCTTGGAATGACATTTATCATTGTACAGCCCTTTTGAGGGCTGGGAATGGAGCAAGGGAAGAAAAACAGAAGGAAAAGAAGAACAATATTGAAAAACAAGAAGCAGGAGAAGAAGAGGAAGAGGAAGAAGGAGACCTTGCAGAGGAAGGGCAAGAAATGAGGAAAACCAGAAAGAAATATCAGAGAAAACAAGCGAGAACAAGAAAATGGAGGTGTAAATGCCAAGAGCAGCAAACCTCATTATAAATATAAAGACCCCAAACCATGACATTTGTCATAGGATATAAAAAAAAAACAACACATAATTTGCCCATGTGACACATGCCTCCATAGAAAAAAAAAGATTGTGTCACATATAAGCATCATTGTTTTCTTTTTATAATTGTCAACTTTCATCTTCAAAACCTTAGTACAAATCCATTCATGCCCTAAGGCTTAGCAACCTGCTGAATTTCTGAAATTGGTCCCAGGGGGTCAATATCAACCACTTACACCCATGCCATTGATGGTTCATTTTTCAGGGAAATTTGGAATTCAAGGCTTTTATCATTACCGATTTTACATCTTCCAGATCGTCAACAGCGCACTCAATTAGGAACTGAGCTGACGGTCATTCTGTCGCGAATGTTACTTGGAAATGTCTTTGTATGTGACCATACCCACCCAAGTGTTGCCAATAAAGGTACATATATTGTGCATCACATTTTTTAACTTTTCCACTGATCTTCTTTTCAAAGCTCTTGATTTTTAAGTTACATTCCAACTTAATTACGTCACCAAAGTTATGATTAGTTTTTGGAGAGAAGTTCCACTCCAATTGACTTATTTTGCATTTCTTCTTTTGAGCAGGCTAAACAGTTACAGGCCGACAATATTCTAAAGGCATTATATTTACATGTAATATATTGAATTGACCAAACTATGGTCGACAGATTCTCCCCTTTCTTTGAGAAACAGTGACTTACACACTTCAGTTGTATGTACATGAAGTTCCTGGTAGAAATTGTCTTCTAAAATGAATGTAAAATCTGGTGATATTCATGGTTGTCATGGTTTTGTTCATGAGATAAAATGTTTTCATTTTGTATGTGTCAGGTTGCAAACAGCATTGTCACGCGTCACCCATTTTCTTCACTGATTGTAAAGTTGTCATTGTTAATTTTTTAAAAATTATGTTTTTATATCCTGCCAGATGCTCAAAAACTGACAAGACCACCATGCATGTTATGTAAACAAGATATATGTGGATGTCATCGACAGCAGCTGTATGACTCTGTGATGGGGGACGGAAAGTGGATTTTCCGTGAATTTGTAGTTTATGATCAGAGTTACTGTTACCCCGAGTATGTTATAACCTATAAACGGATTTAATTTCCAATTTTTACACACAGTGCTAATTTTAATGAATTTTAATGAAATTTTCTTTTATTTACTGATGCAATTGACAGAAGTCATTTAGTCATCAAACCATGGCTCTTCTTTGCATGGTTTCCTCATTTGCCATAGAAATGATGATCCAAGGGTTTTATGGATATAGTTCAATTTTTTTGTTTCCCACATCAAAAGTAAAAGTTGATCTTTATTAGTGTAGTAGTAGCTCAGTTACCAGTGTCCTATGACCAAGCTAACTTCCATTTGAACCGAGTTGAATTTGTTGTTATAAATTTTTTTTTTCCTTCTTCAGGAAAGGTTGAAGGAAAGCTTGATACTTTGTCTTGAAGTGCTAAAGAACTTTGAATCTTGTACTTCTAAGAAGCCAGTTAGTTTATATCCTCAGTGAAAGTGTGAAGTTTTTTTTCGCATGTTTATTTAAAGCATGAAACAATTCAAGATAAGGAATATTAATTTGTCTTGAAAGTACAGCAACAGCATTATTGCAGATGATGTGCAAGTTGTGGTTTTTTTACAACTCCTCCTTTTTTTAAACATCTAATGCCGAGCATTGCGGTAGTTGATAGCAAAAAAATAATTGGAAGAATTTTTAGTTGTCTGCATCTATTGTGTGTCACTGATGAAATAGAAAATTCTTTATTTTATGTATATTCTGTCACATGTGGACTAAAAAATGTGCGTGCTTTTTCACCTGTGCCTCTTTTTTTTTTTAATTCCAACTAATTAAATGTCATTTGCATAGTGGTTAAGAAGCCAGCACACTCTTAATACATCAGAAACCAAGTACCCAAGATATATATCATCTCTTTGCCCTCTGTTGTATTTCATTTACATTAATATTTGCTCATGACCCAGAGTGTGAATAACTATGCTGGCACAGTAAATTCATAATTGATTTTTACATGATGAATTGCTGTCCGATGCAAGCGCAGCACTGCCTGAATTTTGAATGTTGGTTTCTATGTGTGCAGTTGTGGCTGTAACAACTATAGTTGCTGTTTTATGTAAGTGAGAGGGTTCAGTTAAAAGTTCATGACTCTGTTAGACAGCTTTGTAATTGTTCATTGTAATAAATTGCCCTCATTTATCATTTTCACTGAAAGTCTTATCTAATGAAAAATTCAACAGCCCCAACAACACAGTGATCTATGGCAGTCAAAATTTCATCAAGGCAATTCTCACAGAATTTTTTGTTTCTTCTCTTTTCAAGGAGATGGAAGAAATGGTCAGCGCACGTCCTTCTGCTTAATAGTGATATGATGAAAAATTGATTTATGAAAAATCTTTGAGAAGGCATTGAAATTCACTGTGCACTGCGAAAAAACATTTTTAAGTGGGTCCGGTGACACAGACGGTGGCACCCAAGATTATGTCTTAAGTAGAATTTATGTGGATGTGTTTATAACAGAATAGCATCCCATGTTTTTTTGTTTAGCAGACTATAATTAAAAATAATGTTTACCAGTGTGCTTATTTCTGGATCAAACTCATACGGTCATTTGCATTGTGCAGAATGTACATGTGTCATAAGTGTGGACATCTATGTCTTTGAAGTCCATGTCACAAGTTACTGCAAGTGTTTATGTGCAAAGATTATGCTTTTCAACACTGAACACTTGACAGTGATTAAAATTCCGTTATAATTTATTTGAATGTATTTTTATTGATATTTTTACATGTTGTTTTTCTACTCTTAAAGTGATGTCAGAAAAATTTAAAACCCTGAGTCTTTCTATGTGAATGCTTTGCTCTTTTGTATGACTTGGAGATACATGTATAGTAAATGTGGAATTGTAGCCAGAGTTTGAAAATTAACATTAAATTAAGTGATAATGATTATTGCTGGAAATTAGACAAAGCCCTAGTGATCAACAGGCTCACACAAGTTTTGTGTAAATTAATGAAAAGGATTTTTTGAGATTCAGAAAATCATTTTCATGATGTTTTGTGTTGCTGTTTAGCCATGATTACAAGACTCCAGATTAGGAGGTGATTCACTGTGTTCCGTAGTATTGATTTCCTTTTTGTCTGTTTATTGGTGAGGGAGATAATGGATGTTAGTTCCCCCAAGTTTAGTATATCATGTAATACCCAACCTTTATTCACAGCTGACGTTATCATATTGCGTGTTTGAAAGATCAGCTTATATGAAAGTCACAGGGTATGAAAAAGTTTATGGTTTAATCATAGAAATGATGCTGGTGACTGTAGCCTAATCATATCAATCAAGTGCTAAATCAGGTATTATAATGTCTTTTGTTATATTTGACACATGGACAAATTTAGTTATTCTGCCTTCATATTAGTTATTATGCACCCCTTTCTTTTTCTTTGTCATGCACAGTTTTGCTTTTTGATTTCTGCATCAACTGCTTACAATAATGACAACATGTGTCAAAGCATACACTTTCAAAACTAGATAATGTACATCAAAAGTTGCATACATGTAGTTAATTGTCAAAACCCGACCTTTTTGAAAAATTGAGGTATTTGGCATGCTTGTGTCATAATGGCTAAGAAGCCAACAGACTGTCAATACATCAGAAACCAAGTACCGAAGATATATCACCTCTCTGTCCTGCTTTATAGTTCATTTACATTCCTTTATAATCATGACCCGGTGATCCAGTGTGTGAATAACTATGGCTGGCACTGTCAATTCATAATTGATTTTTACTTGATGAATTGCTGTTCCATGCAAGGGCGGCAGTGGCATGAATGCTGCTTCCTGTGCGTGCAGTTGTGGCTGTGCCAACTATAGTTGCTGTTTAGTTATTATGCATCCCTTTCTTTTTCTTTGTCATACACAGTTTGCTTTTTGATTTCTGTATCAACTGAACTTTTACAAGAATGACAACATGTCTCCAAGTAAACACTTTCAAAACAAGATAATATACAACGAATGTCGCGTAGTTAATTATCATAGCTTGACCTTTTTTGAAAAATTGAGCTATTTGGCATGCTTGTAGGCCTTTAGAGGCCACAGGCTGTGTTATGAGTTGGGGTTAAATTCTGAAAAGTGAGGGTTAAATAGTATTTTGTTTGGAAATATATAATTGCCAGGTCTGATAAAAAAGAAAGCTTCTCCTGGAAAATGAGTAAACACCAAAATTTGATCGTTTACCATGGGCCTTTCGACATATACAGTGAAGTTGATGGTAGTTTGACAAGGGAGGCGACCTTGCTAAAAAAAAAGAAGGGGGTGGTATAAATATGTACCTTGCTTAGTTTTTGCCCTTTTTTCTGGAATTGGTGTAACCAGACATTTTCAGCAGAACATTGCATCTTGTAGCCTGCCATACCCTGCTTTTTTGTGCGCTTTTTTTATATATTTTTTTTTTATTTTGCATCTAAAGAAAAGGATTTTATAAATAGTCTTGGGAAAAAAGAATTAAATGGTTTATGCATTGAAATTTACATTTTCTGTCTTTGTAAATCTTTACAGTGTTAGTGTGGAAACAAAAGTGGTCCTCTATCTCAGTGTACTGGGTATGAAAAACTGCATTTCTTGGTTCACGTTTCACAAGGAACAAGAGATTACAGTGATAAAAACCCCGAGCTGTGCCATCTTATTGTTTCTAGTATATTTTGTTTGAAGTCAGCGAACTTATATGCTAGTACCCTCTTCTCTCCTCGAAGGGGATCGACGGTAGAGACCTGTTTTTTCTCAATTGATCTAAACTTTGGATCATTATCTGGATGTCCAGATATTTTGAACAGGATGATGCAAAAATTGGGATTACTCAAAAGCAGATCGCCATGCAGCATCATAGGTTGTGCTGTTCTGTCCCTGTGTGCATACAAGTCTGAACATTGATTTGAAAGTTCGACATTCGCCGTTAACCAGGATGAAAATTTTGATAATTCTGGAAGTGGAAATACGAAAGGCGATGTTAAATTATCAGCTGAGAAATACAAAAAGGCAGAAAGAACTTAAACAAGGACAAATATAATGGCAACAACAAACAAATCCAAACATATTCCTTTCTGCAAACTTTATGGGGGTGCACAAACTTCAAGAAAAATGAATTAAATTTACATCTCCACGGCAACATGCTTAATTTATTGTAAGTGGCTATTGATTTTATTTTGTCGGTCGTTATGTGTCCACAAGTTTCAAATATCCAATTTCTATGTGTAAATTTACAACAAAAAAAAAAAGTGAGAAACTGTCATGTGAACAATTAATTAGACTGTGAAAAAAAATGAATATTCTATGAAACTGACAAACTGATAGAAAAAAATGTCAATACTGACAGAGAAAAATGACAAATTGTTAATGTACAATTTGAAATACCGTACATGTGAGAAAAACAATGTCCTATAACACCAAGAAATTACAAATAGCGACATCAAACAAACAGTGCTTTGAGAAATTAATATTATATACACAGTGAAGACACATTTCCTTCGCAAGGGTTCCGTGCATTTTTTGGCCATTTCAAATAGAATATTTTGGATAGTGTAACACATTCCTAATATATATGCTAATTTAAACAATTTTAAAAAATGCATACCAATAACTGTCGCAACCAAAACACTCCCGTTTCAAAAGGTGAGTGAATCTGACGAAATAGGGCTTAAGGTGAAGGACTAAATTCCGGAGAAAACCCCTCTAAGTGGGGGAAAAAGCCATTTCCAGTGGAAACTGACACCTGCTTAGAATATGAAAGATTAGCCATTTTGGGGGCATCCATTATAATGTTTTCCTTGAAATCGTCTCAGAAATATTTTATTTTAAATTCTTTTAAATGGGCATGTATTTCACAATGAACTTGGTTTTCTCAGATCCAGTCATATTTCACAATACATGGAAATATAAATATCTATGAAAGGAGTGCGGTATGCCCAGGAAAGTATGTATAGTGTATAAAAGATAGTGACCAGAAAATGGGCAGCGTGGAAAGTAACAATATAATACAACTTCTATTCGGGCAAAACCCGAGAGTTAGATGACATCATATGAACTTAATGTGTTCAGCTGCAAATTTAATTGACGGGAGCATGGACTATCAGGCTACTACTACCGCACTGAGACGAGCCTGTCCTACATCGGTTTGGACTCAGGCGAACTTTTTTGAATCAACCCGCGAGATAGACCTGTTTCAATCTCACTGATGCACGAATTCCCGCTTAATATTAACTCCACATCACACGCTGATTAACCGAGTCAAAACATACTTGACTCTGTGTGCCACTTGTAGATTTGTAACCTAGCCTCAGTGGTCATAAAATGTGTGAGCAATAAGTCAAACTACTTTTCCAGTATGCGTTTCAATTTTCGTTAATAAATACATGTTTTCTAGTAATTTATTAGAATGTTGAGGGTGAATGACGTGAAAAAAAAAAACGTCAAAAAAAGAAACAAAATGTATAAAGAGAATCTCACCATAGTCTAAAATTATTATACACAAAAGACAGACACAGTTTGATATCCTAAAAAAAAACTCATACATTCACATGAAATAACTGATTTCCCTGTTGAAAATATTGGACATTTAAGTTTTTTAAGGTAACATAGTAAAGAATATTAAACAAAATAAGATTTCGGGGAGGAGGGAGACGAGGAGATGTTTCTGAAAGAAAAACATGACATGAGATCACTGCACGAAAGAGAAGACACATGAAAGTGTCTGTCTCTCTGGGGTTTCATCAAAGTTGAAAGGGAGTGCGGGCACTGGCCAACAGTTGGCAGGTGGTGTACCGAGAACTCTATTTGGCGTCTGTTCTGTCTCAGTGCACCAGGTCTGGCTTTCTCGCCAGTTTTGACCCGCGCCAGAACTAGATCTAGTAAAACAGAAATGTTCCAGTCTGGCTGGTGCGAGAGTTCTCACACTACTTCATAGTCCACATCTCACAGTGAAACCGAGACAAAACAGATTTTGACTCAATGCGTCACCACTCTTGGATTCTTCGTTCATGTAAGTAATTTTGACACATAAAAACTTGGACATAGCAGACTTTGATTCAATGGGTCACCAGCTTCGTTCATGTAGGTCATTTTGACGTAAGAAACAGTGATTTATTATATATGTTAATTATTATGAAGCATGTTTGTTCGGTACCTTCACAAGTTACTGCTAAAATGCATAATTATATATTATCATCATCATCAACAACAACAACAACCACCGAAAATCTGCGGACTGGTAGCAAGGCTTCAAACAGTAAAAATAAGACACAAAAATTATATCGTTCCTGCATTATTTTTTAAGTATGACATTGCAACATACGGTTTTTTTCTTTTCGCCACATTTTTACGACGCTACTGCCAGCAGCGGTTCTTAAACATTTCAAACAATCAATTTGGCATTGAATCTTATATCCGATTCCCAACAGGACGCTTATTATCATTTCTGATTCGCTTTCCTGCCTCCAGGCTTTAAGAAACCCATAATAATTAATATGAAAACCCATGAAATCTGTTACAACGTCTCCATACTCTGTCCGACAGGGACTATGAAATTGTTCTCTGTTGGATCCCTGGCCACACTGGCATCAAGGGAAATGAAACAGCAAACACCCTGGCCAAAGAAACATTGAAACATCCGTCAGAACGCCTAAAATACCACACACTGACTTTAAACTCACTATTAATAACTTCATTAACTCGAGATGGCGGGAAAGATGGAATGAACAAACCACAAATAAACTACACTTAGCCAAGATCAACTTGAACAGTGGACTCATGTCTCTCAACAAAATCGGAGAGATGAAATTCTCCTTAGTAGATTCCAGCTGGGTCATACCCACCTCTCACACCGTTTTTTTTTACTTAGGGAGGAAGATCTCCCGAATGTATGGCATGCAATTGCCAACTATCAATAAAACATTTATTATGAATGAATGTGTAGACTTAATGCATATCCGAAGAAGGCATTATGCCTGCTGACCCATAAAAGAATTCTTTTCTAACGTGGATCAGCAACGCATCCTGTCCTTTCTGAGAGAGGCTAAGATCTACAACTTGATTTAAGAACTTCTATACTCATTTGCAAACTTTTTCAGATCCATACAAAACAACTTTTGAGAACCTTACCAATGTGATAAAATTATATGAATGTATTTAATTCTATTGTGAAACTTATAAGCTCTGAATACGAAACATAGATAAAGAAGGTGCGCGCAAATAGACCGTGAAGGATGCGAAGTGGTCGTTATCGTGCCGATGCGCCGAAAAACCCAAACTCAAATTAACTATTTGTGTTGTTGTCTGAAGGAAAAGTGGATGGGCCTCTTTGAGAACTACTTTGGACAATGACACAAGTCCTAAGATAAACTCCGTCTTGTCCTCCTTTTGTCACAGAAAAAATGTTCAGAAAAAATACCCACAGCCAGTTAAAACCGGCAACACTTTTTACGAACAAATCCCTATGAGGCATGCGAGTCTTCTACCAGCACTGACTCTCTTGAAGACACAATCCTCATCTGTGATACAAAACAAAACAACAACAGCTTCATGTCATCCTCATATAATGCCTGCATATCAAGGACTACTATATATGATATAGTAGTCCTTGCTGCATATATATATCTATAATATATATTGGTAACTCGAAACTTTGGTCACCTGAGGCGCAGGAACCGCAACACACTCAGGCTTCAAACTTTGCACAACAGCATATTATCAATGCGAAATTAACATGGGCTATATTAGAAATTATGAAAAGTTCAATTGTTTTTATCTTTATTGCTTGCAGCCATATATATGCCATACAATTTAACCAGTAACGGGGGAAAATTCCATTTCTTCATGAACACTACAATAACTTCTACGTTTCATTTTTCATTGTTTCGCCATCATTTAGATCAATTTCGAGTCATGGTTCGCCATTTTAAGGTTTCGTTATCACTTCCTGCGATGTGTCCACTATCGAACACACTAACCCGTGCGCAAATCATGCTATTGTACGGGATACGCAGGGTGTCAACTCACAAAGGCAGAGCAGTAAGACTTAAATTAAAAACAAACAAACAAAAATAAAATAAACAGATAGGAATAGGCAAGATGAAGCAGGTCCATAATAATCACCCAGAACTGAAACTAATATTCAAAACGATTTATCCCGGGCAGGGCCGGGGACCTCAGCTAGTTAATTTATAATCCTCTCTTTTCCTAAATATGTCATTAATCGAAATTTCTGTCTCTATGAAAGTCATGCCGAACAAATCTAGACTGTGTGTGTAACCGAACTGAATTAAGGGTCCGTTTCATGACAAGAAAAAAAGAGTTGTTATTTGTTGTTTTTTTCGGAGATTACCAACATTCATTGTTTATGTTTATTTTGAGTGCCCAACAATGCTCATCATTATTATATTCATTTAAAACCCGTGCAATTTTGGGAATTTAATCAGATTATTTTTTCAAGCGAGCGAAAGTTCACAAGTCGTCCCCATAGAATGGCAATGTTCTATCTCCACTTTTTTGGCTGAACCACAGACTAATAAATTAACTAGACTGCAAACACGAGCTTCGGGCTGTGTCATTTTTTACGGAATTTCCCGGACTCATATCAAGAAGAGTGGGGCTACCTTGCTGAAAACGGTCGAACGCGCCCAAAGGATTACAGGTGAAGTTACAACCGGAGAACCATCAGCCAGTCCCGGCCTGAAGTAGGCAAGCTTCTGTAGCCGTGGCGTCATGGACAGCATCCCAAGTGGAGAACGGCGTCAGGTTACTCTGAGACAGACAGTCCATCTCTGCTGGGTTGAGTGACGCGTTGTGTACCAACTGGAGGGAATAATAAAAATTATTTGCAGTGGCGTCTCCTATGGAAACATTTGTGTAGATGTGCTCTATTTTTCGACCGTTGAACTTTGTCATGATTCAGATGTTATTAAAACTCACGCAGAGAGTGAGTTGTTTTTTTACCAGGGCCATGAAAAATTGGCTGGTGGCCTTGAACGGTCCTCGCCAAATTATAGTTGGTGAGTAAATAAATGTAAAGTTAAACTGTTGGATTCACGCTTGTGGGTTTTAATGTTCGTGATTAATAAGTAATGGAGTAGGGGTGAAACAAGGTGGGGCTAGTTGACATTGTTAAGTATGACTAGACAAGTTTTTGCACGTTAACTGGCTGGTAGAATAGTGCAGACGTATTACTACAATTAAAATGGTGGGAGGTTTCGACCTATGAGATAGCTGAACTAATTGGGCCAGCGGACTAGCACGCTGGGTAGTTAGATAGTATAAGACATCGTGTAACGTTCAGATTTGGTGAATACAGGCGAGCAGAAGCATCGTGTCGTGAAGTATCTCCGGTTGACCAGTACCTGAACTGTGTGCTTTGAAGACAAGAAGTCCTTGCTAACGGACTGACTGAGCTCTAGAAAGAAAGGTCTGAGTGGGCTGACCTTTGAAAGCCCACGCTGCGCTATATTGATGTTCGCGCCTACCAGTAGGCGTGAGCAATGGTAATATATCTTATTTATTCAAGTATAATAGAGATCGGAGATAGAGAGAGAACTACAGCCCCATAGGAAGACTAAGGAAACCCCAGCTGGCACTCGACCACGAGTGTCCTGTATCATAGATCTATTGCCATAGTATGATTAGAATAATATAGCACATTGTTGATGAATTGAATAGTGATTGTGCATAAAATATAGTCTTTTGGCAACTGCTTAAATTACCTACAAGCCGAAGAGTGCTTCTGTAGGCTTTGAACGTACTGGGCTCTCCTAACATTTAAGCCCATATGATTTATGGAGAGTTTGCCTGGCGACTGGCCAGTGGCGACTCAACTGTCACTTTAAATTGATATCTAGTTTCGTATAATATACCTATTTGCTATTGATTGCAGTACCTCCATAGTTACATGAATATCATTGGTTAAGTTATTAGAGTTTTTTTTGGTTTGAATATATACATGTACCTCTATTGTCTTTTGTTTTGCTATTAATATTTATGTAAACTATGGCCTGACCGGCCTGACATATATACGCTCTAGTTATTTAATACTTTTCTTGTGTGGTTGTGTCCGAGTGTGAGTTAGCTGCCTCTCGTGCAGTCGTAACATCCCCAAGACCCTAACTCTGCTCGTGACAAACTTGGTCATCTAGAATCACCGCATTCAGAGAATGCATATTAAGGGCTATCAGTAACCTTGATGAGACTCTTCTGGATAGAAAGAGTGAGAGAAAGAGAGAGAGAGACAGGAAGATACCAACAGACAGACAGAGACTGTGAGACAGACAGAGATGGGGGGGGGGGGGGGTTAAAATTCGCCTTTCGGTTCAATCAAGAACAGTTTAATTTTAATAAGGGCATGGTCCAAGTACTCTGGAGTCAGGTCAGGTAGAGTGCGGCTACCTTGCTGAAAACTGTCGAACACACCTAAAGGATTGCAGGTGAAGTTACAACCGGAGAACCACCAGCCAGTCCCGGCCTGAAGTAGGCAAGACAGACAGTCCATCTCTGCTGGGTTGAGGGATGCGTTGTGTACCAACTGGAGCGAATAATTTGTAGTGGGGTCTCCGACGGAAACATTTGTGTAGATGTGCTGTGGTATTCGATCGTTGAACTTGGCTCTAAACCCGATGCTTTTGGTAACTGCTTTGTTCAAGAAGTATCGCATATTCTCCAGTCCTATCCATGTAGAATCTCCATCTCTAAAACCGTCTGCATATTCCTGCCAAGTCCGGTTGAAGTTTAGATCACCCTCATTTCTGGCAAAAATGGTACGGACCTGATCCCGTGTTATCCAACATAATATCTTAAGGTCTGTTATTATGAAATCGAAGGGGTGACATGTCACAAAAGCATATCCCCAAAAATGTGTATGATATTTGTAAAAATCTGAACAGTTAAATGACTTCCTATCGCACAATTCGCCAGAATGAAAGAAATTGCAAATACAAGTGCCGAGAGTCTCATTCCATCTGCCGTTAACGCAAATCTTTGGTCTCCGGTCGAAATAGAGCATATCAGTGTCCACAACCTCACATCTTGAGACAGCTGGACAGGGAGTGTGTAAGTAGCAGACACCTCTCGCATTCGTCTTGGTCAGACTAGCGCCAACGCAAGAACTGCGTGTGGAGCACAACGAACAGCAGTGAACAGTACTGGTATTGTCCAGCCCCACCTGGGTCATGCATTGATGAGCCAAACGAGCCTCAACATCACAGAGCACAGCTCGAGAAAATTCGAATGTCGAAAATTTGGTGACCGCCACGAAGAGCAAACTGTGAAGAATTAGAAGAAACGGGATACCTTCTTGAACAATCATGGTGATAAAATGTCTCTGTAAATATGACACTGGTTTAAAACAAAGAGCGTCTCTGTTTCAAATAAAACCAGTGAAACAGCTGCCACTTTTATATATGGCATTGCTCTGCAACTGTTATCGTTTGAGGAAAATGAAATATAAATAGACCTGCAGTGTTAAATTTCCATTATTGAAGCTGTTTCGCCTCCAGCAATTTTAATCCTTTCCTTAAAAAAAAATACAAAAAATCATTAAAGTTATTCGATCTTGGATTATTTTATTAGAAATTATTCACACAGTCCGCGCAAATAATAATGTATTCTGAGCAGTGGCGTACAGAAAGGGGGGGGGGGGGAGGTTCAAAGGGGGCGACGGACTGGGACATCCATTTTAGAGGGCATCCAATCAAAGACTGAAATTAGAATTTAGTATTTTGAAATTTGAAAGTATTACTGTTAACTTCATTGTACAAGCTGCCCTACAGCCCCACAAACCTATTAGTCATGTAAATACTGTGCGTACTGCTGCTTAAGATCAAATGAATTAGCGCCCACGTTATACTTACAGCAAGCCTTGAACACTTGCAGGAAGGAGTATTTTCTAGTGATACCAAATCTGATGCACGATCGCTTCTAAACCTCTATTCAACAATTCTTGTTTCCATGTTTGTTACATTTTTAATACCCAATTTTATTTATCATCAGTGCAGAAAGTTTCAAAACGTTTGCAGGATCCGAAAATGGGTTTCCATGAAGCTTCTTGCCGCCTAATAGGGCTTATTCAAATCTTGAACTTGAAAAATTATATCGAAATTATCCACAATGCAATACAAACAGCTAATAAATGTTGTGAAGAATGGGGAGACCAACTGCACGGACAACGAACAGAAGAATCATGCCTGGAGAATCAGCGGGAGACAGAGAACTGAGGGCACAGCAAGAAATGGACAGAGTAATGACAAAAAGGCTTAGAAAGCCATGCCGAACGGGAAGTTATCCTGAAAAAACGCACATTATAGTTCATTTATTTCCGCGTGGACTATAAAAAACAAAAGAGAGTTTTGCTCCCCCATCCCCACATGTCAACCCTAGCTCACTGAAAGCTCCGCCATTGGCTGATCATGGCTTTGATAGGGACACGGTGAAAACGTAGCAAAAGATTGCTGTCCTGCTTGCTTGTCATTGTATTAAATTGTTTTTATCTTTATTGCTTGCAGCCATATGCCATACAATTTAACCAGTAACGGGGGAAAATTCCATTTCTTCATGAACACTACAATAACTTCTTTGTACTGGTATCGAAACAAAGTGGTCTTAGGGTGTATGGATCGTAACAATAACTTCAAAGATTAACAAAAAATATCCCCAGTTTCGTCACCGAAAAGCTTACCTCCCGGGAGAGGGGGGGGGGGGCATTCTTTGTCCCCAATGTTTAACAACAAAGGAAATATCTTTCGAATACAATTTTCTACACGCCACTGCTTAGAATATATGTATGCTTTGTGTCTCCTTGAAAAAAAGTGAAAGCATCACAATAGGTACAAACAAACAAAACAATATTGCAGGTTTGTTACATAGACAGAATCAGAAGCTTTGTTCGAACCTATAAATAAATACTGCTGACGAAATTCTTTAAGTTCTAACAGCCAGGCCCTCTGGCATTTATCAACTGTATTCTTGAAACTAAATATTTTTGGTATGTGAGTTGAAAACGTCTGCTGTGTGCGGATGAAAAACCCCTTTCAGGCATTGACTACTTCATCTGCTCTACAAAAATCATCACTTTGTGTTTCTTCAACAAGAAAACATGTTTTGTACAACATGAAAGTATTTTGTAAGTACATGATTGGCTCTTCATGTCTTGACAAACTTTCTAAGCAGCTTGATCTAGACTTTTTTCTTTTCCGTCTGCAGCTTTGCTCTTTGCTAATCCTACCTATGCTGAACAGGCACATTCTGTTGCTTTATCTACATGTGAGGACGGTGCAAGAGGGTTCTGATGGGTTGTCTTTTCTTTGTCGGCGTTTCGCCCGAAGAGCTGATAGTCTTTCGCTCTCTAGTCGCCTCACTCCTTTGTTGACGCTTGGTTTACATGATGTTCTGTCCTCTGCCACTTTCCTCAGGACTGGATTTTGATGTCTCACTTTAGCATGCTGCCATTTGCAGGTGTCGTTGTACCTTAGTCTTGGTCTTCCTCTGGGTCTGCTGCCTTGGGCCAGTTCACCATAAAGCAGTTGTTTTTGGAATTCTCTTTTCCATATGCCAGACGTGTCCTAGCCATGCCATTTTTTTTTTCAGCGGATTGTGATCATGCTGGGAATCTTAGCCATTTCCAGGACTTTCCTGTTTGGTTTCTTGTCTTGCCATCGAATGCCAAGGATCCCATGGGGGCATCTCAGGTAGCAGGTCTTCAGTTTGTTCTCATGTGTTGAGTATGTTGTCCAGGTCTCGGACTCGTAGAGGAGAGTGCTCAGGGTGCATGCTTCATAGATCTTAATTTTGGCTGCTAGTGTGAGCATATTGTTATTCCAGGCCCTCTTGTTCAGCTTGCCGAATGTCGTTGCAGACTTGCCGATTCTGACACTTAATTCATCGTCTAGGGAATTACAAGAGATGATAGTTGATCCAAGATAGCAGAATTTCTTGACGATCCACAGTGGTCCATTATATAGCTTGATGCTACCTAGAAATGTGCTATCTTGTATCAGGATGACTGTTTTCTTGATAACGAGGGGAAATACTTCGCATGCCCTTGAGAGATAGTTCATCAAATTTTGTATTGTTGACTCACTATGTGCAAGCCGAGCTGCCTCGTCCGTGAGTGAAGAGGCCCCTAATCAGGGTCCTTGTAATCTTTGACTTTCCCTTGAGTAGTATGAGGTTAAAAAAAAGGTCCATCAATCTGTCATTGAAGGAACACATCTACAGGAGTTGTCCTGCAGCAGCACTGTGAAGTAGATGCTGAAAAGGATGGGTGCCAGGACACACCCTTGCTTCACTCCACTTTTGATGTCAGCTATGACTGCCATATCTTTATGAATTTAAGTGATGAGCAAAGGCGGACATCAGATCTTTTAGCGTATTATGATGTACGATCTTGAAGTGCTGACTGTGTCGAACGATTTTCCTAGATTCACAAACTCTGTATGTAAAGATTGATGTTCCTCATGACATATTTCCTGAAGTTGTGACAGAGAAAATATCATGTCTATGGTTCAGCGATCAGACCTAAAGCCACAGTGGCTTTCTGGGAGAATTCTGTCTGCTGGGAAATGCAAATGTTTCAGGATGATCTTTGCAAATGCTTTCCCAGTTATGCTGACCAGTCTGTTCCTCTGTAGGTGTTGCAATCCCCTTTGTTCTTCTGTATCGTAACTATAATGGTATCTCTCATGTCATGTGGTGCCTCTCCATGTCTCCAACACAATAACAAGATAGGGTATGGTGATGTCTTTGTTTTCCAAGATATGTTGTCATTTCCAGGGGACTTTCCATTTGCAACTTCACCGATAGTCTGGACTAATTCCTCAATGGTGGTTTCTTCTTCAAAGTTCTGCCATAGTTGGGCGTTGTGGGAAGGCTTCTTTGAGACTGTAACCAGTAAGTAGTTCTTGTGAATAGAGGTCAGATTAGTGTTCAGTTCATCTCACCTTGCACTGATTTTTGCCAGTTATCGGTTGTCCCGACGAGGATTTCAAAGGAGCAACTTTTCTTATCTGCAGAGAGAGGGCAATCTTGATTTTCTCACACATTTTTCTGATGTTATCTGCGTCAGAGGCCCTTTGGATTTCTGTACACATTCCTTCCCAGTAGGTGTTGACATATGTTCGTGATTTCCTATGTAGCATTGAGTTTGCAGCTCGCACTTGAATTAGAGTCGGCTCTGATGGGCTCTTCTTCTAAGCCAGGAGGGCTAGGATAATTATACAGGACTCTAATATCACCATGCTGAACAAGAACAAAGGTGATCACAGCGACTGCAACAATTACCGTGGAATCTCCCTCCTCAGTATTGTTGGTGAGGTCTGGGCCCTAGTAGCACTGAACAGGCTGCAATCGCTGGCAGAGCACGTTTACCCAGAAGCCCAGGGAGGGTTCAGAGCAGGAAGATCAATCATTGGTATGATTTTCTCACCACGACAGGTGCAGGATAAATGCCGCGAAAAAGGGCAATCACTTTACATCACCTTCATCGATCTAACCAAGACCTTCGACCTGGTAAGCAGAAATGGTCTCTTCACATTGCTCCAGAGGATTGGATGTCCCCCAAAACTACTGAAAATCACCACGCCATGACCTTCAATGAAGACACGATAGGCACAGTCCAGCACGATGGCTCCTCATCACACCAGTTTCCAATTAGGAGCGGAGTGAAACAAGGATGCCTACTGACTCCTACACTTTTTGGAAGCTTTTGCTCCCTGCTACAGCCCTTTGCCTTCAATCAGTCGGAAGACATGATATAACTTCACACCAGAAGTGATGGGAACCTTTACAACCTCGTACGTCTGCGAGCAATGACCAAAATGCAGAAAGCTCTAATCAGGGAGATGCTTTTTGCAGACAATGTTGCTCTAACCGCACATAGTGAGGAAACTGCGTCGTTTTACGAGCGCCTTTGCTCGTGTCTGCAGAGAGTTTAGTCTTACAATATGCCTTAAGAAAACCAATATCTTAGGACTAGACGTCATTAGTGCCCACGGCCTCTCAATAGAGGGCAACACCTTGGAGATGGTGGAGGACTTCGTGTATCCAATCTCCAGCAACCTCTCCCTGGACACAGAAGTGGACAAGAGGATCGGCAAGGCAGCAACACTGATGGCTGGCCTGACAACCCCATGCTGACCACGAAAACCAAGATGGCCATTTAAAGAGTCTGCGTGCCGGGCATTCTTCTCTATGGCAGCGAAACTTGGACCTTGTACACCCACCAAGAGCGTAGACAGAACACCTTCCACATGCGCTGTCCTTCGAGGGATCCTTGGCATCACCTGGCAAGACCACATCCCAAAAAAGGACGCTTTGGCAAAAGCAGAAATGCCGAGTCTGTTTGCTCTGTTATCCCAAAGGCGCTTGCGCTGGCTTGGTCATGTCAGACGAATGAAGGATGGACGAATCCCCAAGGACATATCGTATTGGGAGCTTGCCACCGGCACCACACCCACAACCCGGCCATTCCTTCCATACAAAGATACCTGCAAACCCGACATGAAGACAGGCATCATCAGTCCAGCAAATTAGGAAAACCAAGCCGCGGACCGTAGCAGCTGAGGAGGGGGGGGGGGTGGCTGCTATCAGGATTATGCATCCGCACGAGTGAGAAGAGGAGACACGAGCGGTGGAAGGAGAAGATGGAACGTGAGAAGAAAATGGCAGAGACAATCGCTGAGCCAGATGCGAAGACCATCAAATGAGGCAATTATTGTAATAGAGCCTGTGGCTCAAGGATCGGACTGTGCAGTCACAGCAGGAGCTGCAGCGACCAAATCTGACATACCACTGATGCACAATGCATTGTCTCTCGAAACAGAAGGAGGCCAACAACAACAACATAGGGTTATGTTTAGGGTTAAGGTAGAGGGTCAGGGTAGAAAGAAAACAAATTGCCAATTCTGTAGGAAAAACAATGTGACTTTATTTGGGGAGGAGGGGGGGGGGGTATCACATACAATCATTCGTCCAGTGATAGAGTCAAGACAAATTTATCATCTCTCAGTCATTACCAACTTTCAGTGAACTTGGCTATTTGGGATCAATTGTAAAAGACGACTGCTGGCGGTTTTTTGTTGTTGTTGTTTTTTTCACCTGAAATAAATTATATTTTGATGGACATTTGGCTGCTGGGGACACAATTATTCTAGTAAACCGCAGATTCTCATGTTTGGTCATTTACATCATTGACAAAAGATGATTCACTGACTATTTTCCACACTACAATAATATCCCAGGTATCATCCAGATGGCTGTATTCTTCTAAACGTTTGTCAAGATAGAAACACATTGAAGAGGTTGCCAGGGCTGAAACTGTTGATGTTGCAAATACGATATTTACAGTCTTTGAAGATGAACAGCCAGATGAAACTTTTCAGTTTTGTCTCAGTCGGTCGAACTGGTGGAACACGGTCGGTGAAAAGTCTGACGTAGCTCACGAATCCATTTGTTCGCCACTGAAAGTCATAATAATTATGATTTAATATAATCATCAGTATCACAACCACATTTACACTAACTACATAAAAGAGAAAGCGTGTCTAATCATGTTAAATTATATTTCATTTCTGAAACAGTTTCAACCAGTATTGTCAAAATACAAAACAATGTCGTTAAGATGCACTAGAATGGGTCAAATTTCCATTCACACACAAAACACTTTCCACTGTCAGTTAAATGCCCTTGGAAGTTTGGACAAACATGTTTAGGTGAACTAACGTAATTTTCTGTGTTCAGCAAAATGTTTGTGACATGTCATTGCCAAATTATGGATAACGGTAATGACGGCGGTGATGCGGTTGATAATAATGACAACAATAAAACTGATGATGACCAACATGGTCACGTTGATAACAAAGGTAATGGAAATGACGGTACGAAACAAATGAAGATGAAAACATCACGGCTTACCCACCCCACTTATCTCCTAACACCACTGGACATCCAGCGTGTACCATTCTAGTGTCCGCTGCACCATTCTTGCGCAGGTTGTACCAGAGCACAGCGCTGCCCTGTGGACCACAAGAACGATTAGTGACGCACTACTCAATCGCAAGGCCCGAATCGGGTAAGTTAGGCTATATTATTATATAACCTACGGCACAGGGTGGCACAGCTTTCAGAGACATCTTAAAAAATCAAATTTGGCTTTTAATTCTTGAAAGTAATATTTTGAAACAATTTTAAAGAAGTCCTTCAACTTCCGGCTACAGCATGCCTGCACAGGCTGATTTATTCATAATAAATTACACGGTGGTCTAGAGGCAAGGTGCTCGCTTCTCGTGTCAAAGTTACCGGATTCAAATTCCTGTCGGTGCAGGCATGGTGGAATTTTGGGAGTTTTCTCATATTTTTTTGTCCCAGATCCTATGGTGGGTAGGATCGAGTACCTAGTCTTCTCGGATAAGGAGAAAAAAAACTCGTTGCGCACGTTAAAGATACCTTGGCAGTTGGAAATCGAGAAGAGCAGGCCGAACAGGCCGCTGCCCGGGCAAAATTAAAAAAATAAAAATTTATCTACTCCCTCCCCCTCTCCCACTCTCCTCCTCCCCCCTCCCCCCCCCCCCCAACTCACCGACCGACACTGCACGCGGCGATGACGTGTCTGTTCCATTTGTAACTTGGCTGCAATGACACTAAGGCAAATTTCCCAAATGGGACTAAAGAAGTATACAAAATACAAAATACAAAAAATAATCTTATGGCAGTATGATCTGATCTTGCTAAGTTCAAAGATTACAAAACTACTCCCCTCCCCCCCCCCCCCCCTTCCAACAAAAATTGTCTTCTTATTCAATATCTCGCCATGCCTAAAATTTGGGCCTGCCATGGCACGCTTTCCAGTGTCACTGAGCGGTGTGTTTCTCACTGGGCTTCAGTGGTCAAACTAGTCCTTGTATCGAATGGGATCCTTCAGCCCAGACCCGCACCAGTTGATTTTGACCGTCAGCAACTGGTCATTTCTCACTGAAACTCAATTGTCATGACGTCACCACAAATACAGCTCGGCGCACGCAATGATGGCGTCACAAACACAGCTCAGTCCATGCAATGATGATTTCCGGGCGCGTGTTTCACGAACCGATTACTGTACCATCCTGATAATTATTATACTAACTCGACTTTTCACGCAGACGTATCAGGACGGAATGGCTGGCATAACTAACCACGTCAGGTAATCATGGATACATTTTGTATCGATGAGTAGCAATAATCGATACACAAGAGAGTCAAGAATCTCATTTGAGTGCCAAAACCGTGACTACTGCAGATTATGGATATAATTTAACTGCATTTATTCTCGTTCTTTTAAAGTTGTGTCTCGGTTATTGCTCCTATCTACAGCAGTTGAGTCCACATAATTGCGTTATGTGTATCGCCTATTGTTCCTATCTACAGCTGTTGTCTCTTGCTTCTCGTCCCTGACGATTCAGAATGATTTAATTTCATTACTGCCGAATGTTTATGCTTTCCGAATCTCTATCATTATTTCCACTTACAAACCTTCACAGGCTGGACGCTCAAGTTGAGACTAGGAAACACTGTAGCACCGCCCAACTGGACCTCGGTCAACTGAAAGAAATTAAGTAAAAAGTAGGCTACTTATCAGTACACTTGTCAGTCTGCTGTACATATAAAACAATACGAGCACGTACACAGTCATGTGACTGTCGAGGGGTATTTGCCATAAGGTTGTATGCGACACTTTGCCGATTTTGAGGTTCTGTTATGAAAATGGTTCTCTTACTCCTGATTTCATTATGTGTAAGTGTCATTCCAATTTGTTTAAAAACTTTTCGAGATATGTATTTGTGACGTAATGTTTTATGCGTTATAGCCCTTTTGTCGACGAAACTTCAATCCTCATTTGTTCGGAAAGGCCAAAATGCACAGACAACAACATGGCAAATACCGAACGATATCCAGCAAACTGCACGGAGAATACTCACAGTCTCACATATAGTTACATTAAACCTTTACTTTCTGTAGTTATAAAAAAAATAGCGACCCATTCGATTAAGTGTTTACGTTAGTTCATAAAACAAAAAATAAATGCATATTTTCTCAAATTAAAGCTCTTACATAGAACATCCAAGTGGCAAGTCTATCACCAGCATTTCTTAAGGAAGGGTTGTTTTCTTTCCCCAAGGCACGGGATGCTCTCTGCAGAAAATAAACAAGAAATATTATAGCAAACCAGCCACAAAACTGTAAATCCGACAGTGACGAACACATTGAAATGTTTATCTTGCACAGTAATAAATTCTTCTTGGGAAAAATCTCCAGCCGTCACGAGTCTAGTCTCCTCGCGGTTCATCCCGACCTCTCTCCATGACCCAGATTCTGGGGTCTGCACGACGTCTTGTGGTAGATGTACTATCGTTTTCCTGTTATAACACGCTGATGGTGTAACACAAGCTAAGCGTGGTAGGAATGAGGACTTGGCAATTTCAAGCTTTGATACAATCATTACTATAATATTTTATCTCGATAGATTATTGCAATTCTCTTCTTGCTGGAATAACATCAGATAAACTGTCTAAAATTCAAGCCCTTCAAAACAACGCAGCCAAATTGATTACCAAGAAAAAAACAAGCTGACCACGTTACGCCTTTGTTAAAAGAACTGCACTGGCTTCCTATAACAGAAAGAACTACATACAAAATTGCTGTTTTTTGCTATAAATGTTTAAATAACACCGCACCCAGCTATCTCAAAAATTCTTTACAAGTCTACACACCATCTAGTTCACTAAGATCATCAAGTGACAAAACAATCTTAAGAATCCCATCTAAAAACTATAAAACTATAGGCCATAGATCCTTCAACTATTTTGGACCTTTTGTCTGGAACCAGATACCCTTGAACATTCGTGAATCACCGAATCTTGAAAGCTTTAAGAAAAGTGTAAAACATCACCTTTTCCTCCGAAACTGTTAAATTTTCAAAATTCTATTCTGTACTTTGATGTTACAATTGATTATATAAGCTAGTGTTATATGACTAAGAGCGTCCATGTGTGTGAAACTGAAAGTTTGTATGGATGAGAATGCGTTTTTTAGTATGAGATTTGGAAAGTGTATGCATGAATTATTGATGCAATGTGCAGCGCATTGAGTAATAATTTTATTAGAAATGCGCTATAGAAATTCTATTTATTATTATTATTATTAATACAAATATAACAATAAAAAGGTCACTGTAACTCCAAACGTTTCTCTACTCATCCCACAAAATAGAAGTGGGTGACAATTGCAAAATTCACCAGTAAAGCTCAGGATTAGACGAAACGCCCCTCAGACTCGAATATACACGAAAGTATAACTATATAAAAAAATATATAAACAGTTTCACATTAGAGAACGTGTAATTATTCTTGGTTGTCTACTCTTCCCTTCCCGCCCCCCTCGTAAAATCTGTCATTTCACATAGAATTTGTCTCACGGTGGAATCTTCATGCGGTGCATACATCCCACCCAGACCGTAGTTGACAACTTGGTATGGCTCTGCTGCTGTGTCCACCTCCAGCTGGCCAGTGTCCAGTCCCGTCACCTCACCAATACGACGCGACAGTTTCCGGAGGACGTCTGTGACATCGGACAGCCAGGCCCTGCGAAATTAATGCATGAAGATTTACCGCTCTTTTCCAGGGAATCCGTTCCGCTGCCTCTACAGCGGTGAGGAGCTGAGCGGAACGGATGCAATGGACAAGTATGAGGAAGTAAGAGTGGTTTTACTTTTTCATGTCATTTTCGGTAAAAAAAAAAAAAAAAGCGGGGCGATGCTGTGGACAAGAGCAATTGCTTGTACCGTCACAACTTGGACTGTTTGGTGAGTCAGCGCTGGATATCCAATTAAGTTTCATTGTAATCCCCCCCCCCCCCCCAAACCCCCCCCACCCCTTTTTTTTTTTTTACTTTTATTTTCATACTCACTGAGTCCCGGCGTTGCCCGGGATGAGTGATTTTTTTTCCGTACGAGCTTTAGCAAATTCAGGAGCGGGGCAGCAACACACCCTCAAACACAGGACAGCTCCAACACATCCCAGGGATTTCAGTGACGTTCAGAGTCATATCAAGCATAGATTGCAGCACCCATGGCAGTGTTCGATAGGACGAAAAATCCCTTAGCCGATGACCTGTGTGTCACAAATCCCAGACTGGGAGATGCGATGGTTATAACAGGACAACAATCACGAACGAACAAATATAACACTTAACAGAACAACCCATCAGACTCACACATTTATTAAACATAAATATAAAGATAAGGATAACAGTGCAATTACATACATACATTATATTCTTCAAGTTAACTGCCGTCCACGGCCTTCTTCCGTAAGCACACTTCCTCGGGTCCACAACCCGGTAATTACTTCTAAAGATACCTCGGCCTCAGCCTCTCCACTCAGGCTCTTAATGACACACTAGTATTCTTTCACTCCACAGTCTCTCAATAGCGCCTCCCTATGGCAATACACCTTAGCCTCCTATACACTTCACGTGGCCATAACACGTTAATACTTCAATTCACATGAATATCTCATTCGCACAGTAATACATCCATGTCACAGTAGTACATCTTAATAGCCCATTCACGATCATATATACATCCCTGTCTGTGGCCAGACTGCCACGACTCATGTGCCTCTACTGTCCTGCACCGACAGCTTCACTCCTGGCCTATGTGTGGCCTTCGGCCCTATGCTGGCCTATCCCCTGTGCTCACCGTAGGCGGCGCTTCGGCCCGACCCCGGCACCTACAAAAATAACATTACATTGGTATAATACCATACCATTTCTAATAACTTCACCCCTCATTACAACTCATGAAGCGTACACACAATAGTTCACATTTCACTCACCAAACATCTTACGGTAACACCTCCACCGTATTACACCCTACTCACTCTCGCTACAAATCCATGAAGCTAACTTCCATCTATCGCTCATGGCGCACATTGCTATATACAGTATCAAGGACTTCCACATTCCTCACATATACTTATTTACATCATGGTCGTAGACGAATATAATACATCAATCATAATTACCAATCATCGTTCCACCTACCAGTCATCACTGGAAAACACTGTCACAATCTCCCGACTGTTCTCACTCACGTCTGTCCCCTGGGACCTTCTAACTTGCAGTGATAGTAGTACAGCGCTCTCGCCTCATGCAGACCCCCTCCCCCACTCACAACATGCACGCTTTTCATTACCCGTGGGCCGTGGGTTAACTTGACTCTACCCCCTTCCCCCGTAACTAGTGATCCCAGCTCACCTGCTCGTGACATCATCCCCCACCCCAAAAAAATTAATGCAATTAATTTCAAATCGTATCAAGATGACTGTCAACGAGTGAGCGTGAGCAATACTTACATAAAAAAAATGACCTACCAATTCCCTAGCATATATAATACCCAAATCAGGGGAAAATACGGGGATCAATATGCCCTGCCTATGCATATATGTATCACATCATCAATAGCTAACTAAACACAATACCTAATACAGAATCAAAACCAATCAATCTATCAACCATTCTTCATATAATATTTATAATGTCAATATTTTAAAGTCGACGACTCGTTCACACAGATCCTGTCAATGTTCCGGTCCTCCGATGTATAAGCTCCTGAACTCTTCCCCTAGGCTCGACTAAGGTAGTCGGCGATATGATTGCTGGTTCCTGGAATTGGTTGAATAACGAAGGTATACGGCTGTAACGCCAATGCCCATCTAGACAAGCGTGGGCTGGACGAACGGTTCTTCGACAAAAACGTTAGTGGCTTGTGGTCTGTCTGGATACAGAATTCTCGTCCCATCAGATAACGTCCTAATTTCTGGACGGACCACACAATGGCAAGACACTCCCGCTCTATCACAGAATACTTTCTTTCTCTCTGCAATAACTTCCTACTGACATAACATACAGGATGTAAACATTCGTTCTTCTCCTGTAGAAGACAAGCGCCGACACCAGAGTCCGACGCATCCGTTCTGAGGATAAAATTAGATCGAAAATCGGGCAATATCAGAATGGGTGACGATGATAATGCTGTCACCAAATTATCAAATGCTGTCTGACATTCAGACGTCCACTGGACCTTATCGGGTTGTCCCTTCTTAGTAAGGTCAGTAAGAGAAGATGACAAGGAGGAAAAATTTGGAATGAACTTTCTGTAATAATTCAAAATTCCCACTAAGCTTCTGACTTGTTTCTTTGTTTTAGGGATTTGCAACCCTACTAATTTGTCAATTTTTGTTACTCCAGGTCTCTGAACACCTCTACCCACGATATGTCCTAAGAATGCTATCTCTGGACATGCCAAATCCATCTTTGCGGGTTTAGCAGTTAACCCAAAATGACGTAATCGTTTAAAAATTACCGTTAGTGTCTGAATATGATCAGACCATGTCGACGTATGACACGCTCCACTGGTTTCGTCTGAGCACACAGATACTCTGGTCTCCCATAAAATCTCTGTAGCATATTAACATGGAATACCTTAATTGATCCATCAATCTGGATAGCGTAATCTACCTTCGAAACAACTCGCTCAATAGCATAAGGACCTTTCCATGTCATCAATAACTTATTATGGTCCGTAGGTAATAACAATAGAACCTTGTCTCCTGGCTTAAAAATTCTCAGTTTGGATCCTCTATCTTTATAGTTCTTTGCTCTTGCTGAAGCGATACTAGACGCTTCTTCCGCAATATTCTGACGAGGAGCCTGGGGTGTACGACCCTTATGCGTCGTCTTTTGGCACGCACTGCACGTCTTACAATATAATCGTACATCTCTGTGGATGGATGGCCAGTAAAAATTCTTAAGAACCCTTTCTTTGGTTCTAGCTATACCCATATGACCCGCTAATGGGACATCATGTGCCAAATGCAATACTGTTGCGATTAGCAACGCTGGCACAACGACCTGCTTCAAAACGGAAGCCACCGTTACATACTTACGGAACAGAATGCCCGCCTGGATAACAAAGGAAGACGACCCGTTCTTATATTTCCTCGTTTTCTCCGTTCGCGCCTCCCCAAAACATGGACTCAATGATGGATCCTCCTTTTGCAATCTCGCCAAGCGCTCTGGTGTGATATCCAGGTTGACCGCTGGCGTTGCCAAAGGTCTAATCTTATTCCTATCACCTACCTGTCGACGTGTCTCGACTGCGGCACAAAAGTCAATACCTTTTGACTGTGACCATGCCTGCACATTCTCTTCGGAAGGGGAAACTACCCGAGATACATTACCAATGATGAGCTGGGCGCCTGGGAAAAACCCAACGACTGCTTCGACTTCCCCGCTAAGGAAAGGCGTATCTATCACTATCTTTGCCAATGGTAATTTCTCAATGGCCCCTGAAAATTGTATGCATGGGACAGTCTCACCTGTAAGCTGTGAACCCTGAATGCAGTCCCTATGCACCCCCACAACGGTAGATCCTGTATCTCGTAAAACCGAGACCGGTTCGTCCCCAACAAACCCCGGATAAACCCTAAGACCACCTCCTGTATGACATGAATTTATAACGGGGATCTTTCTCCCACAAGGTAAAACACCGGAAGATAATAACTTCTCACAACTGGGACACTTAGAATACTGTCCGCCTTCGTTGTCCGATGTAACACACGCAGCCGCATGGTGAAATTTATTAGGGGAACATGGAGTGGAGCTACCGTGATTACCATCCACGTTCGCCGCTATCCTACCTGCAGGACAATTTACCCTGATGTGACCTGCTCTTCCGCAGTTCCAACAATCCGCGGTCCTACAATCGCGTGAAAAATGACCTACGCGTCCGCAAGTCCAACATTCCGCTCCCTGTGCTCCGCTAGCCCTGGGTCCCCGTGACCCATCGCGACCGGAACTAAAGTCCCTATGCCGTCGGTCATCGGCAAAGGTCACAAATCGCCCTCGGCCACTACCGCGACCTAGCCCTCCTGCTCGGTCAAACTTACCGGATCCATATGCAGGTGATTGGTGATACCCCCTACGTTGCTCCTGGGCTTGCCCGTTATAGGCACCACGCTGACGCGACCTGTCTTTATGTCCTGTCGGCGACCCCTCAACCACGGCGACGTAACCAGCATCCTGTACGTACGCCCTCGCGACTGGTTTGGGCGGATGTGCCGTACGGTATGCTTCCGCCAACTTTGACGCCTCCTGCACCGTCGCGGGTTCGTTTTCTTTCAGAAAAGCCACCAGATCTTTATGGCACGACGCGTATAGCTGGTCACGGATCATTAGGTCTTTTAATTTAGCAAAACCCGCGCCCACATGCGCCAAGTCTACCCAGTTCGCGAAATATTCTGTCAATCTCGCGACGAAGGCAGCAAAGTCCTCCCTGGTATCCGCACGTGCTCGCCTAAACTGCTCCCGGAAATATTCCTCGGTACGCGCAAATCGGCGAAGCAGCAAAGCCTTCAGCTTATCGTAATCTTGCACGTCTTCGCGCTGTAACTCTTTAAAGTAGGTTAACGCTCGCCCCTGCAATAAGGACGCCAGGTACGTGGACCATAATTGCTTATTGTCCCCCCATTGCAGTTGTGCATTAAGTTCGAACCTGTAAAGGAAGGCGTCTATATCGTCCTTCTGGTCGTCGAACGTAGGCAGCTTAATCCTAACGCCACTTTTGTTTTGCCCCTGCCGCTCAACTGTTTCTGTTGGCGCATTCTTCTTGAGTTCCAATTCCGCGATTCTTATTCGCGTCTCTCTCTCCTGTTGCTTATCCCTAGCCTCTATCTCCCTCTCTTGGGCTTCTATAACTTTAACTCCCTCTCCTGCTGCTGAGCCTCTTTTTCCTTTAACTTTAACTCCCTTTCCTGCTGCCGCTCTTGAGCCTCTTTTTCTCTCTGCCGCTCTTGAGCCTCATTTTCTCTCTGCCGCTCTTGAGCCTCTTTTTCTCGCTCTCTATCCTTAGCACGCTCATCGCGCAATTCCGCCTGCTGCTCTTTAATCCAGCCGCGTAGCTCTACGCCTTCAAGATCAAGTTCCGTCCCTAACTTCATTAGTTGCTGGAGCTCCGCCATTTCACGGACTTATTCTTATACAATTTGCAATACAATATACTGTCTATGTACTTACTATACACGACGTATCCCGAGACCTGAAATTATGCCACTACAATAACAAGCACTATTTTCAAATGTAATTCAGAAACACACCTAACTGACCCTTCTATAGCATACTCTCTAACTAATTCTATGTCTATAAAATGCACAGCACTATCAAATAACAATAGAGAATAGAAAAGACAAGAATGAGGAACTTCAGCAGATGGACCACACGGACATCAAAGACAACGAACCAGACTAGGACAAAGCTTCTAAAAAAAACTATAATGGGAAGAAAAAAAAATGCAACCTAACTACGCCGATTACACTACAAGGTACGAACAAGAACAGAGTCTGAAAAAAAAGAACGTATCTACAGATAGGTAAGAAAGAGGGACAAGAGAATACGTCTTCCTGCAGAAACAGAGAAGATACGACGCTACAACTAAACAATAACAAAGCCCTAAAGAACTGTTCACTGTGATGAGCGTGGCTCCAAGTTTAGCCCACCTCCCGAAGAGGATAAACCAAGTTCACCACAGCAAACCCGCGCCACCGCCCGTATAATCTATAACGACAACAAAAACAGCAAAAACAGGGAAAAAGACAGATGAAAAGACAGCCCTCAATCCAGGGTACAAAATTTCAGTTTTCACTTAACTTTTGAATTTTTGAGTATAACTCCTCCCTTTAATCGGAGCTTTGGCTGCTTGTCTCCTCAGGCTGCACGCACACACACTGTCTCTGTGAAAATTCAATCACACATTAGTACATATTTATAGTAATACATGCATCAATACATATTCATAAATACACATAAATTATACCATCATGAAATTTCCATTCATCCCACGAACAAAAGACAACAGCACGAATCCCTAGCACAACAGAAAAACAACTAGATATGACGAATACACAATGTCAAAATGACCACAGGTAACTAAACGGACGAGTGTCACAACGGACGAGCCCCCAGTGTCACAAATCCCAGACTGGGAGATGCGATGGTTATAACATTACAACAATCACGAACGAACAAATATAACACTTAACAGAACAACCCATCAGACTCACACATTTATTAAACATAAATATAAAGATAAGGATAACAGGGCAATTACATACATACATTATATTCTTCAAGTTAACTGCCGTCCACGACCTTCTTCCGTAAGCACACTTCCTCGGGTCCACAACCCGGTAATTACTTCTAAAGATACCTCGGCCTCAGCCTCTCCACTCAGGGTCTTAATGACACACTAGTATTCTTTCACACCACAGTCTCTCAATAGCGCCTCCCTATGGCAATACACCTTAGCCTCCTATACACCTCACGTGGCCATAGCACGTTAATACTTCAATTCACATGAATATCTCATTCGCACAGTAATACATCCATGTCACAGTAGTACATCTTAATAGCCCATTCACGATCATATATACATCCCTGTCTGTGGCCAGACTGCCACGACTCATGTGCCTCTACTGTCCTGCACCGACAGCTTCACTCCTGGCCTATGTGTGGCCTTCGGCCCTATGCTGGCCTATCCCCTGTGCTCACCGTAGGCGGCGCTTCGGCCCGACCCCGGCACCTACAAAAATAACATTACATTGGTATAATACCATACCATTTCTAATAACTTCACCCCTCATTACAACTCATGAAGCGTACACACAATAGTTCACATTTCACTCACCAAACATCTTACGGTAACACCTCCACCGTATTACACCCTACTCACTCTCGCTACAAATCCATGAAGCTAACTTCCATCTATCGCTCATGGCGCACATTGCTATATACAGTATCAAGGACTTCCACATTCCTCACATATACTTATTTACATCATGGTCGTAGACGAATATAATACATCAATCATAATTATCAATCATCGTTCCACCTACCAGTCATCACTGGAAAACACTGTCACAATCTCCCGACTGTTCTCACTCACGTCTGTCCCCTGGGACCTTCTAACTTGCAGTGATAGTAGTACAGCGCTCTCGCCTCATGCAGACCCCCCCCCCCCCCCACTCACAACATGCACGCTTTTCATTACCCGTGGGCCGTGGGTTAACTTGACTCTACCCCGCTACCCCGAGGCGTTCTCACTACAGGCCGGTCAGCCGAATGTAGGTCAGACATGTAGTGGTCCGACCACTGGCTAGCCTCACCAGGCCTCACTCAGAAACAAAGGGCAGTTACTCCCCCTGATTTTTCAGTGACAATATCGATACTCCAAATCGATACGACATGACAAATATAAAATAGAGAGTAAAGTGAGACTCGATACCATAAATGAAATAAGTACGGCATCGACCCGGTCTGTATTTCCCGAAATTCAAAGACAGTTTACATTACACATTCGCTACTCATGCTTCAACTTGTGAACTCGTGGATTATAAAGATTTTAAGATATCTAGACAGATCAGAATATACATAGAAGTGACTCCTTCATTTATCCGTCTCTTGATTTCATTTCATCAAGTCAAGAAGAGAACGAAGGATTCTGTAAACTGTATTTTTTTGTTTTAGTTCATCACATCAACTGGGATTCTGTAACATCAGTGCATTGTAAATTGTGGTGTTTCGTGCTGTACGGTGGCTGTGAGTGAGCTGCATTATTGATTGTAGGAAACCAGAGTTTTCTGTTCATTTCAAATTATAACTATTATAAGCAAAGTTGAGAGTGAGACGTTAATTTTAGACTATGAAGCATACTGCAGTGTGAAGAGGATTTTTCACCAGTTTATAAAGAAAATTAAGTCATGGAGTCAACTTGATGAAGTTCTTCGCTTTGTGATGGCTTATTTATGCATCGGATCAGTATGATGACAAGAAGACTGCACTCATCAAAAGATCTGTAACACTAACAAATACCCCAAAGAACAGTCGCATCTACACGCACCAGGATCTCCTTCTTGCATTCACTTGGTTATTCTTTTGAAGCGGTTCTGCCTCCAGTTGCAAAGCGAAAACATCCAAAGAGGAAGATTGCTAAACTGACGTCAAAATCACAATAAATCCCTGGAGTAATTATTATAATGCCTGCATCCACATTACAGACTACATGTATTCGTGAGTACAAAATAACATTTAGTTCATTGTTATTGTTGTCAGTGCTATTGATGTTGTACAGTTTGTCTTTTTTCTTTCTCCCATTCATGTTCATTTTTGTTTGGTATAGGGTGAAGGTGGTGGTAAAGGCAATGACTGAATGAGGATAGGGAGTTATTTAAGTGTGTGTCTGAAAGATTGCTATTAACTTCCCCTGGTATACACTGCATTATAATGACGGCTTTTATCTGGTGCCATTCTATGCAGGCTATCAGAATTAAACCACGAATACTGTTCAAATGAGGTTCTGTTTCTTAAACAACACAGAAATTTTCATTCACTCAAATTCCACATCACACTAGATCTAGAATTAAAAAATGAATCTACATCAGTACATGCACAGTTGTGTTATTGAACCATGCTTCATCGCTTGGTCAATTTGTCAGTTTTATGAATCATATGATTTTATGTAATTTTTTTAAAACTGAACCAAGCATCGTTGGTCCTGCACGTAGTATTTGGTAATGAAGGTATTTTGTGTGTTTAATTTTTTCACTTATCATAATTTTAAAAACATTTTTGTGTGTTCTAAGTAATGCCGAAAACGCGATAGTTTGTTAGAACACATTTCTCATTACTAGTATCTGAGCTAGCCCATGTGGACCTCTGTTCTAGTAATACATGTAGTACTAAACGTATTATTTAATTAATGCTAGTCAGTCTCTCTGCGGCGAGACGGCCCACTACATGTCTGACCTACATTCGGCTGACCGGCCTGTAGTGAGAACGCCTCGCTCTACCCCCTTCCCCCGTAACTACTGATCCCAGCTCACCTGCTCGTGACACTGTGTTTGGGGGTGTGTTGCTGCCCCGCTCCTGAATTTGCTAAAGCTCGTACGGAAAAAAATCATGCAATCCCGGGATAATCTGTTTATTGATTTCATTTGTACGTGATTATAATGGATCTGCTTCACTTTGTCCGTTCCTTCACATTTGTTTGTTTTGTGTTTGCTTGCTTTTAGATCAGTCTAATTGCATTCCCTCTGCGCCTTCGTGCCCCGCGCACCACGTCAGCATTCCAGGTGAAGCTTTTCGAATGTAGTTACCGGTACGTACGTCCACCAAGTTTCTTGGGCTAGGGGTACTGTGACTCCAGAGCTAAAGAACTCTTCACGAAAATGCTCCTAAGAACAGCTTTAATTAATTATTGGAGTGTTTTTTGCCGCCACATGATCAATATTACCGTAGTGAGAAACGGGTAGCCCAAATAATGTTTCAGGGGTGGGGTTTGGTTACGAAGGCTACGTGTAGCCCCAATAAACACTCTCTTTTATATTGAGTGACCTTATATAGTTTGGTTATTAAGGCTATATGTAACCTATATAAGGTGACCTTATATAGTTTGGTTATTAAGGCTATATGTAGCCTATATAAGGTCACCTTATATAGTTTGGTTATTAAGGCTATATGTAGCCTATATAAGGTGACCTTATATAGTTTGATTATTAAGGCTATATGTAGCCTATATAAGGTCACCTTATATAGTTTGGTTATTAAGGCTATATGTAGCCTATATCAGGTCACCTTATATAGTTTGGTTATTAAGGCTATATGTAGCCTATATAAAATGACCTTATATAGTTTGGTTATTAAGGCTATATGTAGCCTATATAAGGTGACCTTATATAGTTTGGTTATTAAGGCTATATGTAGCCTATATAAGGTCACCCATTAATTATTCTTTCAGATTTTGTTTTTGTTCCCTCCCATTTTTTCGGTAGAAAGGGTAAGGGGCAGGGTTAGCGATTCGATAAGATTTAGGGTTGAGGATAAAGACGGAGTAAGGGATAAGTGCCTACACGTACAAGCACCTAGCCAAAACGCTTGGGATGCGTGCGTACCATGGAGCTATTAATAACACTGGAGTCCGTACAGCTGATTTTATGCGTGCGCATTAGAAGGCGATAGTCGCCATCTTGCATAGGGCAAGCACGGAATGCGCCTCAGCGTTTACACATCCGTTGCACTACAGCTTCTGCTTTCTACCTTCCCTTTCCTTTTCCTCTGCTAACTCCTTCTTTCATTTCCTCTGCTCCTGTACCTTCTGTTTCTTCTCTACCTGATTTGAGGTCTTTATTTTAGGAGGTTCGCTGCCCTTGTTTTATTATTTCTTGTTCTGGCGGGGGGGGGGGGGGGGGGGGAGATGATATAGATAAATTTTAATCTATTAATTTCAATTTTGCCCGGGCAGCGGCCTTTCGGCCTGCTCTTTACGATTTCCAACTGCCAAGGTATCTTTAACGTATCTTTAACGTGCGCAACGTGCACACGGGCCCTCCGAATTTTTTCGTCCTTATCCGAGAAGACTAGGTACTCGATCCTACCCCCCAATAGGACCAGGGACTTGAAAATATGAGAAAAATCCAATTTCCAAGAACTACTCGATCGGTAGGAGTAGTCCCCAATAGGACCAGGGACTTGAAAATATGAGAAAAATCCACTTTCCAACATGCCTGCACTGCCCGGGTTTAGAACCCGGGACCCTTGGCATGAGAGGCGAGCACCTTGCCTCTAGACCACCTTGTCCCCTAGCCAGTTCTATCGATTTCTTCTCTACCTTCTTTCTTTCCTGCTTTAAAAGGAGGGAGAACTGTTCTCATTCAATTTAAGTCAATGAATTTACTATATATAAAACTAGACCTAAATAGCCTATGTATTTGGATTTTACCACAATATTATTCTTTGTTTCTCATTATTAGTACCTCAATGGTGCGTACTTATAACAACAGGCAAGCTTTTCATGAAATGGCAGTACCGGTAATCTGCGCACTGGGTACTTCGTATTTAAAAGTAACTGTCCCATTCCCGCCGTTCAGTAATAGTCAAAAGTACATCGCTAATGACAGAAAGAAATCAGCCCAAAAAGTTAGATTTATAATTGCTATTACTTGTGTAGTCACTATTATGGGATACTTTTGGAAATTCACATAAAATCTTCTGGTAAAATTAGAGTTGTAAAGTCTTCTGATAAAGCGAGAATTGGATAGTATTTTTAGTATCATGGGAAAGTTTAAGCACAGGAGAACAATACCACTCCTCTGTTTACAAACACAAAAAACAAGAACAAAAACAGAATGTCGTGTTAACCCCGGCGGTGCGGGGTGTGGGGTGCGAATGGAGGCACCTCGCGGGCGATAGGTGTACTGTATTGATCGCTTGTAAAACAGCTCCCACCCTAAAGGTGTGGGATAATGCCAAAATTTGTTCCGGTTTACTTGATATTATTCTGATTGTTCTGGTGCTGTTCGTCACACTTTCTTTGTTCAGTTTACCGTGGTAAAATGTATTTAAATATAATATTATTATTATTTTTTTTATTTTTTTGGTATTTTGTATACTACTTTAATCCCATTTGGGAAATTTGTCTTTGAGCCATTACAGCCCAGTTAGAACTGGAGCAGGCACGTCGTCGCCACAGTGCAGCGCCAGTCGGCGGGTTGTTGTTTTTTTTTTTGGGGGGGGGGGGGGAAGGAATCTAGGGATGAATTTTTTATTTAATTTTGCCCGGGCAGCGGCCTATCCGGCCTGCTCTTTACGTATTCTAAGGTATCTTTAACGTCCGCAACGTGCCCTCCGAATTTTTTTGTCCTTATCCGAGAAGACTAGCTACGCGATCCTACCCCCCAATAGGATCGGGGACACGAAAATATGAGAAAAATCCCAAACTTCCAACATGCCTGCACCGGCCGGGTTTTGAACCCGGGACCCTTGGCATGAGAGGCGAGCACCTTGCCTCTAGGCCACCTTGTCCTTGCCTCTAGACCACCTATTATCATCCTTTCGGGGTGGTTCTGAAATGTTGTAACAGACGAAACATTTTTCAGTTTAATAATGACACATTTGTATTGAAAACGTGGGCAGAAAAGTTATCCCACTCGACCAAAGAATAAATTCCACCCCTTCCCGGCGCCATTTGTCACCAGCTACGGCGACTGTTCGATGCGTCCTTCGCCTAACAACCTTTTAGCTGAACACACAGCAATTCGTGGCCAGAACTAGCTTAAACGGGCAATGTTCCCTCAGTGTCAATACGAGTATTTGCCTTGTAATGAAATAGTTTGTGAGCAAATTGTTCTATCGATTTCCTAATTCTATTTTAAGTCCTTGTAACCCATTTCTGGTGTGTATGCCTAATGTAATCAGTGACACTAACACAATGCCTTATTGTGTTTAAAAAAAAAAAACAAAGCAAAAAAAAAAAAAAGGTCAAAGTGCAATGGTTCTTCAGCGTGTAATCCCCAAATCCGCCCCGCCCCCCCCCCCCCCAAGTTTCATTCATATACAAACACCATATCACAAACGAAAGTATTCTGTTTCTTTAATGTCTGCTTGTGGCAGGTTTTAAACCATCTCAACACACAAACGTGAGCGGGGGTTGGGGTGGGAGGGGAGAGGAATAGAGTGCCATGTCAATTATGCTGATTCCAAATCTCGCGAAAGACGCAGCGCCATGTGAGTGTAAGATTACACTTCTTGAACAGAGATTCTGATCGATGTTAGTTAAAGCTACAGTCGTTTTGAATATTCCCACTTTTAATACAAAATTAATTTGTTTCAGAAAAAAAAAATATTGAGTCTCTGAGTCACACAAGGATCAACGTAATTACAGGCAATCCAAACTCTTGATCACTTTTTATCTATACAATACTCAAACTCTCAGCCATCTCTGCACCGATACCAAAGATACTCGATACGTCCCTTCCCAGCACCTCTAAAAAAAAGTACGCACACGGGGTGGGGTTGAGGGGAGGGGCATGGTGTATTGCATGAATTTTTTTTTTTTTAGATCCATACAAACAACTCCCCCTCCCCCCTCATCTGTCCCTCCCCTTCCCCCCTCATCTCCCCCACCCCCCACAAAAAAAAACAAAAAAACCCGGCGACCGGCGCTGCACTGTGGCGACGACGTGCCTGCTCCAGTTGTAACTGGGCTGCCATGGCACAAAGGCAAATTTCCCAAATGGGATTAAAGAAGTACACAAATACAAATACAAATACAAAATAACTTTACCAATGGGATAAAATTATAACAATATGAAAGTATTGTTAAACTTAGAAGCCCCGGAATCCGAAACATAATTAGAACAGGTACCCAAATACTCAACAGACCGTGAAAGACGAAAAGTGGCCGTCAACGCGCCGACATGCCGTAAAATCCAAACTCAGACTCAAAGAGGGGTGGTAGAGGGAGGTGGAAAGGGGGGGGAGGGGGTAGAAGAAGGACGACATCAGGTTTATCCTGGGTGAGCCCGGCTACCTCATATTCTGATGTCAAATAAATCCTTCCTGGCCTTGTTATCATTTAATGTCAGTTGGAGGAGCTGACATGTCCAGTGTCTGTAACTTACGTCTGACTGACCCTCAGGAGCTGTGCCTTGTTGTTAGCCTGGTCAATGGCTGGCAGTTGGGAAGGGCTCAGCTGGAGGGAGATCAATAAAGTGTCAAACATTTGCAATTTCTCCTGATATGGCATTGTCACATCTAAAATGAACTACAAAAATATACTAGGCCGTATAATTCTTGCATCAAACTCTTAAAGAGCTGTAACTTTTGAACCGCTGGAGATAATCGAATGAATAAAAAAGCTTTGTAATCTTTAAAATTCAAGTTCTGTTGATCCCATCATCATCATTGCCTTTCTCACCCTGGATCAGGGTATAGGCCACCAACAAACACTTTCCATCCCTCTCTATCATGGGCCAGCCTCTTTACATTATTCCAAGTCTTTCCGCTTCGTTGCACATCATTTTCTCTGGCTCTTCTCCACGTTCCGCGCGGCCTTCCTCTTGATCTCTTGCCCTGGGGATTCCAATCCAATACCTTCTTCGTGATGCTGTTTCCTGGCCTCCTGAGAGTGTGGCCGATCCATCTCCATCGCCTCCTACCAATTTCCTCTCTGACTGGGCTCTGTCTTGTTCTTTTCCAAACAATTTCATTGCTGACCTTGTCTGTCCATCTGATCTTAAGTAGCTTCCTCAAACATCTGTTGATGAAAACTTGGATTCTCTTTATGCAGGCCTGGGACGCATTCCAAGTCTCACATCCATACAACAGGACTGACTTCACGTTCGAGTTGAATATCCTCAGCTTTGTTTTTAGAGATATATCCTTGGTTCTCCAAATCTTGCTTAAGGACGTGAAAGCTGCCTGTGCCTTTCCAATTCGTGCTTTGACTTCTGCCTCTGTTCCTCCCTTATTGTCAATGATACTACCAAGATAGCAGAAGGACTCTACATCTTCCAGTGGTTGATCTCCTACTTTGACTTGTTCGCTTGGGGGTGCAACAATTTTTAGGACCTTCGACTTCGCAGGATGTATCCTCAATCCGATAGATTCTGAAATTTTGTTTAGAGCTGTAGTCTTTGCTTGCATCTGGTCGTGTGTGTGCGACAATAGTGCCAAGTCATCTGCAAAATCTAGATCGTCCAGCTGTGTCCATGGGGTCCATTGTATGCCATTTCTTCCTCCATTGGTGGTTTCTTTCATAAGCCAATCAATCACCAGAATAAACAGAAATGGGGACAGCAAACAACCCTGCCTAACACCAGTCTTGATATCAAAGCTGTCAGTAAGCTCACCATCGTGTACAACTCTGCAACTTGTCCCCTCGTACATGCTCTTGATAAGATTCACCATCTTCTCTGGGATTCCATAATGTCTCAATATTCTCCACAGCGTTTCTCTATCGATGCTATCAAAGGCCTTCTCGTAGTCAAGGAAGTTCACTATCAGTTGGGAGTTCCACTCTAGCGACTGCTCTACTATAATTCTCAGCGTGGCGATCTGGTCGGTGGTTGATCGATTACTCCTGAAACCAGCTTGCTCCTCACGAAGTTTTGGGTCTGTTGCATTCTGTATTCGCTTGAGAATAATCCGATTGAAAACCTTTCCTGGGATGGAGAGAAGTGTGATTCCTCTGTAGTTACTACAATTGCTGAGGTCCCCTTTTTTTGGAAGCTTCACGAGGTGTCCTTCCTTCCAGTCCTTTGGAAACTTGCCTCCGATCCAAATCCTCGAGAATAGTGAGTGCAGACCCTCTGCAGCCCCAGCAGCATCTGCCTTCAGCGCCTCTGGTGGGATCTGGTCTGGTCCAGCTGCCTTGCCTCGATTTAACTGCTTTATGGCATCATTAATCTCTGCTTTAGTCGGAGGGTCGCAACTGATCGGTAAATCATTTCTTGCGGGTAGAATGTCGGGTGGGTTGCTTGGTGGAGGTCTGTTCAAGAGGCTACTAAAATGTTCTATCCATCTTTTTGCCTGAGCTTCCTTTCCAAAAATAGCCTTCCTGTTGTAATCCTTGACAGGAACTTCCGGTTTTCCATATTTTCCAGCAAGAGTCTTTGTAGTCTGGTAGAGGATCCTCGTGTGTCCTCCTGTTGCTGCCTTCTCTGCTTTCTCTGCTAACATTCCTATGAACTCCTCTTTGTCTTTTTTAATTGATTTTTTGACCTCTTTAGCTGATGCTCGGTACTCTTCCTGGTTACCAACTCTTGAGCTTCTTGTACGACTTGCATTTACCTGTTCTTTTAGGTCTCTTCTTATCCTTATCAAGTCCAGTGATTTTTGACTAATCCATTCCTTGTGTTCCACTTTCTTTTCCCCAAGAACATCCTGACATGTCGATGTAAATACTCCTTTTACCTTAGCCCAGTGAGTCTCCAAGTCTACTGGCTCTTCGAGGTCAACAAGGTGTTTGAATCTATTCCTCAGTGTCAGCTGGAACTCTTCCTTCTTGTCTCCATCCAGAAGGCTCACTTGAAACTTTCTCCTCTTTGTTCCTGCTCTGGTACCTTGTTTCTTGAGGCGGAGTTTGAGTCTTGCCAGCAGCATGTGATGGTCAGATCCAACATCAGCTCCTCTCTGTACTATGACATCCTCCAGTGAGCGTCTGAATCGTCGGGTGATGCAAAAGTGGTCAATCTGGTTTTCAGTTACTCCATCCGGTGAAATCCAAGTGGCCTTATGGATCCTCTTGTGTGGGAATACTGAACCTCCAATCACATAGCTGTTAAATGCGCAGAAACTTGCAAACCGCTCTCCATTCTCATTCATTTGTCCCAAACCATTGCACCCCATAATGTCCTCATACCCTGTATTGTCCTGTCCTATCTTGGCATTGGCGTCTCCCATTATAATGTTCACATCTTTTCTTGGCAATGTGTCAACTATTTCCTGAAGCTGGTTGTAGAAATCGTCCTTGTCCTCATCGGTTGCTTCATTTGTTGGGGCGTATATCTGCACAATGTTCATGTTGATGTTCTTGTTCTTTGTAGTAAATGATGCCAATATAATTCTCCTTCCGTAGGGTTCCCATCCCCTCAGTGACCTCTGGGCGTGCTTGCTCAAGATGATCGCTACCCCTTCTGTATGCTTTTTGTCCTCCCTTCCAGAATACAAAATCTTTTCCCCAGAATTAAGTTGTTTCAGTCCGGACTGTATCCAGCGGGTCTCGCTAACTCCAAGTATGTGCAGTCTGTATCGCCTCATCTCCATTGTAACCTGGGCGCTCTTTCCTGCTTCATACATGGAGCGGACATTCCACGACGCAATCCGGAGTGACTTGTTTGATGAAGGAGCAGTCGGGCCAGTGGAGTCCTTTCGGCTTTGTCCATTGTCCTTCATTGAATCTACAGGTGCAGATGCTCCCCCTTCTCCCAAGATAAAAGACTGATTTAAAGTATTTGCTTGTGTTTCTGTAACTGGTTTATTTTTACAGGGTGGGTAGTTGGCCCACCGCCAACTGGCTCTTCTCGGGAGACCAGGACCTTTGCACCTTTAGTCGCCTCTTACGACACGCAGTATCACGTCAGATGTATTCTTTGCTGTCCCTCTTCTGCAAGAGGGCCCCGCATCTGCACGGGCGGTTGATCCCATACATGAACTAAATCTAAATGAGCATTTCAGGCAAGATAGAAACTGTCGAAACACTTGGCCTCACAAGCTGAAAAAAAAACTAATATAATTCTGAACCTTCTTGTTTGGTTGTCACAAGACAACAGGTCATGTAGTCTTTAGAAAAATGAAAGATTTTTATTTCACGGGAACAATCTTTGTTTATTTCATCTTTAAAAAAAAAATCGAATTAACCTAATTTGTTCAAAATTTATAGCCCTTTAGAGTGTTGCAAGACTTGTGCGGCGTAGCATAAAATAATGCATGAATGAAAATAATATGGCACACATCAGCCCGTGACTTTTATAAATACTCACAAACAGACAACCACAGTAATGAAAGACTTGTCAGGTCCCGCCCCCTTCACCTGATTGTCCTGGCCTCTTGGATAGCTCTTATTCCCCAACACTATAAAAGAATGAAAATGACAATGAAGAAGAAAAAAAAGAAGTAGATGCAAAAGAAAGAAAGACGGAAATGAAAGGCAGCAAGGATTCTCTAAGTGTAAGTATTCTTTCTTTCGGTCGCTCCTTGCTAAATTTCTGTCTCTCCTTGTTAAGTTCCTGTCGCTACTTGCTAAGTTCCTGTCTTTTCTTGTTAAGTTCCAGTCATTCCATGTGGAGTTCCTGTCTCTCATTGCTAAGTTCCTGTCGCTACTTGCTAAGTTTCAGTCGCCTGTTCAGAAGTTCCAGTCGTTCATTGTTAAGTTCCTGTCGTTCATTGTTAAGTTCCTGTCACTCCTTGCTAAGTTCCTGTCGCCTCTTCAGAAGTTCCTGCCTTCCTTGTTAAGTTCCTGTCGCTTCTTCCTAAGTTCCTGACACTCCTTGCTAAGTTCCTGTCACTCCTTGCTAAGTTCCTGTCGCCTCTTCAGAAGTTCCTGCCTTCATTGTTAAGTTCCTGTCGCTTCTTCCTAAGTTCCTGACACTCCTTGCTAAGTTCCTGTCACTCCTTGCTAAGTTCCTGTCGCCTCTTCAGAAGTTCCTGCCTTCATTGTTAAGTTCCTGTCGCTTCTTCCTAAGTTCCTGACATTCCTTGCTAAGTTCCTGTCACTCCTTGCTAAGTTCCTGTCGCCTCCTCAAAAGTTCCTGCCTTCCTTGTTAAGTTCCTGTCGCTTCTTCTAAGTTCCTGTCACTCTATGTTTAGTTCCTGTCGCTCCTTATTCTACTAATTTTTAATATTTGAAGAGATATTCTAAAATAGCCAAACCAGTTCTTTGAGTCAAACTTACATTCTGTCCAACCATCACCTTGACGTGCTCCATTTGATCATTGGAAATGACGTCATAGAATCGAGTGACCTCCGGTGACGAATGAAGAATTTCCGTTTTGTATCGCACATAGGGCCAGACGTTACTCCATTTACAGAAGAGTGTTCGTTCAGTAGCCTGTCGTAACGTTACAGGAGCATTCTGAAATGGCAAATGCCGGGATATTTGAGACTGAATGTTTTTGTCTTTTGCTTTTTGTTTGTTTGTTCTTTTGTTGTTGTTGTTGTTGTTTTTTGTTTGTTTGTTTCTTTGTGTATTTTGTTTTAAAGCTGCTAAGTCTTGGCTAGAACATCGAAAGATGTCAAAGTAGATCAAGTAATAAATGCGTTTACCTATTTATGCCATTGCTTTGATTCTTTGGTAATGTTTCAATCACTAGAATAGACTGAATATTTTTTATGTATGTTCAAAGCAAAGCAAATTAGCATGCCAGTTTACAAAAGTTGTAAAATTTAGCGAATCCAGGCAAGTTGGAATGTCTCAAGAGAAACCATCTAATCAAAGAATCATTATGTTTTACCTGTAAGGCGTTCCGGCACAAAACCATGTACTGGCCATGAATGGTGTCCTCTAGTATTGGAGTCGCTGGTCGGAAATGAATACAGAATAATTATTATGCTTAAGATTATTTTTTGTAATTACTTATTCTGAACTGCCCAGCACCCTTAAACAAACACACTAATCTTGAAATGAATGTCGAAGAAAAGAAAAGCAGAAACGAAAATTATTTGTGATCTAAGACATTTTATCAAACCCCTCTTAGAGTTCAATGTCGTTAGGTTTAATGCTTAACCTAGGCATGGTGGCCATGCTGTAACTTATCCATAATTTAGAAAAGCCATTTCAACCGTCTGATATCATTCTATCGTTCTGGATTTAATCGCCTGATACATCCATTCAAGTCGCCACCCTCACCCCCAAACACACACACACACCCACTGACACACACATAAACACGCTATCGTATACACTGTATCTATACTGTTTTCAACCTGCAAGTAAAATTTGATACAGTTTACTGCGATTTCTTTTCAACAGTGTTGTTCTGTCTCGTTTTCATGTCCCGGTAAAAACTGCATCAGTTAATGGTCATTTTCTCATACAACATAAAGTCTAGAAAAGTCGTTAGGGAAGTTCCTGTTCTGGTAACAAGATAAAATCCTGCTTTACAAGAACACTGTCCTTGATTTAGATCACTTTATTAGCATCTAATTTAATGATCTTGTGAATTAAATAACTCCACTGTCACTGTTTTGAATGACTTCTCAGAGTCCTTACCGTTTCCCGATGGTTGACGTTTTAAATTGACCTGCAAGTTTTCGGCCTCTGATAATAAGGAAACATCTTTTTCATGGCCCATCCGCAAAGCTGCAAAAGCCATCCTCAGCCAGCGATCTGCCTCCTCTGGAAAACTGTAGTCCGCAGCAACTTTGGCAACATCCAGCAGATCTTTGCCATTAAGTTCGTTGTAGCCGAAATGGCACTTTGCTTTAAATTTGTCCGTTTCTGAAATGCAGGTTCCCATAGAGGTCACCGACGAATGGTGCGTACTGGACACCTGTTCTTCACATGGAGTGTCTTTATAGTGATCTGCGTTGATAGATGACTGTTCCGTGTTATCAGACACATCCACTTGAGACCAGTGGATAAAGGGGAGGTTGTGGAGACTATTGTTGGTTCTGAGGCGACCTGGTGCCGGATATAAATCATACACGTGACCAATTCTCACCAGAGCAAGCATAGCACCGCTAACATCGGACTCTCTGGGCCATCTCTGCCACTGAGATAAAACCTCTTTCATGTTCAGTAGGTTTCCTGTGAAGGAAAAACAAACGTAATTTCTGAATTTCTGGCATGAAGAAATAAATAAATACAATCTGAAGCATATACTTTAATGTCCTTGTACAGTCTTTCTTACTCAGCCCAGAACGAAAGAATGCTGCCAGTGCCACTGCCATCCTTCCAGTCTTAGTCTTTTCATTTCCATCCACAGCTTTGTTTGAATATCCGTAACCGTTCTGTAGATTTTCTTGGTCTATCCAAACACATAATTATGTTGAGTATGATGCAAGGCGATGACGTCATAATTATCAACAACCAAACTTTTTCATTTATCAGACCACGAAAACGATGAAAAAAAAAATGAATAAAAATTTGGGAGGAAAATGTTACATAAGCGGGCACTGAGCTTGAGCTCTTTCTTTCTATTGCGATTACCCCATGTGTTGATCTTTACTGTTGGAGAGACAGTCAGATTTGTATGTATCCAAAACCCACAAATCATATCACCCACCCATCCCATCCCAAGCTCTGTTGAACACATTTGTAATTTATGTTAAAGCGTTAAAGACTGTTGGCACTGTTTCCTCAGCCAAGCAGGTTATCCCCTACCCTAACTCGTGTACAATGATGAAACAGACAGTGAAGTGCACATAGGACAAGCTTTGGAGCTTCTTGTTCTTATCGATGATAATGATCCCGCTGATGATCATGATAATGAAGATGAAAATGATGACAAGCCGTCTGGAGTGGATATTGAACGACCACCATCTGAGCAAAAACAAGAATATATATTTACCATCTAGGACATTTTTAGATTTAGCGTGAGGTGTATCTGGTTGGCTTGCGTTAATCACGTGATTCCAGTCCTGTATCAAACGCCTGATCAATCGAAATCCCGCCACAGGATTGTGCAGAAGGTCAGAAGTCTCAGCTGCAGTCCCGTGTCTGTGCTCCAAACATTTCAGATTTCTAGGACGATATTTTAAATGACTTAAATGATCAAATTTGCAAAAAATGTGACCAAAGTGAGATTCAGTGGCATAGCGTGGGCAGGGCTGTGGGGACGGTCGCTCCCAGGCGCAAACTTTCAAAACTATCTCTGTTTCAACTGCCAGTTGTAAAAGAAGTTTCTCAAAACTTTGATTAATCAAATCGTGTCAGAGATTTTCAGTGAGCCAAGCAAGACTGGGTAAACCAACGACACTGTCAGTTGAAATTTCAATGTAGATTTGATTTTGCACAAATGAGCACCTTCCGATTTTAAATAAATTTGAGTATACTAGCATTAAATGCACTTTAATTACACCAGTATTTTCTTAAGGCACAATACATGTGCTGTGGGGATTGGGGAATTGGGGTTGGGGGGGGGGGGGAGAGGGAGGGAAGAGAGGTTCAGTACTAAACTGGTGGAAGGGTCTCAGAGAGTGCCAACGGCGCAGGGGTCAGTGGGCGCAATACTTGCCTTGCCTCGAGCTCTGGCAACCCAAGCTACGCCACTGGTGAGATTTTGAGATGCTGACAATTTTACCTAAAAAGTAAATTACCGGTACCATGATACTTGAATAGATGAAGATGATATTCTAAACAGTTCAAGATGGTCCTTCAAACAATGAACTTCTGAGCGTCCATTTGCTTAGTGTAAGCTTTAGTTTGACCTTGCACGAGACCTTGCGTCAAGGGAAGAAACTCCCGTAAAAGAGGCACAACTAAAAGTGATCACAAAGTCTGTTGCAAGGGGACCGTAGTGTTTGATATAGAAAGTTATTGCTGAGCAGTGAGCACACTAAGAAAATTACAATGAATCTTTCTGTCACACTGGTTGAGCATGGCATCATTAGCTGCGATGGACGAGAATCTGTGCCTTTTGATCACACTGGCAAACATAAATTAGATACTCGTATCTGAATAATGCCAGGGTTTAATGATGACTATAGCACACAATAGTCCTGACACATAATGGCAGACTTTACCAGAGACACTTTGTGAGCCAGTGTATTTTCTACAGTTTGATCAATGACGGAGCAATTTTAATGATAGCTGGTTTTAATCCAAGCAGCGACAATAGTTCCAGGCCAGCTGGTGTTGGTACGAGTATGCTTTTGCTTCAGACGTCGGTAACCATGAATTTGCCATCAGTGGGAGGGAACGATGGCTTTTTACACTGTACATGGGAGAATGAGGCATTATTGCCAGAATGAGAAAACTGAAGAGCCGGAACATCGCATCATTAGATCTTACTCCCTTGTTACAGTTTTATTTCCTGCTCTTAAGTCTAATTTGTGTTTCTTTCTCCTTATCACAAGACTTGATTTTTTTTCAAACCTTCCAATTTCGACTTTAAATCTGGGCACCTTTAAGAGCTGTTTTTAACTCCTCGCTCTCAATTATTAACTAGTTGGGGGAAACAACATAAAAATCTAGATGAGATAGTTAAAATACGGCAATATGTCGTAAAATCAAGTGAATGGAAATAGCAAATAATTATTTAATAAATTCCAAAAAGAACCAGAACTGGCAGAAAGCTGAGACCCCACAAATTTTCTATGCTGTTGTTTTTTCAATATTTTGTCCACCTACGCGAGAGTCGGATAAAGAAGAAAAAGTCGGAGGGCCCCAGTGCACGTTTCGCACGTTAAAGATACCTTGACAGTTTGAAATCAAGAGGAGCAGGCCGAACAGGGCGCTCCCCGGGCAAAATTAAATAAAAACGTATCCCTATCACTGCTTCCACATACCCCCCCCCCCCCTCCGGAAAAAGAAGAAACCGCCGACTGGCGTTGCACTGTGGCGATGTTGTGTCTGCTCCAGTTGTAACAGGGCTGCAGTGACACTACGGCAGATTTTCCAAATGGGATTAAAGAAATATACAAAATACAAAAAAAAAAAAAAATAATAATAATAAATAAATTCCATCTTAACCTCTATCACAACAACGAAACCAGCCCAGAAAAAACAAAATGGAGCTAATGAGATCCAATACACACGAAACAGAAAAGCCATCATATCTGGCTGCTCTCAATCTAGATCGATCAATAAGGATCGGAATGAACAGTCGCGCTTAATGTTATTTCTTGCACTGACAAAGTAAACTGGCATGCTGCTCGAAAAGTGCCATGGGTAGTCGGAGAGCGGGCATACCAATATAGTAGAACTTCCTACTTTCACCCCTACACGAATGTATCTTGTGACATGTCTGCCCTGTTCGGGGGAGGCAACAGTCTCTCTTTCAGTTCAAAGTTGCCAAAAAGGGGATGAAACTGTTCTAATGATTAATAGCTCCATCACGGTTAAATCCGGGACCTCAGCTACTTTCTTACTCACTGTTCAAGGGGAAACTACTGACAGTATTGTTTCTGCAGAATCCTCATAAATGACACTCCGTATAAAGAATCTCAGTGGGAAGCTGCATGCTGACATCAAATTATACCCAGTGTTTGCTTTTGTTTTTGCGCCATTAGTTTTAAGCGCTGATCAACCGATACCGTCAATAATCGATATTCCTGAAACGTTTGACAAATTGGCGAGCTGGAAAATGCCCAGGTTAATGCATCGGCTTTCTTTTTTACGCCTAAACAAATCGAAACCAAGTCATTTACCGTCTTTTGTTTTTGATCTTTTCCCTCTTATACTTGGATAGTTTATTTTTAAACAACCACATTTGTCAGACGATCTGCCAGTTAGGACAATCCTGAAATAGAAGAACGGCTAGACAACAGCTGCCTGACCAACATTGTCCACACCTCATGCTCACCTCTCAAGTCTTTTCACACGTTTCCCGTTCTCTCTCGCCAGTTTTGAAATGTTCACAATTCGCTGCAAGTGATCTAGTAGCTTTCGTTCTTGGCCAATCAAAGATGTCATTTGGGCAACCGATGAAAATACCTCGGCTTGAGAAGGTGGTGGAAAGCAAAGCAAGCTCAACATACAGACAATCAGTGGACACGCCATAACCATGGCTGGGGTCGCAAGGCCAAGATCCATGACGCATTTCTGGTGAACAAGGAGGTGAAGACAGTCTGTTGTTTTCATTATAGTGAGCAAATTGCCATCAAATCTACAACATATTCGAATACTTAACATTCCTCTCCCCACCACAACGGAAATAAATAATCAAATAAATAAATAAATAAATTAGAGAGAGAGAAGAAGAAGTTTATGTTCTAACACAGTGGAATTTTTCGCTCATAAATGATTATTTACGGGGTTGGCATGGAATCTTAGGAATAGCTGAATGCTTTATCTTAATGATAATAATAATACATAATTATTTTTAAAAAGTCGTTTGCATCATAAATTAAATGCTGTAAATAAATCTCATTATTCAGTCCTAATACCTGACATAAGACAAGTGCTAATGTATCTGGATATATGAAATAAAAAATGTTTAAACAGAGGGCATGCAGCATTACTTGCATTTCGCAAAACAAAACAAAAAATCAACTCTAGTCACCTTTTTTCCCCGAATGTTCTGATCTAATGGGATTGGAAGTTTGTTGGCGTGACAAACTCAACTGACAAACAGTCTCAAACTGACAAACAGTCTCAAACTGACAAACTGTCTCAAACTGACAAACTCTCTCTCACACTGACAATCAAACTGACAAACTCTTTCTTACCGTTATTCCTCGAGATTTTCATTTGTACAGCTAAACAAGTTTCAAAGTTGAACGGTGCAATTGTCAAAACCTGACTGAATGCTTTACAAATATGACTGATTATCTTGAAAACTGGAGCCAATGATCAAATTTAACGATCACTTTTGCTTTCAGTGGCACAGAAGGTTTGGCTAAATTAATTTTATTGCTGGACATTTTTGCACCGGTGTTGCACACAAACATTTCACCGGTGCGATCTCCAGTTTTGTTTGCGCTTAGCTGATTTTTCAATAAAATTTCCTCTTGCATGCATGAAGATTTTACACCAATTCAAATTGTTGCGCATTTGAACATTCCAGTTCTCTCAACACACAAGTGGGAAAAATCATGCTCTTAGATTATAACTTGCTAAGCCACTGGTGTGTACATTTCTGAACCAATTAGAGGATTTTGTCCCTATAGAATGACGAGGTTCTAACTCTCTTCTGGCAAGTTTAGAGAAACTTATGGTCGAAGTTTCATGCGCTCATAACTTTTAGACGTGCGACTTTTTTTTCTTTTCAGTAATAATTACAAATCACACACCGAATCTGCTTGATACTTTAACACACAACGGAGAAGGTCTGTAGAAGTAATGTATAGTGTGCAACTCAGTTCATCCAAAAAGTGGAGATAGAGCCTTGTCATTCTAAGAGGACAATATTTGTCTATGTCAGAAGTACTCACTGTTTCATGTCCAATCCAGTTCCAGGTCTTATGCTTGCGTCAAGTGCAATAAAACAACTGCCAGGATACCTGCATATCGCTCTGGCCAGCAGCTGCTGCGACACTTAACGCCGCTTCCAGCTAGCGACAACTTGTGTGGATCTTGGACTAATAGGGGCTATTTCGGGGAATGACAAATCGATGATTTGTTGGTGATAAGATCTTTGAGCCGCTTGGGCCTCTCCTGGCATTTTAGCTTTCTCTTAGCAACGTGCACAAATGGCGGTTTTGTTCAACTTGGAGGCAGCGGGGAGACCTGATAGAAAACAAGCAGTCCGAGTAGGTGAGTGTATGTTTGGACGCTACATCGTGCGCTCTATAACTAGGAATTCAATCGTGGCAATGAACGAATCAAAATGATATCGCGGAATTCTTGGCCTGCTCATAGCGAAAATTGTGTAATTATGTTATTTCTCTCTCAGTACTTGCTGAGGCTGAACAGTTCAATACGGATGATCTACCTGTAAGCATCTGTACATGGGGAAAGTGTTTGGGGGTGGGGGGGGGGCAAATGAGAGACGACGGGAACAGGACTTCCGGTGAATGGCGAACCGAGGCCGGTCGCGCCGAATTCTGTCTCCGCTTCTATAGTGGTTAATTTAGTAATTGTATGTGCGTGGAGGTGCTACATTCCTATTGTGTGGAACGTATTAATAAGTGGTAAGGTAGCGTGGATCTAAAGGTAAGTCATAACCATTCTCATTCATTCTTGTTTAATTATTAAACCCGTTCGCGTGTAACCTTCAGCTAGGAAAAATGGCGTCTGCAACTAATGCAAGGGCGGCTGTGCCGGCTTGCTTTGTCCTTGACAAGGCAATCGTCCCGGACGTCATTAAACCGATCGGAGGCCTCGAAATTTGTAAAGCCTGTGAGCACATTACGGGAGAGGGGATGATTCACGGTGCCCAGAAGATCTCTGGGCTCTGGAGAATCTACCCTCTTTCCTTGGAGGCAAGAAGGGCTCTGGTGATAGAAGGGATAGAGTTAAGGGGGCAGAGTGTCACGGTTCTTGAATCCATTCGTCGTGCCAGGTGGAGGAGAGCGGCCCACAACGAAATTGATCATTGGAAATGTGCCCATATCGGTTTCCAATAGCGAAATCGAATGCATGTTGAAAAAGTTGGGGGTGTCGGCCAGATCAGAAATGAAGGACGAAAATTATAGGGACGAGCAGGGGGGACTGACAAGATTTAGGACCGGTAGGAGATTTGTGTACATAGACCTGCCAGCATCCTCTCTACCTAAAACAGCTAAAGTGGGAAGTCAGTTCCTAGCTTTTTTATATTATAGAGAGCAGGAGCGAGAGGTGGTGAAGGCAAAAGTAATTGGTACGACACGGGTGGAGGGGGAGATGGAGAGAACGCAGAAAGACAACCCAGGGGAAGAAAACATATCAAAACAAAACAACACAGAGGTCGAGCCTGACAGTGAGAAGACAAGCGTGTCATCTCATGACAAGGCAATTGAAAGAGCGAGAAGCATGCTCACGAAAAAACAGAGTACGCTCGTCCTCTTCAGGGGAGGAGTGAGAAGACCGCGTTCGGCGGAAGGTCACGCTAAGCGACAACGTACCTCGAGCTCGGTGGGAGCAAGTGAGAAGAGGAAAAAGGCCGAAAAAATGCGCAACGATGTAGAGGGTAGTGGAGAGTGTGATCGGGAGACCGGGAGGGGAAGGGTTGGGGCCGAGGAAGATCAGACTAGTGAAACCCTGCGAAACAAAAAAATCGACTGGTTTGACCAGGCAAGTGAGACGTAATCAACTCGACTTTGCGGTGTCTCTCGGCTCACGGACTTGGCTTGTATTTACGGACTTTGCCTTTCGGATTTACCCCTCTCCCCGATCTTACATCAAGTGTGTAGGTGTTTTTTTGTTTTTTCTCTCTCCCTCTCTCTCTCTCTCTCTCTCGCTCTCTCTATCTCTCTATCTCTAACATTGTCAATGAAGATTGTCTCCCTTAATTGTCGGGGCCTTCATAGACAATTAAAACGCAGATTACTATTCAAGACATTTCTTCAGTATGATATTGTTTGCTTACAAGAAACATATATAACGGAAGCGAAAGCGAATGAATGGATGAGAGAATGGACTGGTGAATTCTTTTTCTGCCCAAACACCAATAAGAGTAAAGGACAGATCATCTTAGTAAATAGAACGTTTCATATTGATAAATTAAATTTTCTGCCTTTTGATACACGTTGCATGGGAATTGAGTTTGAAAGGAAAAATAAACTTTATACTGTATTGAACTGTTACGGCCCGGCAAAGCCGCAGGAACGCGAAGGCTTCTTAGAGCAACTAAATGATATTATCAGTGAGATAAACCAGAGCAGTTTAATAGTATGTGGGGACTTTAATATGATTTTAAACAACGATCTTGATATAATTTCGGGCGCACCACACGGAAAGAAAGAAATAGAATTATTCTCTAATTTTGTGAAAACGTGGGATTTATGTGACTGTTGGAGAGAATTTAATAAAGAAACAAAAGAATTCACATGGTCTAGGAAAGAACCGTTTGTGGCAAGGAGACTAGATTATATTTTTTGCTTTAAAGAACTATTGTCATGCACCACAAATGTTGAAATTAAACATGTCGCGTCCACTGATCACCGTGCAGTTACCATAGAAATTTTAGAACATACTTTCCCGAGAGGCCCCTCCAGGTGGCAGTTCAACGCGTCATACATCAGTAATGTTCATTTTGTAAACCATATGAATTTATTTATATCAAATTTTATTGCAGACGAGGAAAAGAATGATCTAGATCATCGAACAAAATGGGAACTGTTGAAAGCAGCCATACGTTCAGAATGTATGCAATACAGTAAGAGTAGTCACATGAAAAAACACAGTAGACATAAACTGGAAGCAGAGGTAAATGATATCTCAAAGCTTATGGCGCAGTTCCCGGGTGATAAAATACTGCAGGAGAAGTATGAAAACACTAAAAAGCAATTGGAAATTGAATTATTAGCACAAACAAAGGGAGCAATAATTAGATCTGGAAGCAAATGGATCGAGGAGGGAAAGAAAAACACCAAGTTCTTTTTAAATTTGGAAAAGGCCAGGGGAACATGCAATGTAATAAAACAAGTTAAAAATGGGGACGGTGAAATAATAAGGGACCCACTAAAGATTCTTGGTGAAGCACAAAAATTTTATGAACAACTTTACACTAAAGAAGCATCAGTAATAGCAGTGGGAGAAAAACTTGATCATTTTTTAGACGGTATAGCTCATGACAAATTAGCTGAGGAAGACAAGAAATGGTGCGATTCAGACATTAGCTTAGAGGAAATGGGAAAGGCAGTAACGTTGCTTAATAATGATTCGGCCCCAGGGACGGATGGAATTACTTCTAACTTTTATAAAGTCTTTTGGCGCCTTTTAAAGAAACCCCTACATGATAGCTATAAAGAATCGATAGAGCAGGGGGAATTATCTGTTAGTCAGAGACGAGGTATAATCACGATGATACACAAAGGCAATAACAGCAGTCGAGAAGATCTTACCAATTGGCGCCCCATAACATTAACAAACGTTGACTACAAAATCTTCACAAAAATTTTGGCTTTGAGGTTACAAAAAGTAATAAAAAGTATTGTTCATGAGAACCAAACTGGATTTATTAAAGGGAGGACAATTACATCACATATCAGATTCATAGATGACGTCATAAATTATGCAAATAAAGAGGATCTAGGAGGTTTGGTTGTATCACTGGACTACAAAAAAGCCTTCGACTCAGTGAATAAGGAAACAATATTATTAGCTCTGGACAGATTCAATTTTGGGCCAAAATTCATACATTATATAAAAGCGATACTAACAAACACGCAGAGCTCAGTTAAGAACGGAGGTTGGATCTCCAAATGGTTTAATTTAGAGCGAGGCGTCCGGCAGGGATGCTGTGTTAGTCCTCTGCTATTTGTATTAGTGGTAGAAATGCTTTCAATAAAACTCAGGAATAATGAAGAGGTAAGAGGAATTTTAAGTGAAGGAAATGTAATAGATACGCTAAAAGTCCTGCAGTATGCAGATGACATGACGCTACTCTTAAAAGATAAAACTGATCTATGTAAGGCACTGAAAGTAATTGAACAGTTTACAGGTATATCAGGGCTAACGCTTAACAGAAAGAAGTCAGTGGGAATGTGGGTGGGTAGAAGTAAACAAAGGGAGGAAAGAGGGGAAGGAATAGCTTGGGTGCAAAAGGGAGATAACATAAAAATACTAGGTATATATTTCAGCGCTGCAATTGAAGCCTCTGAAATCCCACTAAATTGGATAGAAAAAATAAACAGTATTAAGACGTTGATTAGTAGATGGTCTAAGAGAAATCTGTCACTGTATGGAAAGATTGTAGTGGCAAAAACTTTTTTACTATCAAAATTCAACTATATTATCCAAGCCCTGTCTTTGCCACAGGAAACACTGGCTGAAGTAGATCGGATTCTGTTTAAGTTTCTATGGCAAAAAAAGTATTCAAATAAAAGAGCTTTTGAAAAAATCAAACGAAATACATTATGCAGAGAACCAAACGAGGGAGGTTTAGGAGTAATCAGTATAAAGGATCAGCAAAACGTCTTTCTCATAAAATGGTTTAAAGAAATATGTTTACAAAAATCATATCTAAAAATAGGAGTAAAATTAGCCAGTCATTTCTGCAAAAAGCTAGTCAGTTTACCTTATTTAACCAAGTCAGATACTAACGCGAGAGAAGTAAAACAGGTAGGTACAATAAACTCTATTTTTTGGCAGAATGTAATTAAAACATGGTTAGACTTAGAAAAAAGGGATAAGGAGAAAGAAAACGATATTACTCCAAATAGTTTAGGCCGGCAACCTCTGTTTAACAACAGTAATATTAGATTTAGAAATAAGCCATTGTGGATAGAAAAATGGGTCAGAGAGGGAATTAAATATTTGTATCAGATGTTTAACGAAAACAACTGGAAAACCCTGCAAGATATTGCTGAGATAGTTGGACATTATCCTGGTATCCATTTCGACTACTGGGCAGTTACAAATGCTGTTAAAAAAGAATGGAAGGACATTTTTGAAAAAACCAGAACGGAAGACAGACCTCCTTTGCATACAGAAGATGACGTAGATGAAAATGCAAAAAATATTTTTAAACTAACGAATAAAGAAATTAGAAAGAAATTAATAAATAACAAAAACGCCACGATCTGTAGCTCGGGTTTCTGGAAACGAAAATATAATGTTGACATATATCCTTATTTTGATAGCGGGTTTAGAGCTTGTAAAGAAACCAGATTGAGGCTCTTACATTTTAAAATTCTACACAATATTTACCCAACGAATATTCTCTTACATAAAATGAAAATAAAGGAAAGTAATAAATGCGAGCATTGTGAGACGCCTGATTTTATAGAGCATTTCTTTTTCCATTGCAGCAAATTAAAAGACTATTGGCCTTATGTGGCCCAGTATATTCTGAATAAAACCGGTAAAAGAATTGAAATAAATGAGAAAATTGCACTTTTTGGAATATTACGTGGGGACTTAAACTACAATGTAAATCAAAATACTATTGATGATATTAACACTATATTACTAATTGCTAAAATGTGTATCGGTAAAGTAAAATATGGCAAATCAATGAATCTTAGATTTGCATTTGAGACAGAAATGCAGGTAAGAGAAAAATATCTGAAGGTATGTCCGGATAAATAATCAGAGAATGAATGGACGATTGAAACGTGTGGAGAATGTGTACGTGAAGTAAGAGTAGAATGAAAGCAAATAAACTTTAAAAAAAAAAAAAGGGGGGGGGGCAATGACGAAAAGATGAAAATGCAAAAACTAGTACATTCCAAAGTGCATGAAGTAAAGTAAAATTAGTATACGGCCGTATACTGCCATTATTATTCGGTTATTGGCAATATATTATTACCATCTGATTATGATTTGCAGCATATGGCTGATAATAACCTATTTATTTCTTTATTCTTATTTTTATCTCTGTTCCTTTGTTCTTTCTTTGACTTGCCGTAGAGATTTTTATCCATTATATATTTATGATTTAACTCTGGCAGTTTCTCACGCACACCAGAATAATTTGTAGATGATGCATCCACTCAGTTTTGTTTGTTTTCTTTTTTTATATACCAGTTGTTGAAAATGAACTGTAAAAACCGTCAGCTGATAATGAATAGACCAAAAATGGTTCGAGAACAGCCGACAACACAGAATTCAGCGACTGACCATTCTGGGACATAAAAGACCTCAATTGGGTCCGAGCCTTAGAACAGTCCTTATAGACAGCCGTATATTTATTTACTTGACTATTTCAGATCATATGCGTACTTTCATACTTATCTATTTATTCATTTAATTAGCCACTTCGAATAGACTTCACTACGTATTTATTTGCGAACTCACTTATATAGATACCTTTTTAAAGTAGTTTCTAAAGGTTTTTTTAAATCTCTGTTATTATATAAATACTAGATCTAGTCCTATTTAGTGATATCCAATCACGGAGTCATGCACGAAATGAATGCACTGCATTTGAATCTGAGCCCCCCCCCCCCCCCCCAAAAAAGAGAGACGACGGGAACAGATAGGCTAAATTTAATGATAGACGATTAAACACACAAACGGTGTATCCAGAGATATGACTTTTGGAAATGGACATGGAGAGGAGAAGGGAAGAGACAGAATGGGAGAGAGAGAAGAAAAATTTGGTGTTAAGACATGAATCTGTATGAGATAGAATAAAAAGGGGAGAAAATGGGCTGATGGAGGGAAGGACGGACACATGGACGAATAAAGGAATGTACAGATGGATAGATTGAAAGGTGAAAGGTACAGGAAGCTGACGGACAAATAAATTGTAAGTTTATAATCTCGACCCAACACAAAATTCTTTTAGAATATTTATTTCATTCTTTGCATTCGAACTATGAAATGATCAAACTCGCTCAACTTGTACAAGTCATCAAAAATAAATGACTGACTCAATGCCACAAACGAATGACTGATCAAGTGCGTTTGTCGATAGGCGGGCAATTCATTTCCAGTGGCGAATGTCATAGCGTGAGTACTTGGAATCGACATTGATTTCCACCGAAAGACCACTGACTGGACAAGAGAAATTGTTTAAATACTAACTGAGTTACCCGGCCCTGCGCGGGAGAAATATCTTTATTACTTATAATGATCTAGATAAGGACACAAAGTAAAGTTCCTTCCACAGACAATGAAATACAATGACAGAATCAGTTATCAGTATCGTCTCGGATTCCGCGCCAACGCTGAAGTTTGTTTACCCTTTATCGCTAAAGTTTACAGGCGATCTATGTTTTTATCAATCCACTGTTTGCTTCCTTCAGCGAATGAACGATGAGGTGAAACTGTGTCACGGTACTAAAAATAGATCACAATACATGTAGCATGCCCTGTTCTAAAAGCATAGAGTCGGAAGTGTTTGTTGCGAATTTTACGTGTGAATTTTGCAATATGAACAAATTACCCAGAGTTTGTAGCATTTTTATATTATCCCCTTACATCACAATAAGTCGAGTTATAGGCGATGAGAATGCTTCCAGAGTTTTGGAGCCCTCCCAAAAGGGCCTTTGAGGGCAGAATTTTCACCCTTAGCTCCATTATAGTATGATGATATTGACAAGGCTTGGCTAGAATGTTCTTTGACTATTAATGAGGTAAACTAATTGCTTTCATTTCATTTTGATAGGGAAGATGAGCTGCATTGCTGGCAGTTTGACAACAATATGAACGTGGTCAAACTGGAAACCGATACGCCATGAAGAGGAAGCACTGTCAATACTATGAAGCGAAATGTTCAATAAGCATAATTTATAAGCAAATGTCCAACTTATTTCAGTTCGAAACATTCACTTTCAGCTTTGATGGCCTATCAGGGCACACTATGGGTGAGTTCAGGGCACACAGCAAGTGAGATCAGGGCAAACAACTAGCGAGATTACCACAAACCACCAAACAAAACCATCTTTGAGATAAATGGTTACGGACTCCGTCCGCCGAGTCACATGACAGGTGATGTAGTTCCTGTCCAAACGTAAGCTGAATTTGTGACAGAGGTTGTGAAAAGCGCCGGGAACTGTGGGTTTCGTCAATAGTTTCTCAAAACTAATGTTCGCATCAGTACTGCCAACTGCCGTGTGACCACCGAGAAAATCCGAGTAACTCCGCTGTTTATAACTGACCGGCTTGTGCAAACTGGAGGACAGACAACTTTGATGTTCCCTAAAGCAGTCTCATGTTTGTTGATAAAACCCTTTCTAAAGTTTTCGCTAAGGAGTAAACATAGACTGGTCTTTTTTCTTACAGCAAAAATGTTCACATACGCTGAAGAATCCTGGCCAAATTTGAATTTTGATTGTCATCAAATCTGGCTGTAGACATTTGGATTTTGATTGTCATCAAATTTGGCTGTAGACATTTGGATTTTGATTGTCATCAAATTTGGCAGTAGAAACCTTATAGATATCTTAAACTTTAGTAAAGCATCACCCCAGAATTTCAGCAAATCGACAACTCCCACCCCCCCCCCCCCCAAAAAAACAATAACTAGTATTAGTCAATACAGGATATTACATCTATTGCTTCTCAAGATGTTCGCTGATAGACCCAGATCAACACTTTGAATAAATACATTAATTAATTAATTGAACCAGTTACAGCCACAACAACAACAAAAAAATTATAACGGTAATAAAAACTGGCCCAAGACTTAGTCAGCCACAATTTTTAAAAGTACCGGGTACCTTTACTTATTCTCTTTCACGTCGTAATTCTTTCTTTCTTTTCCTTGTACGACTCTCACAAGTTCACAAAAATAAAAATCTGAAAGGACACCTAAGATCATCGATCACTGACGTCCGTGCACAAAACGTAAGCAGAAAGACTACTGTCTCTACAATGGTGTAAAAATATTTGCAAGATTTGAATTTCATAATCAGTTGGACTATTTCCTAGTGTCGGTATCGTCCCATACCTTTTGGCAAGGACTACGATACCCTTATATGATGACGGTTCTGTTTGAATGATTTCGTTGTGCCTGTGCGGGGCGATCCAAGTTTTCACTCAATCGATCTCATGGTTTATTGAGACGCCCTCTGTGCTAGTCAAGCCCTGGAGAATTCTGTCAAAGGAGTCAAACAAAAGCTTTGCCAACCTGCAGTGTCGGCACTCAGAGGGAACTAACTGTTCTGTAATCTGTTTGGATATGGACAGTTTTGCTCTCTAAATTTTGATCTTGGATGAAGCAAATCTCTGGTCAATGGAAGTTTTATCCTCCCCACAATTTAGATCAGTTCGTGCAACTCTCTTCGATTTACCGTCATTTAAAAATCACTAACACTGCTGTAGTTACATGTCTAACATTGTTGTAGTCCCGTGACTAACACTTTTGTAGTTCCAAGACTAACATTGTTGTAGTAGTAGTTCCTTGTCTAAGACTGTTGTAGTCCCGTGACTAACACTTTTGTAGTTCCAAGACTAACATTATTGCAGTAGTAGTTCCATGTCTAAGACTGTTGTAGTTCAGTGACAAACACTGTTGTAGTTTCATGACTAACACTGTTGTAGTTGTAGTTCCATGTCTAACACTGTTGTAGTTCCATGACTTACAGTGTTGTGGTTCCATGACCAAGACTGCTGCAGTTCTATGATTTACACTGTTGTGGTTCTATAGCTTGACAGGATGAACGATGAACGGTGTGAACTAGGAAAAATGACACTGGCGTCATACCAGGGCTTCAAATACGACAGACAGGGGGAGGGAGGGGGGTGGTTAAAGCTTCAGAGTACTGCGTTCAGGAGAAAACAAATTGTAGACTTTATTTGGCTAAGGCCTTCAAGGATTCAAAAGGCTAATTTTCCAAACTGACGACAAAATGTTGTTCACTTGCCAGTTTGAACAGTGACGTAGTGCTATTGAGCACAGCGGGCAGTCTGCAACATAAAGAAAATCCTTATGTTACGCCCTTGTAAAATGCGATCACAACAAAATAAGTTACTTTTAACCCTTTACTTGCCAACGCCGGAAAGCTACGTTTTTCATCTTCCTTGTTAGTTTCAGATAATTATTATGATCACTGCAGTCGCTTCAAGTCCTGAATGTGAATCTGCGTAGTGAAAATTGTCAATTTTCAACAAATGACTTTCACTTTTCTATAATTTTACGGACTACACTACATTACTCAACTCACGAGACTGCACTGTTGGCGCTAATAGGGTTAAAATGACCATCAAATGTCGAAGTAATTAGACGGAAAGTGTGCCCAAACTACATGAACGATGTCATGGGGGACAAGGTGGTCTAGAGGCAAGGTGCTCGCCTCTCATGCCAAGGGTCCCGGGTTCTAAACCCGGGCAGTGCAGCCATGTTGGAAATTGGATTTTTCTCATATTTTCAAGTCCCTGGTCCTATTGGGGGGTAGGATCGAGTACCTAGTCTTCTCGGATAAGGACGAAAAAATTCGGAGGGCCTGTGTGCACGTTGCGCGCGTTAAAGATACCTTGGCAGTTGGAAATCGTAAAGAGCAGGCCGAAAGGCCGCTGCCCGGGCAAAATTGAAAATTGAAATTAATAGATTAAAATTTATCCATATCATCCCCCCCCCCCCCCCCCCGCCAGAATTTATTATTCATTATTAAATATATATTGTTATTAATAAATATTCAAATATTATTTGAGTTGTGTGTTGTGTGAACTGATGTGAGTTGTGAACTGCTGTGAGTTGTGAACTGTTGTTAGTTGAGAACTGCGCCTAACAGGCTGCGTTACAATTTGCTCTGCGATAGAGAGTGAGCGAGACAGGGAGCGAGACAGGGAGAGAGAAAGAAGCACTGACAGGCAGCTCCATTCTGCTCTGTGGTTGACATGTTGTTTCTGTAAAGCGCATAGAGCATTTTAAATGGATATGCGCTATATAAAAGCTATACATTATTATTATTATTATTCACAACATAAAAAAATTAAAAATTTGAGAAAATGTTGAAAGAAAAAATTTGTCAATACTTTTGACAACTTGTCTCCCCGTATAGTAAGAACATCACAGACGATACTTCAGAACACGATACGGTCAGGGCAAAACCAGGAACTCGGTGGCGTGGAAGGGCATAGTCTATCAAATCATAACAGCCTTCTACTTTATACCTTACGCTTTAAATTTAAGAAACCGTTTGCAGTTTCGACCTCTTCACTCCCGTGATTGGGGGCGGTGAGTGAGGGGTGGGAGGCGGAACGTGGCCACCTCAGCCCTACAGAATAAAAAATGACTGGGGAAGGAAACAGATGTGGCTAAGGGAAGTAATTCTAACAATATTGTGATAATCGATGAGGATTTTGTTTTTCTCTCCCCTGAATGTGCTCTCAAGATGGCACGGATACGGCAAGATGCTGTTTGCGGACAACATCAGACCAGACCCGAGGGACCTCCAACAACCAGACTCACAACAGATAGATAAAGAACCAGAACCTCTCTTGGAGGAAGTACAGGCTGCAATAAAACAAATAAAGAATGGAAAATCCCCTGGATTAGACAACATACCAGGTGAACTCCTGAAACATACCAGCGAATCAGGAATAAAAGCACTCCACCAAATGATCTGCAAAATTTGGCAGACAAATGAATGGCCAACAGACTGGAAGCTACAAGAATTCGTCATGCTATACAAAAGCGGCAATGTCAAAGACTGTGGAAATTATAGAACCATCGCCCTCATCAGTCACACCAGCAAAATCCTGCTCATCATCATACTCAACAGAATGAAATCTAAGGTAGAAGAGGAACTATCAGAATGTCAAGCTGGTTACAGGACCAACAGAGGAACCGCTGACATGCTCTTCATACTACAAATAATGATTGAACAGATAAGAAGCCATGGAAACGAAGCCTTCATCACGTTCATAGACTACAGCAAAGCGTTCGACAGCGTTAGGCACCATCACCTGTTCGATATAATGATTAAGATGGGATTCCCGAAACACCTTGTGACCCTCATCGCTGCACTATACCACGAACAAAAGGCAACGATTAGATGGAACAATGAGAACTGTCCATATTTCAACATTGAGAAAGGAGTCAGACAGGGTTGCATACTTTCACCTCATCTTTTCAATATTTATACTGAGCAGATCATGAGAAACGCAGACATAGAAAATATGGGAATAAAGATCGGAGGCCGAAACATCACAAACCTTCGCTACGCTGATGACACAGCTCTTATTTCAGATAACATCACCAGCATGAAAAGAGTGTTGCACAGAGTGGATGAAGCGGGCAAGACAGCAGGCCTACACCTAAATGCTAAGAAAACGAAAGTCATGCATACTGGAACAGGGCACCATGAACACCAGGAGATACTAGTAAACAAAACAGCACTAGAAAAAGTGACTGATTTCAAATACCTAGGATCACATAAATCGCAAGATGGAAGCTGCTCAAAGGACATAAAAACAAGGATAGGAATGGCAAAACACAAAATGGTTCAACTAAACAACATTTGGAAGGATAGAGGCACACCAACGGACCTCAAAGGGAACATACTTAAGTGCTTGATCTGGCCAGTCCTACTATATGGTTGTGAAGCCTGGACACTCAAAAAGGCAGACATAACAAGATTGGAGGCAGCTGAAATGTGGCTTTACAGAAGGCTACTCAGAATAAGTTGGACAGAAAGGAGAACAAATACAAGCATCTTAGAACAGCTTGGCACCACCAGAAGAATAACACCTGAAATAAATAAAAGAAGACTTGCATACATCGGCCACGCGGCCCGAAACAAAAGCACGGCCCTTATGATATCAATCCTTCAAGGAAAGACAGAAACAAAGAGAAAACAAGGAAGACCACCCATTACATATCACGATAACATCAAGAAAGTCAGCCAGCTGGAAATAAGTGAACTAACTAGGAAAGCTAAGGACAGGATTGGGTGGAGGAGATTTTGTCGTGACATCCACTGTAGCAGCTAACATCGATGACGATGAAGCCGACAGGTGACAGGTGAGGTGAATGTGCATTCTCCACTTGACTGCCTTTAGTAGCGAGATTACTTCAAAAATAATCCGCGCGAGTATCTCTTTAATGCTTCTATTGCATGCCTTAATAAGCCAATTTGTCTCAACAGAATAATGATTTTATGTATTTTTAATGCTTAAGAAAAATTGTTGGGTGTTTTTTTCAGTTTTACATAAAATTAGCTTATCGATGACTAGGTAGGATTGTACCCAGTGGGGTGCTTATATTAAGAGGGAAACATTTTATTTTTTTTTTTGTCCTCAAATCATTTTCTTTTGAGCCCGTTGAACTACTTTTTGGCTTCTACATTAAACCGCTTAATCCAAATCCATATTCGCGTAATTGCAGAAGATGAGAATTATTATTTGCCAATTTGCTAATGATAGAAACAGACAGACAATCACACGGAAAAGTCGATTGGGGAGTTCGATGGAAGTGGGTTGCGAAGAGAGAAAAAAAGAGAATGAGTGCTTTCCAGTCGTGTCAGTTTTACATTCATTTATTGTTTATTAGTGCATGTGCTATTTATCCCCCCCCCCCTCTCTCTCTCTCTCTCTCTCTCTCTCTCTTTTCAAACACATACATTCACTCTGTGTGTCTCTGTATGTCTCTCTCTCTCCCTCTCTCTCTGTCTGCACAACCACCAGTTATAATAGCCTCTATGACGTCACTACTCGCTCTTCAGGCCTGCAGATCACTTGAATTAATACGCCATAAATCTCAAAATTTAGAGTAAAATTTAACCAATCACATGATCTCCAATGCTCCAAATTCTTTGGTCGAACTGGTACTGACCTCAGTAAGTGATGGAATTGTATTTGTATTTTTGTATGTTGTATAATTATTTATTCCCATTTGGGAAATTTGCCTTAATGTCATTGCAGCCCAGTTACCATTGAAGCAGACACGTCGTCGCCACAGTGCAGCTCCCCGTGATTTTTTTTTCCGGGGAGGGGGGAATGGTGATATTCGGCCTGCTCTTCTCGATTTCCAACTGCTAAGGTATCTTTAGCGGGCGCAACGTGCACACGGGCCCTCCGAGTGTTTTCCGTCGTTATCCGAGAAGACTATCTGCTCGATCCCACCTACCACAGGATCAGGGACAGGAAAATAGAAAAATCCCTAAATTCCAACATGCCTGCACCAACCGGGAATCGAACCCGGTACCTTCGGCACGAGAGGTGACCATCTCACCTCTAGATCAACTTTCACTTGTGTTGTCTACTATCTATAAAAGTTTGCAAAGATAATCACCAGAACTGTTGGGAAAAATAACCTTGCAATTGTAAAGAAAATCAATAACAATGATAATGTGATGACACAATATTTTATAAGATCTAGCATGGGCACACTGAACGGTTGGCCCATGCACGCAATCGTTATATCCATGAAATTGCAAATTGTAGTGATAATGTCACTTCTGTTACAGATAAGTGTATTTATCAGAAGATCCCTGTGTGTTCAACTTATCGGATTCTTTTGCCTGGTTTCATTCTAGGAATATCCAGAAACAAAACTCATTTTCATATAGTTTATTTTTCATTATTTCGCAATATGTGTCAGTTTCCAGGACAGCAGCAAAAACAACAGCATCTGGAACAGCATCAATAGTTACAACAAAAGCATCAGAACAGCATCAACACCAAACCGGCTAAACCTGTTCCCACATAAAATGAAAATCACACATAAACACACACGCACATTTTTCTCTCTCACATACACACACGCCCATGAATTTAGCTACAAAACACGCATGAATGTAAAAACTATACATATACATAATTTAGAGCAACAGCGGAAATGTATTATGAACTATGCATTTTTTTTTTCTTTTGATGAAGAATATTGGATATTGTACATAACTTTCATCAGTGCTTAAAATGTCATACGTAAGTAAACTAAACTAAATTGACATGAAACCTTCGTGCTGATTCATTATATTACAATACTACTTCCATTGCAATACTACAACCATATTACAATACCACTTACATGACTGTGAGTCTTTGACTCACAAAATGTCGCTTACATTATCTGTGCAAATGCTGATGTTAGGGGCGCGTTGTATTTTCCATTATAAGTCATTGGTGAACAATGAACGAAACTCAGTATTTTCTCCATTTGGCTTTGTTATTAGTTTACGCGTTCCTAACAACATTCATGTGGAAATGTTTTGGTAGAGAAATACTTTTCAGAACAATTTCCAATCCAAGTGTGTCAGTGGAGATACGGAAATGTCAACATTTTCACAGATCATCCCTCAGTCATGACGTCATAAGTGGGAAGTCGCAGGACTCCATGTGGTCGTGATGTAGTTAAATGCTTCGTCATTAAATGGGGGTGGGGTGGGGGGAGGGATATTCCTGATTTTCTTCCCCGCTTAGCCTGGACGCACACTGGCCGATTCGAGTCGGCCGACGGCTTGAAAAGTGACCTCACGATATTGCGTTTCAATGACATCTTGTACACCAGTTGGATATTCATTGAAACTCAATCATGTCGTGACATAACATCCAACTAGTTGGCCGATTCAGATCGGTTAGTGCGGGCCTGAAGTAAGTGCTAGCAATGATGGAAGTTTGTCTTCCCATACATTTCGCTGCCTGGACAACTGCACGCCAGGCTGTAAAGCTCTTGTTTTGTATTGGTCTCGACAAGAAACTTGTAAATGATTTACTGTGTGGTTAGGCTAATCAGCAGCTGTTTAAAGCTAAATGCTTGTAAACATAAACGTGTGTGACAGATGCACCTGGGCTGTCATTAGTTCAGGCCAAGTCTTAACTCCAAATTACTGTTGCTCTCAACCGAATGACCTTTGTCACTAACGCATCCAGCCCATGTTTCTCATCTTGTGTCTGCAAACATACATATTTTTGTTTTTATATCAAAGGTTTCATTACTCACATAATCAACTCACACATGCGCGCGTGCATGCACGCACATACACATACAAACACACACACACACTTCAAACTTTCTCCTGACATGCGCAGACTATCAGATACTCGGATTCTTATTTCGACATCTTCTTGCACTGTTCTGTTCGTCATCAAGACATCCTTTAACGAATCCCCTGGCGAGACTTTGATCGAGCCGTGGGTTTGCTGTCCGCCTTCAAATTCTTCCCTTTCGCGTCCTTTCCAGGCCGGCCATTGTGACCGCGGTCGGCAGGTGATCGTCTTGTGTTGGACTTGACCCGCCGACTGTCAGGTCTGCTCTCGGATTCCTCCCAAATGCTCAAACGTGCTGAGAGTGAGAGACAAATGAAGGTATGACTGTAAGCCAATGGATGGACAGAGGAAGGAGCGAGGGGGCGGGTCAACAGGACAAAATTTTCGGTATTTATTCAACGGTAAAGCTCTGAAAGCAACTCAAAATCATCAAATGCGGCTAAAATAAAATCATAACTCTGCAAGAAATTTCAGTGAATCATAAACTTTAAAAAAGAAAATGAGCCAAACGTCCCCTGAGTGGAACTCTCAGAAAGAAAAGAAATGAACTAAAAAAAACTTTATTAAAACAAATAAATACGGATAATGTTGCAACTATGCTTCAGTTGTAGAGCCTTTGTATAATTCATTTTGTATGTCAAAAAGTAATTAGTTTATCAAATTCAGTAAAAATTCTTCCCAGTCAAGTCTGGTATTTTGTTCTCCCTTGTCCCCTGACACCCTGTCTATAAACATAAGGGAGTTGCAAAACTTTGACCCAGAGGATCACGAGACCTACAAACACGCAGTTTTCACATTCAGTAAAAACATACTTGAACGTTTTTCTAAAACTGAGTGAGTCAAATTCTGCATGAGTTACGGCTCCTTTCAGATGGTGGTTCAAATTAATAGTGTAAGGCGCGGTGTAAGTGTTCAGTTAAAACTTGCAATGTCCCGCCTTTATGTAGGCAATAAAGATGGGACATGGCATTGCTTTAACTTGTCTAACACTAATTTTGAATGGCTATCTGAAAGGGGTCATAACCCATGCAAAATTTGACTTAACCCAGTTGTGGAAGAAAGCTCTTCAGTTATTGTACTTTGCAACAGACGAATGAAACTTCATCTGATGCGCCATGAGGACAATTATCCAAGTTCAGCGTGACCTTTTCCACGTTGCGTGTTAATGTCTAAAATTCTAGTTTTTCCTAAGTGTTAGTAGGAATGACCATGGAAAATCATGCAAATGCTGCTGCTGCTGTGGGTTGCCTGTTAAAGCTGGGTTTTCAGGTGTGCGGAAACGGCAATGGGAACATCAGAACCCCTTCAATGTTCAAGTAGTGAAATTGAATGCATGTTTTCATGTGGACCGACACGCCGTTTCTGTACACATTGAAAACACTCTTTCTTATTGACTACTTGGTGGATTTTTGACGTTTGCGGTTTCCATTTCCGTACGCATGCAAACACAGTTTTAATAGTTGGGAGATCAGGATTTTAAACTTGGCCATAGCCAGTTTTATAGACAAGCCGCCAGTCAAGAGAACCAGGTAAACCGTTCCTTTGTAGGCCCGAGCATAGTCTGGCCTGGTCTGCTTGTGAGATACAAGTAAATAAATAAATAAATAAGTAAGTAAATATAAAATAAATAAATAAAGTAAAAATCTCATTTTTTTTTTTTTGCTTTCTGTTCGCTGTTGGTGGTGGTGGTGGCGTGGTTTCTGCCAACCTCATACCATTCCCTAGTTATAAAAGCATCCTGAACATTGAAGGAGAGAATGAAGTAGTCGGGAAACTTACACAAAAACTCTTCAGTTATGGAATCCTCATCCCTCAACATCGGCACATACGAGACAAATGGGCCGTCGCTACCTGAAATAGCAAGTATGGACTATCTTAAATTTCGCTGGAAGATGCAGTTGCTGGCTGTTCAGCGTGACTCAGAACTAGCTGGCTGCGTCAATGAATGACTAGATGATTGTGATGGGATAGCTTTCGATATCCCTGGGCTCAATCAAACCTACAGGCAGGCAAAAATGGGAACGGGAAGATAGAATAGGAAGAGGGAGTGGGAGTATGGACGGATGGATGAACACACCAAGAAACACACAGATAGATAGACAAAACTAAAAAGAAAAGAAAAAATTGCTCCAAGCACCGCAATTAGTTTCCTTTATACTATTTTTTGTATGTCTTGAGACTGAAGTCAAAGTCACAAACGAAATTAAACTTGAACCTTGACCTTAGAATATACTCGTGCCTGATAGCCTGTGAAAGAAAATCATATTTCACTGCCTCCTTAATTACGATACTTACGCGTTTCGACTCTAAGCAAAACCAATATCTCTCTGTGTCCGAGAATTTCATTGGCATATCTCGTAGGGGAATCTCTCAGAAATTTGATATTTCCATTTTCATCAGAGAGCTCGATGTCTCCTGTGGAAATGTTAGCATAACTTTAGTGAGTTCTTAATTTTTGGGCGCCAAAACTCTACGCTAACTATTTCGTGGCAGGGGAGAGAAGAACGAGAATGAAATCAGAGACAGGGAGAAGGGAATGGGGTGGGGAGTGGGGGGGGGGGTAGTGTCAGAGAAAGACAGACAGGCAGAGGCGGAAAGATATTCACCAGTGGGAGGGAGAGACAGACGTGTACAAAATGATAACCTGAAATGATCACGATTAGAATCTATGCAGATTGAACGAATGCAGAGTTTAAAGCTTGTCAAGTCTGAAGTCTTAAGCTGGGTTTTCATGTGTACGGAAACGGAAACGTCAAAAATCCATCAAGTGGTAAAAAGAAAGAATGTTTCCATGTGTACGGAAAAGGCGTTTTGTTACACACGAAAACACTCCTTCTATTTCACTACTTGAGGGTGTGGGTTTTTTTTTTTACACGAAAAGCCAGCTTTATCCGCATTTTTGGTTGTTACCACTACAGTGTGATTGTCCAACTCACGGGTGTTGGCAGTTGCTAAGCTAACTTCTTCCTCCCTGAAATTGTTTACTATTGGCATGCAGTGCTAATTTATCATAATTATCTAGGTTTAATAATTATAAAGATTATTTACATGTGAGAGGATCAAGTGATATTGTTCAGACTAAGAACTGGCCACAAATAGGCTCCACCACCATATGTTCATTTCAGACTAAGAACTGGCCACAATAGGCTCCACCACCATATGTTCACCAAGTTTAAAATAGGAACATTTGCCATAATGTGAGTGCAGCCAGTCTCCTCAAAACACACAGAGCATATATTGCAAAACTGCACAGTCCTCTCAGCACTGCGAGTAAACACACTGGCCCAAACCCACCGACCTGAATATCAAACTCTATGGTACTCTGCCAGAACTGCAGAAAATCTTAGATTTTCTAAAAGAACAAATTTGCAAATTTAGATTGGTGAACGAAAGAAGAAGAAGAATTTACATGTAGTTGGTTGATCAGTTGATTGGTTGGTCGGTCGGTCGCCTGGATAGCTATTTACTTGATTATTCAGTTGAAAAGGAAAAGCAGCATCCAGCGGCGTAGCGTGGGTTGGCAACTCGTGGATCGTTAGCGCACCGCAACGTTTGTTTGCCCGTCACATTTTGCTTAACTATGTAAAATGTTCGAATATTGGGTGATTTTCTGAGAGGGTGGAGGGCTGGGGGTTGGTATTTTATTTATTTATTTATTATTACTATTTTATTTATCTTATTATGATTATTTTTAATTTTGCGGCCCTAAGAATTTTGCTCCCGGGGCAGCCTCGCCCATGGTTAGGCCACTGGCAGCATCTCCAAAATTGTTACATCAATTCAAAGACAGACACACCGTTTCTTACCTATCATATCAAAATCTTCGTCACTGATAGTGCATCGGTCTTTGATGCTCCTCAGTAGTGACACAGCTCGACAGTTGGGATTGAAAATTTCCTCTTTGCTATCTGAAACAATCAGTCAACGTCTCATTCACAATCAGTGTCATAATCATCTTCATCATTAAGTTTTCGACCCCTTAGAATACCAAGGTTCTATCTCCACTTTTTGGATGAACTGAGTTACACACTACACACTACTTCTACAGGCCTTCTCCATGGTGTGTCAAAGTATCAAGCAGATTAGGTGTGTAATTAAAAAAAAAATTTGTAAATAGGCCTATTACTAAAAAGAAAAAAAATTCCTTGATTTGTCCAAAGTTGACGGAAGGGAGAACCTTGTCATTCTAAGGGTACGATTTTGCCAATCCTAAAAGTCTTTCAAAGATCTCCGTTGGGCTCTCGTTCTACACTGGAACTAAGACACTCTCTGCACGGGTTGCTCAAATTTGGATAAAGAAAAAAAATCGCATATCATTTTTTGCTTGCAATCTTCTCACGATTTGTTTGTATAGCAGATGTGGCGAAATCAAGAAGAAGTTAAAGTAATGGATGTATTTAGAAAGGTAATACAGAAATACCAAGTCCAGTGGAATACATGAACTTGAACCATTCACATTGCCCCCCTCCCCCACCGCCCCATCACCCAACCCTTCCACCTCATAATGATACCTGTTTTGTTGGGTTTTTTTCTCTTTTTGTTTACCCTGAATTGAAAAAAGGCAACAACTATTTTCATCATTCTTCCAATACGATTACAAGTACTTTGTTCCAGCTTAACTACATTTGAAATTCTGCACACTGGACTTAAGACATTTTAGTAAACAGGTTTTAACGAGAAAATTCTCTTGCTGTTTTTCTCCACAGGTTACCTGATCTCAGGTCGCTTGAGTGTAACATGTGGCAAATATAAACTGGTGACTGATCTGTTGTTATTCAACTTCGTGGACTTCAGAACACGTCTCCTCCACCCCCACCACCTCCACCCCCCCACCACCTCCAACCCCCCCCCCCCCCCACATCCACTGCCGATCCCCAGCCGTTCCAGTGTCAGTCCATACTCTACTTATCTCCCCCCCCCCCCCCCACCATTCCCCCGCCCCCTTTAACCTGCAACAGAACCAACGATATTTGTTTAAACCACAAAAATTAGCGCAGCCAAAAATGACAGCAATTTAATTTTAAAACAAACAAACAATCGTTGTTTAGTAGAACAGACCAGGTTGGTTCCTTGCCAGCATTGTGCGCTTACCTCCGTACCTCACAGTGATGTACATGATGTATGTACCCGTAGCCCCGTTTCTCTTTACAGCAGACTGCAGAATGTAGATAGGTAAGTATGTAGATAATTATTATGTAGGTATTTAGGTATGTAGGTGAGTACAAAAAAAATATATATATACTTCTGTGAACTTTGGTGCGTCACTTGAATATAGACACAATTATTGTAATTTTTTTTTTTTTTTTTGGTCCAGTAACGAGGTTACATTGCCCGCGCTATAAGAAAAATATAAGTAACTAATCATAAGTAATAACATAATTGTGTAAATAAAAAAAAATACATATTATACATTATTAAGATGATGCTATGCCAGTCTACTGTCGATGCATTTTAGTCTTAACTGGTCTTGTGACCGGCGTCGTAGCCTATCTGTCATCTAGTACATATTTCCGCCATGGTATAATTTGATATGATATTGCAATTTGGAAGAAATTTGGAGATATAAAAGGTATTCCCACACCAGACCAATCAAATGCTTTCAGAATAGTAACGACCTTTCCCTGTTTTATTATGTCTCGTGAGAGACAGTAACCGGCCGATGAACCAAATTGAGAATGTAAACATTGGTCATCCACAAATTCTTTATACGTCCCAAAAAGAAATGTTCAACAAAATATTATGAAAAAAAAAGAATTATTTTGAAGGTCGTAGAAGAAGAAATAAATGTAGCTGATACTGAGGCGGGGGGGGGGGGGGGGGGCGTATTTTTGAAAATCTCCGGAAAGTATTATTATATTGAAAGTAAAACCAGTGTGACGACAGAACAAATAACGGAAACATTATAACTGTCTGGTCTCGTCACTGTCTGGTCTCGTCACAGTCTGGTCTCGTCACAGTCTGGTCTTGACACAGCCTGGTCTTGTCACTGTCTGGTCTTGACACAGTCTGGTTTCGTCACAGTCTGGTCTTGACATAGTCTGGTCTTGACACTGTCTGGTCTTGACACTGTCTGGTCTTGTCACAGTCTGGTCTTGACACTGTCTGGTCTTGACACTGTCTGGTCTTGAAACAGTCTGGTCCTGTCACTGTCTGGTCTTGACACAGTCTCGTTTTGTCGCAGTCTGGTCTTGACTCAGTCTGGTCTTGTCACTGTCTGGTCTTGACATAGTCTGGTCTTGTCACTGTCTGGTCTTGTCACAGTCTCGTCTTGTCGCAGCCTGGTCTTGACACAGTCTGGTCTTGTCACTGTCTGGTCTTTTCACTGTCTGGTCTTGTCACAGTCTGGTCTTGACACAGTCTGGTCTTGTCACAGTCTGGTCTTGACACTGTCTGGTCTTGTCACTGTTTGGTCTTGACACAGTCTGGTCTTGTCACAGTCTGGTATTGACACAGTCTGGTCTTGACACAGTCTGGTCTTGACACAGTCTGGTCTTGTCACTGTCTGGTCTTGTCACGGTCTGGTCTTGTCACTGTCTGGTCTTGACACAGTCTGGTCTTGTCACTGTCTGGTCTTGACACAGTCTAGTCTTGTCACAGTCTGGTCTTGACACAGTCTAGTCTTGTCACAGTCTGGTCTCGTCACAGTCTGGTCTCGTCACAGTCTGGTTTTGTAACAGTCTAGTCTTGTCGCAGTCTGGTCTTGACACTGTCTGGTCTTGTCACTGTCTGGTCTTGAAACCACTGTCTGGTCTTGTCACAGTCTAGTCTTGTCGCAGCCTGGTCTTGACACAGTCTGGTCTTGTCACTGTCTGGTCTTGTCACTGTCTGGTCTTGTCACTGTCTGGTCTTGTCACTGTCTGGTCTTGACACTGTCTGGTCTTGTCACAGTCTGGTCTTGTCACAGTCTGGTCTTGTCACAGTCTGGTCTTGTCACAGTCTGGTCTTGACAGCCTGGTCTTCTCACTGTCTGGTCTTGTCACAGTCTGGTCTTGCCACAGTCTGGTCTTGCCACAGTCTGGTCTTCTCACTGTCTGGTCTTGTCACTGTCTGGTCTTGACACAGTCTGGTCTTGTCACTGTCTGGTCTTTTCACAGTCTGGTCTTGTCACAGTCTGGTCCTGTCAAAGTCTGGTCTTGTCACTGTCTGGTCTTGACACAGTCTGGTCTTGTCACTGTCTGGTCTTGACACAGTCTAGTCTTGTCACTGTCTGCTCTTGTCACTGTCTGGTCTTGTCAAGGTCTGGTCTTGTCACTGTCTGGTCTTGACACAGTCTGGTCTTGTCACTGTCTGGTCTTGACACAGTCTAGTCTTGTCACAGTCTGGTCTTGACACAGTCTAGTCTTGTCACAGTCTGGTCTCGTCACAGACTGGTCTTCTCACAGTCTGGTCTTGTCACAGTCTGGTCTTGACACAGTCTAGTCTTGTCACAGTCTGTTCCCGTCACAGTCTGGTCTTGTCACAGTCTCGTCTTGTCGCAGTCTGGTCTCGACACAGTCTGGTCTTGTCACTGTCTGGTCTTGTCACAGTCTGGTCTTGTCACAGTCTGGTCTGGTCACAGTCTGGTCTTTTCACTGTCTGGTCTTGACCCAGTCTGGTCTTCTCACTGTCTGGTCTTGTCACAGTCTGGTCTTGCCACAGTCTGGTCTTCTCACTGTCTGGTCTTGTCACTGTCTGGTCTTGACACAGTCTGGTCTTGACACAGTCTGGTCTTCTCACTGTCTGGTCTTGTTACAGTCTGGTCTTGTCACAGTCTGGTCTTGACACAGTCTAGTCTTGACACTGTCTGGTCTTGACACAGTCTGGTCTTGTCACTATCTGGTCTTGACACAGCCTAGTCTTGTCACTGTCTGGTCTGGACAGAGTCTAGTCTTGTCACTGTCTGGTTTTGACACTGTCTGGTCTTGACACAGTCTGGTCTTGTCACTGTCTGGTCTTGACAAAGTCTGGTCTTGTCACTATCTGGTCTTGACACAGTCTAGTCTTGTCACTGTCTGGTCTGGACACTATCTGGTCTGGACACTGTCTGGTCTTGACACAGTCTGGTCTTGTCACTGTCTGGTCTTGACACAGTCTGGTCTTGTCACTATCTGGTCTTGACACAGTCTAGTCTTGTCACTGTCTGGTCTTGACACTGTCTGGTCTGGACACTGTCTGGTCTTGACACTGTCTGGTCTTGACACAGTCTAGTCTTGTCACTGTCTGGTCTTGACACTGTCTGGTCTTGACACTGTCTGGTCTTGACACTGTCTGGTCTTGACACGGTCTGGTCTTGACACAGTCTGGTCTTTTCACTGTCTGGTCCTGACACTGTCTGGTCTTGTCACAGTCTGGTCTTGCCACAGTCTGGTCTTCTCACTGTCTGGTCTTGTCACTGTCTGGTCTTGACACTGTCTGGTCTTGAGACTGTCTGGTCTTGTCACTGTCTGGTCTTGACACTGTCTGGTCTTGTCACTGTCTGGTCTTGACACTGTCTAGTCTTGACACTGTCTGGTCTTGACACTGTCTGGTCTTGTCACTATCTGGTCTTGACACTGTCTGGTCTTGACACTGTCTGGTCTTGACACTGTCTGGTCTTGACACTGTCTGGTCTTGACACTGTCTGGTCTTGACACTGTCTGGTCTTGTCACTATCTGGTCTTGTCACTGTCTGGTCTTGACACTGTCTGGTCTTGACACGGTCTGGTCTTGACACTGTCTGGTCTTGACACTGTCTGGTCTTGACACTGTCTGGTCTTGACACTGTCTGGTCTTGACACGGTCTGGTCTTGACACTGTCTGGTTTTGACACTGTCTGGTCTTGACACTGTCTGGTCTTGACACGGTCTGGTCTTGACACGGTCTGGTCTTGTCACGGTCTGGTCTTGTCACTGTCTGGTCTTGACACAGTCTAGTCTTGACACTGTCTGGTCTTGACACTGTCTGGTCTTGACACTGTCTGGTCTTGTCACTGTCTGGTCTTGTCACTGTCTGGTCTTGACACTGTCTGGTCTTGACACTGTCTGGTCTTGTCACTGTCTGGTCTTGTCACTGTCTGGTCTTGACACTGTCTGGTCTTGACACTGTCTGGTCTTGTCACTGTCTGGTCTTGACACTGTATGGTCTTGACACTGTCTGGACTTGACACTGTCTGGTCTTGACACGGTCTGGTCTTGACACTGTCTGGTCTTGACACAGTCTGGTCTTGACACTGTCTGGTCTTGACACGGTCTGGTCTTGACACGGTCTGGTCTTGACACTGTCTGGTCTTGACACTGTCTGGTCTTGTCACTGTCTGGTCTTGACACTGTCTGGTCTTGTCACTGTCTGGTCTTGTCACTGTCTGGTCTTGACACTGTCTGGTCTTGACACTGTCTGGTCTTGACACTGTCTGGTCTTGACACGGTCTGGTCTTGACACGGTCTGGTCTTGAAACGGTCTGGTCTTGACACGGTCTGGTCTTGACACGGTCTGGTCTTGACACGGTCTGGTCTTGACACGGTCTGGTCTTGACACGGTCTGGTCTTGACACGGTCTGGTCTTGACACGGTCTGGTCTTACACTACACGGTCTGGTCTTGACACGGTCTGGTCTTGACACTGTCTGGTCTTGACACTGTCTGGTCTTGACACGGTCTGGTCTTGACACGGTCTGGTCTTGACACGGTCTCGTCTTGACACTGTCTGGTCTCGACAGGGTCTGGTCTTGACACTGTCTGGTCTTGACACTGTCTGGTCTTGACACTGTCTGGTCTTGACACTGTCTGGTCTTGACACTGTCTGATCTTGACACAGTCTGGTCTTGACACTGTCTGGTCTTGACACTGTCTGGTCTTGACACTGTCTGGTCTTGACACTGTCTGGTCTTGAAACGGTCTGGTCTTGACACTGTCTGGTCTTGACACTGTCTGGTCTTGACACTGTCTGGTCTTGTCACTGTCTGGTCTTGTCACTGTCTGGTCTTGACACTGTCTGGTCTTGACACTGTCTGGTCTTGACACTGTCTGGTCTTGACACTGTCTGGTCTTGACACGGTCTGGTCTTGAAACGGTCTGGTCTTGACACTGTCTGGTCTTGACACGGTCTGGTCTTGACACGGTCTGGTCTTGACACGGTCTGGTCTTGACACGGTCTGGTCTTGACACGGTCTGGTCTTGACACGATCTGGTCTTGACACTGTCTGGTCTTGGCACGGTCTGGTCTTGACACGGTCTCGTCTTGTCACTGTCTGGTCTCGACACGGTCTGGTCTTTACACTGTCTGGTCTTGACACTGTCTGGTCTTGTCACTGTCTGGTCTTGACACGGTCTGGTCTTTACACGGTCTGGTCTTGACACTGTCTGGTCTTGACACTGTCTGGTCTTGTCACTGTCTGGTCTTGGCACTGTCTGGTCTTGACACTGTCTGGTCTTGACACTGTCTGGTCTTGACACTGTCTGGTCTTGACACTGTCTGGTCTTGACACTGTCTGGTCTTGACACTGTCTGGTCTTGTCACTGTCTGGTCTTGTCACTGTCTGGTCTTGACACTGTCTGGTCTTGACACTGTCTGGTCTTGACACTGTCTGGTCTTGTCACTGTCTGGTCTTGACACTGTCTGGTCTTGACACTGTCTGGTCTTGACACGGTCTGGTCTTGACACGGTCTGGTCTTGACACTGTCTGGTCTTGACACTGTCTGGTCTTGACACTGTCTGGTCTTGACACTGTCTGGTCTTGACACTGTCTGGTCTTGACACTGTCTGGTCTTGACACTGTCTGGTCTTGTCACTGTCTGGTCTTGACACTGTCTGGTCTTGACACTGTCTGGTCTTGTCACTGTCTGGTCTTGACACGGTCTGGTCTTGACACTGTCTGGTCTTGACACTGTCTGGTCTTGACACAGTCTGGTCTTGACACTGTCTGGTCTTGACACTGTCTGGTCTTGACACTGTCTGGTCTTGACACTGTCTGGTCTTGACACTGTCTGGTCTTGACACTGTCTGGTCTTGACACTGTCTGATCTTGACACTGTCTGGTCTTGAAACGGTCTGGTCTTGACACTGTCTGGTCTTGACACGGTCTGGTCTTGACACAGTCTGGTCTTGACACGGTCTGGTCTTGACACGGTCTGGTCTTTACACGGTCTGGTCTTACACTACACGGTCTGGTCTTGACACGGTCTGGTCTTGACACGGTCTGGTCTTGACACGGTCTGGTCTTAACACGGTCTGGTCTTGACACGGTCTGGTCTTGACACGGTCTCGTCTTGACACTGTCTGGTCTCGACAGGGTCTGGTCTTGACACTGTCTGGTCTTGACACTGTCTGGTCTTGACACTGTCTGGTCTTGACACTGTCTGGTCTTGACACTGTCTGATCTTGACACAGTCTGGTCTTGACACTGTCTGGTCTTGACACTGTCTGGTCTTGACACTGTCTGGTCTTGACACAGTCTGGTCTTGACACTGTCTGGTCTTGACACTGTCTGGTCTCGACACTGTCTGGTCTTGACACTGTCTGGTCTTGACACTGTCTGGTCTTGACACTGTCTGGTCTTGACACAGTCTGGTCTTGACACTGTCTGGTCTTGACACGGTCTGGTCTTGACACTGTCTGGTCTTGACACTGTCTGGTCTTGTCACTGTCTGGTCTTGACACTGTCTGGTCTTGTCACTGTCTGGTCTTGTCACTGTCTGGTCTTGACACTGTCTGGTCTTGACACTGTCTGGTCTTGACACTGTCTGGTCTTGACACGGTCTGGTCTTGACACGGTCTGGTCTTGAAACGGTCTGGTCTTGACACGGTCTGGTCTTGACACGGTCTGGTCTTACACTACACGGTCTGGTCTTGACACGGTCTGGTCTTGACACGGTCTGGTCTTGACACGGTCTGGTCTTGACACGGTCTGGTCTTGACACGGTCTCGTCTTGACACTGTCTGGTCTCGACAGGGTCTGGTCTTGACACTGTCTGGTCTTGACACTGTCTGGTCTTGACACTGTCTGGTCTTGACACTGTCTGGTCTTGACACTGTCTGATCTTGACACAGTCTGGTCTTGACACTGTCTGGTCTTGACACTGTCTGGTCTTGACACTGTCAGGTCTTGACACTGTCTGGTCTTGAAACGGTCTGGTCTTGACACTGTCTGGTCTTGACACTGTCTGGTCTTGACACTGTCTGGTCTTGTCACTGTCTGGTCTTGTCACTGTCTGGTCTTGACACTGTCTGGTCTTGACACTGTCTGGTCTTGACACTGTCTGGTCTTGACACTGTCTGGTCTTGACACTGTCTGGTCTTGACACGGTCTGGTCTTGAAACGGTCTGGTCTTGAAACGGTCTGGTCTTGACACTGTCTGGTCTTGACACGGTCTGGTCTTGACACGGTCTGGTCTTGACACGGTCTGGTCTTGACACGGTCTGGTCTTGACACGGTCTGGTCTTGACACTGTCTGGTCTTGGCACGGTCTGGTCTTGACACGGTCTCGTCTTGACACTGTCTGGTCTTGACACGGTCTGGTCTTTACACTGTCTGGTCTTGACACTGTCTGGTCTTGACACTGTCTGGTCTTAACACTGTCTGGTCTTGACACTGTCTGGTCTTGACACTGTCTGGTCTTGACACTGTCTGGTCTTGACACTGTCTGGTCTTGACACTGTCTGGTCTTGAAACGGTCTGGTCTTGACGCTGTCTGGTCTTGACGCTGTCTGGTCTTGACGCTGTCTGGTCTTGTCACTGTCTGGTCTTGTCACTGTCTGGTCTTGTCACTGTCTGGTCTTGACACTGTCTGGTCTTGACACTGTCTGGTCTTGACACTGTCTGGTCTTGACACTGTCTGGTCTTGACACTGTCTGGTCTTGGCACTGTCTGGTCTTGACACTGTCTGGTCTTGACACTGTCTGGTCTTGACACTGTCTGGTCTTGACACTGTCTGGTCTTGACACTGTCTGGTCTTGACACTGTCTGGTCTTGTCACTGTCTGGTCTTGTCACTGTCTGGTCTTGTCACTGTCTGGTCTTGACACTGTCTGGTCTTGACACTGTCTGGTCTTGTCACTGTCTGGTCTTGTCACTGTCTGGTCTTGACACTGTCTGGTCTTGACACTGTCTGGTCTTGACACTGTCTGGTCTTGACACTGTCTGGTCTTGACACTGTCTGGTCTTGACACTGTCTGGTCTTGACACTGTCTGGTCTTGTCACTGTCTGGTCTTGTCACTGTCTGGTCTTGACACGGTCTGGTCTTGACACGGTCTGGTCTTGACACGGTCTGGTCTTGACACTGTCTGGTCTTGACACTGTCTGGTCTTGACACAGTCTGGTCTTGACACTGTCTGGTCTTGACACTGTCTGGTCTTGACACTGTCTGGTCTTGACACTGTCTGGTCTTGACACTGTCTGGTCTTGACACTGTCTGATCTTGACACTGTCTGGTCTTGACACTGTCTGGTCTTGACACTGTCTGGTCTTGTCACTGTCTGGTCTTGTCACTGTCTTGTCTTGTCACTGTCTGGTCTTGACACTGTCTGGTCTTGACACTGTCTGGTCTTGACACTGTCTGGTCTTGTCACTGTCTGGTCTTGACACTGTCTGGTCTTGACACTGTCTGGTCTTGACACTGTCTGGTCTTGACACTGTCTGGTCTTGAAACGGTCTGGTCTTGACACGGTCTGGTCTTGACACGGTCTGGTCTTTACACTGTCTGGTCTTGACACGGTCTGGTCTTGACACGGTCTGGTCTTGACACGGTCTGGTCTTGACACTGTCTGGTCTTGACACTGTCTGGTCTTGACACTGTCTGGTCTTGACACTGTCTGGTCTTGACACTGTCTGGTCTTGACACTGTCTGGTCTTGACACTGTCTGGTCTTGACACTGACTGGTCTTGTCGCAGCCTGGTCTTGACACAGCCTGGTCTTGACACTGTCTGGTCTTGACACAGTCTAGTCTTGACACTGTCTAGTCTTGACACTGTCTGGTCTTGACACTGTCTGGTCTTGACACTGTCTGGTCTTGACATTGTCTGGTCTTGACACTGTCTGGTCTTGTCACGGTGTTTAGGTCTTTATTTGAGGTGGTTCGCGGCTCTTGGCATTTACACCTCATATTCCTTGTCTTTTTACTTTTCTTGGCCTTGTTTCTGTGTGTTTCTGTGTGTTTCTGTGGGTTTCTGTGTGTTTCTGTGTGTTTCTGTGTGTTTTTGTTGTAATGATTAGTTTTTCAGAATTTTGCCTGTGCAGCGGCCTTGTTCGGCCTGCTGTTCTCGACTTTCAACGGTGATGGTGTCTTTAATGTGCGCAACGTGCACAGGGGTACTCCGGGTTTTTCTTCCTTATCCTAGAAGACTAGGTGCTCGATCCTACCTACCGTAGGATCAGGAACAGGAATCCCCCCCCCCCCCCACCCCCACCCCACCCCACCCCCACTCCCAAATTCTAACATGCCTGCACCAACTGGGAATCGAACCCAGTACCTTCGGAATGAGAGACGAGCACTTTACTCCAAACCAACATGTCCCCTTGTCTTTTCGCGGTCGGGTTGAAAACGATTCATAAGCAGAGCATCCCGGAATTATCCACATTTTCAGAGATCAGGGGCTGGCGCCATTAATGGATTCTTTGCCGCTTTATTTTAAAGTACACTAGAGATTCGAGTTAGGGTTAGGGTTATTGGTGAAAAACAAACCAAAGTCGATCTTGAACTTAGTCAGTTCAGAAAAATTAACCCCCCCCCCCCCTCCTCCTATTAGTTTTCTGGCCCAAAAGGAAAGTACATCAATGACAAAATGAATTCTACCAGAGCACGACGTGCCGGCAGACACTGCTGTAACTTGTAAGACAAATAACAATCATTGTTTACCACAGTTTATAATTATACTCAAAGCCTACTCTGGATCAATGTGTTGATTTTAAAAGTGCGAATACTTTGCGGTAAAGATTCTGGAAAGAATGTTGTTAGGGCGTGTAGTCTAATTACCAAACCAAACAGATAAAATACCGAGTTGTGCTCATTGTTCAGCAATGGCGTATAATGTAAAATACTAGGCGCCCCAAACAGCAGCCTTATGGAAAAGTGATCTGTGTACCAGATCTTAATTCATGAACGTCATCCAGGGAAATTAATCTCCCAAGAACGTTTTTTTTTTCTGGCACACATTTTGTTATTCTCAAGAATTTACTCTTTCATTTGTCACAGGAAATAATACTCTTACCTGTTGCTTCTGTTTTTATTCACACATTTAATTTCCACACGAACTTTCCTACAAATTGTTTCCTTAGACAATGAAAATAAAACTCGAAATGTACAAGGCACGTTCCCAGTAGGTGTCCTGGCTATGACGAAGTGACCTACCCGTGTGCTGGATACTGTAGGTAATGCAACACAGGCGCTGTGACCACTGGTAGTAGAACGGACACTGGTCAACCATGCTCGTGGGGTCACAATTGATTTAATTCTATATTACGTTGTGTGGATCAAGAACTCAACAGTTGACCAATGCTAGTGGAACGGCTGATGGACAGATTACGAAGATGTCAAATTCTATTGTGGCACGTTCAGCTGGCTAATGTATTGTTATCTTGTGTAATGCGTATTGTCTTGTATAATATGTATTACGATATCGTGTACTATGTATTGTGTAATAATTTATTGTGGTATTGTGTCATGTGTGTTGAGTCTGTGGAGAAACAGGACAGACAACCACTTCAATAACATTGTCTGTTTTTCAGTTTTCCTTTACCCCGCCCACCCCTTCAGCTTCGTTTTAGTCCCCCCCCCCCCCCACCACAAAAAAAGCCCCACACATTCCACTCCCCACCTCCGTCCTTCCATCTGCCCCACGCTCACCCTGTTCTCCCAAAAGGAGATAATGAGGTGGCTGAGGCAATCCTTGTAGATCCTGATCTCACAGGGCTGTATTTACCTTCAGTGAGACAGACAGACAGACGGGCGGACAGCGAAAGACAGAGAGTAAGAGCGAGAGAGAAAGAGAGAGGGAGCGCGCGCCTAAGCAAAGTAGAGTGCTGACGATTATTTCATTTAATGTTGTGGTGACAATTCCTCCCTTCCATATTTAGAACTTACATGTAAGTAATCCAAGATTAATCGTCCCTTGACCCCCCCCCCCCCGCCCCCCCCCCCACCTTTCCGGATAGGGATTTGTGCGTGTGTGTGTGCGCGCGTTTGTGTGTGTGTATGTATTACAGTGGAAGACAAAAGACAGAATGGATGAAATTTGAAAGAATAAAACGAAAGAGAGAAACATTCCTTATACGAGTGTCTTGACGCTCTGTGTGTTTCCTTCAATACAGGATGTTGTACACTCAAGCAACAGCAGCCCAAATCTTCAAGTCCAAAATTCAGGACCTTTGCGTACTGTTAAGTGATAATTACATAAAATAGTAAATATAATCATATATATTATTTTTTTTAAAAGGTGCCGTAAAATTGGCTTTTTGCCAATTGAGATCGAAAGTAATGATTTGATTTTCCGAGTTAATATTGATTTGGTTGCATCACCTGGAGTTCATAACGTACGTGTCTCAGATCATTTTGTAGCCTACACCTCAATAGGTCACAATGTAAGTGGTTATGAAATACGGAACCATTGACAATAAAGGTCGGCACAAACCATGTGTACGGGCGATGGTTACCGACTGGTTTTGTTACTCTTGAAAGAACGCGAACAATGGTGACACCGGTAAGCATATTAACCTCTTACGGTAAGACGCGGAGTTTCAATCCCTTCAGAGTGCGTGGCTGGAGGTATTTTTCCTTAGGGAGATGACGTCACACGTCAACTCTACACAGAATAAGAAACAGTAAGGGAAGATTCAGAGAAGCCAAAGATACCAGAATTGATAAGATAAGACAGATAGTGCTTTTAGCGTGCACAGATTTCGCACCGCCACCTAGCGGTAAACGCGCGGAAATCATGAAAAGTGCCATATTTTACAAAGTCAAATAGGGAAAACACTGAATTTTTTTCACTGTTCAGCTGTCGCTATAGGCTTTGATTGACGCCACTCATTGTGGAATTATAACTCAGATTTTGCAATTTTTTTCTTTTTTTTAAGTCGCAGTAGCACTGTCAGTCACAATTTTGCATCAAAAATTTAACCATTATATCAAGCGTTCTTTTCATACTGTGCGCCATGGGCCCTGCCCCCGATCAGCGCGCAAATTGTGTGCACGGTTTTCTTAGAGGTGAGAAAAAGACAGTGCCTCATCTTATCGTTTCTAGTATCTTTGGAGAAACTAAACAAAAAAATGCAGAAAGCCGTGCGTGAATACAAAATTGTCATTGAAAGACAACATTCTAGGCAGTTTGCATAGACAATTATTTATAGTTCATTATGGCACAACATTTTTTGTCGGTTTGTTCACAAGGTTATCTAAATGCTGATCATGCCACCATTCTCTTTGTTCATAAGGTTATCTAAATGCTGATCATGCCACCATTCTCTTTGTTCTTACGGTTATCTAAATGCTGATCATGCCACCATTCTCTTTGTTCATAAGGTTATCTAAATGCTGATCATGCCACCATTCTCTTTGTTCATAAGGTTATCTAAATGCTGATCATGTCACCATTCTCTTTGTTCATAAGGTTATCTAAATGCTGATCATGCCACCATTCTCTTTGTTCATAAGGTTATCTAAATGCTGATCATGCCACCATTCTCTTTGTTCATAAGGTTATCTAAATGTTGATCATGCCACCATTCTCTTTGTTCATAAGGTTATCTAAATGCTGATCATGCCACCATTCTCTTTGTTCATAAGGTTATCTAAATGCTGATCATGCCACCATTCTCTTTGTTTATAAGGTTATCTAAATGCTGATTATGCCACCATTCTCTTTGTTCATAAGGTTATCTTAATGCTGATCATGCCACCATTCTCTTTGTTCATAAGGTTATCTAAATGCTGATCATGCCACCATTCTCTTTGTTCATAAGGTTATCTAACTGCTGATCATGCCACCATTCTCTTTGTTCATAAGGTTATCTAAATGCTGATCATGCCACCATTCTCTTTGTTCATAAGGTTATCTAACTGCTGATCATGCCACCATTCTCTTTGTTCATAAGGTTATCTAAATGCTGATCATGCCACCATTCTCTTTGTTCATAAGGTTATCTAAATGCTGATCATGCCACCATTCTCTTTGTTCATAAGTTTATCTAAATGCTAATCATGCCACCATTCTCTTTGTTCGCATGGTTATCTAAATGCTAGGCATGCCATCATTCTAAATGATGGAACAAAAAATGATGTCTGAATTGTGGAACAACATTAGCTGACACCAGGAAAGATTGAAACATCGTCACATTTAAAAATAAATTCAAAACTGAATTGTTTAGGACTGTTTTCATTGAAACTGAATGATGTCCCTTTTTGGTTTCAGGACTTTGAGGATGAGAGCAGATCAAGTGTTTGTTCATGTGTATGAGTGGGAGCATGATGAATGATTTCATGTTAACCGTTTTTAATGTGAGTTCAGCGCCTTAGAGCACATCATTTTTTCGTGGATTTGGGCGCTATTCAAGTTAATTATTACATTAGATTACATTACATTACATTATATTACATCATTCTGTATGTTCACAAGGCAGGTATGGTCAAAGAGAATCCTGGGTCAGCAATCCTGTGTCAATCACACATAATCTAATCGCCCTGGGAACTTTACAGAAATACGACGTTACTGAAGTACCTGCCACTAGTGTCAGATTACTGTCTCACCTGATCAAAGTTTTGAATAACTGCCGACAATAACCAGATGCTGTCGACATTCAGGTCATAAGGCACTGCATTCCCACTACTCCTCGCCCTACACCAACTACCATCATTCTATCTTCAAAAGCTGATGATGCAAGTCACAGAATCAACCTTTTCTTTTCGGTTTACTTAAACTTGCCAATATTAGATCTATACTTTAGTTCTTGGCGACAAAGCGAAATTCGTACTGCCTTTGACAAAAATGTCACAGTCATGTACTTTCAAATTAAAACAACAACAACAAACAAACCAGGGCATGTGCTCTCATTCTGCCACTAAAACAAATAAGAAAACAAGTGGCCACGGCGTGGGCCACAACTGTACATTGGCGCGGCCTGCCAAATCTATCAAAACTGTGTGATCAACGGTGTCTAGTATTACCAGTAAAAAACTTTAAAAAACGGGATTTTGTAGAAAAATTGTGGGAGTGTGATAACTCTTGAGAAATAGAGGTAGCTAATAAATACTGACCTGTTGTACTGTCAGAATTTTGGTTATTGATATCTGTAGTCAAGGACCAATTAGTCTGCCAAGAGTCCAATTAAAAATTTATGTCGCTTGCTGTCTGTTTGTTTACACCTGTCGAGAGCTCTTCATTAGCCATCTAGCAACTCTATCAATTGATTTAACGCCATCAAGTAGCCTATTCAAACGACTCAATAGAAACGCGCTATATTATTTATATCGATTCATTGGTCACATTATTGATCGTCATATTAATCAATATCATTTTTTGGGCCAGGCTAACTCTGCACTCAACAAGCGATCACAAGACCTCCTGTCTCACACTAGATTAGCCAAATCAAGGATTTTCTGCATGGGATAAACCGCGCCCAGAACTCGTACTTGCACGTGTTGTCGTCACACTTGAAGCTGACTCGGCTGGCAACTCCTTGTGGATATCATCTAATTATTTCTGGTCCACGAGTTCCCCACAACTTTATTTTCTATTGGCTTTCGGTCGCACTGTTGACAGTTGCTCCTTCGAAGGGATTCGAGTGAATACAAACCGGCGAAATACTGACAAAATAAAAGCACCCTGTAAAATTATGACACTAGCCCCAGGAACAGTCCAATTAATAGGTTCACTAGCAAATTTTCAGTACAATTAAATGCTGAGACGTTCCAGTTTTCAAGGGAGTATAAGGGTCAACTCTCAACCAAAGACGAGCTGACAAACAAATGATTATGTCGAATGTCAGGCAGGGAGCGAAGTTCACAAATACTTTTTTCCCTCACTTCCAATTTCAGGAAAAAACCATTACTTTCATTTTCAGCATTACCCACCGCTACAAATTAATTTCTTCTGGTTTCCATAGTATGTTCGTCTCTCCTGCGTACACATCTTTGTGTGGCATGTTCTTGAAATCAGAGGTGATGAACTCCAATATTCATACAAAGTGCATTTTACGACAACAAAAGGCGTTTTAAAAAAGATTGTTTACTTATTTCGAGCGTAAGTTACAATAGAAATTCATTAGAAACCGTTGCTCAAACAGACTTGGGGCAAATTCATTGACAGTAGATTGTGTGTACCTTTCTCTGAGTTCCCTTCATGGCGACCACTAGACGAATCGACCACGACGCTAACACGAGCAGAGAACAATTTCTTCCCTCTATCGCAAACATTCTAGACTACAATGTAGGTTCACTGCCCACAACTCTAAGAGTTAATCGTGTCTGACTGCGCTTGAATGACCATAAGGTCAGACAATAATATTGGTCACTCCTTTCGCCAGCTATTGGAATTCACACCTGGGTACACGGCTGTGCATCAAGCCAAGTGGCTGAAGGTACTACCGGCGGTACACCCTACCATGACAAACACTTAGCGCCGTTGATGAGAGGTAAATCGTTCAGCAAAATTTTAATGTGGCAAATTCAGTTAAATAAGTCTATATGTGACAATATTACATGACTATGAATTATATAATTCTTATTTCCCAGTTAGCGAATGAAAAAAAAATTATTGTAGAATTTCATTTTGGTCTGTTGGTGTGTTACCTAGGCTATTCTAGAATCTGAAACACCAATTTTCTTTAAGTCGTTTTGTATTTGTATTTGACTATTTGTATACTTCTTTGGTCCCGTTTGGGAAATTTGCCTTAGTGTCATTGAAACCCAGTTAAAACTGGAACAAACGCGACGTCGCCACATTGCAGAGCCGGTCGGCGTTTTGTGTGTGTGTGTGGGGGGGGGGGGAGGGAGAAGGATTAGTTTTTAATTTTGCTATGGCTGCCTCCCTTGTTAGGCCTGCTTCTTTTTGACTTCCAATACTGCCAAGGTATCCTTAACGTGCACACAGGCCATTCTAATTGTTCGTCCTTATCCGAGAAGACTAGGTGCTCGATTCTACCTACCATAGGATCAGGGACAGGAGAATAATAATGAGAAAAAATCCCAAAAATTCAAAAATGTCTGCGCCAATCGCGAATCGAACCTGATACCTTCGGCATGAGAGGCGAACGCCTTGCCTCTGTGCCTGGAGTGGCCAAACCGCGGGTCGCGAGCCACGTGCGCCTCTTTGGAAATATGTTGGCAGAGCTCTTTTTTTTTTTTTTCGTCATGATTAATCGAAAAGGTAAATAAGAAAAAAAATCAAGCTTTATAATTATTTACTGGGTATGAACTGAGACCCCACTGGTTTCAAACGTAAGTTTAATGTTCATGGTAGGTAAAAAAAAAAATAATAATAATTTAAATCCCAACTACAGGATCTGAGCTAGATCTGAGTGAGGCATTGTTATTTAGTGCTAAGGGAAAGAATGGTGGGAGGCAGAGGGGTGAAAGACATTTCAGGTCAGCAAGTCAGTTACGTCACTCACTTTAGGTACATTAACAAATTAATTTAATGTGTAAAAGTTTTGAAAAAATGTGCATGTTACAATAACAACGTGTGTGTAAATTTTGTTCATATCTTGAGGCTCTCGAACATCTGAAATTTATCGTATATAGCCCTGAAATTAAGCAAATTTGGGCACCCTTGCCTCAATGCCAACGTGCCCCCAATGTGCCCCCAACGTGTCGGTGTCTCGTGTCATGGGAAGGCAAATATAATATTGATGGGTTTTTATCTACAGCCAGAAGAACGGGCACCTGTGCTGTGATTTTCTGATGAGATCGATGAAAGAATGAAATAAATGGTGGTTGAATTGCTGGGTTCTTGTATGGGTAATTAAGGCAAATTAAAAGTATGTCAAGGTCTTGCAGGTCACTGGCCAAGGTAAACCTCTTCACAGATGAATAGGATCGGACATTTTGGAATCAAAATAGAAACGTGACGTAAAACAATCAGTCCAAAACAGGCAAACACAATCATGAACACAGAGGCGATGTTTGTCATAAATATAAATAAGTATATATTTAAATTTAATCAAACAAATACACAGGTTATAATAATAAAATCAATGAGATAACTTTTCGATAATGACTTGCTTGAGGAAACAGAGACACCGTTGTTTTTCACAATTTGTCATATATCTTGCTCCTTTAATCCACATGGATCAGAAATAACAGCAGCGACCTCTACATTTGAAGTGTTCAGGCCACATAAATACAGCTCCATTCTAGATTTGTACTTAAAGTGGAACTCGTTCATGCTGCATGTGTGCAATATAAAAATAGGAAATTTTGAAATAACAAATAATTTTCTAAACACTCATTTGGAAGAATCCATTGTCCGTTTGCTGTTCTTAGAAATAATGCTATCTTACATGGAGACGTACTAGTTACCACTGCTATATGTGAGGTTTACTGGTCTACTCTACTAGCTTCAACAGAACTTCATCACCAGAGATAATTGGACAAGCTCGAATCACAAATTCCTGACACAGAACTAGTGTGATCTGTCGCAAGAATGGATTTTGAAATTAGTTCAGAAATAGATACATCCAAACACATAAATTTCATTCTGATTGCTGCACTGATCAAATTAGCATAGCAACAGACGAAGATGGTATAATATCTAAATAATATATTTAGGTATTTTGTACATTTTCTTCTTGATTTTTGCTATAATCTCAAAGCATGAGAAACGAGATATACATCCTTCTTGGCAGAACTAAAACTTTCGTCAAAAACGGCCTTTGTAACTTGCAAAGTAACATGATTTTTATGCAGATTGAAAAAAATAAGGACAAAATGTGGTAGCCTTGCTTCCACCCCACTGATTTTCTGTGGTTTTTTATTATATTTTGTCAATTGAAAAGGACAAGCAAAAAAATATTTTAAACTTATTTTTTGAGGAAATTTACTGTTATTCCTAAAACATACCTATCAGGCTGGACTCTGAAGCCATTGAATAATATAGCGTTCAGCTTCATGCATGGCAAGCTGGCAAAAAAAACTAGATAGATCCACAGTAGACATTTCATTCCAACATAGTAAACAAAGAGTTCATCTTCTTGTCAGCAAAGTACAGGTAGTTTTCAGCAGTTTTAAAATCAAGTGGGGAACCACGAGACACAACACTTCAGAGCAAAGGATCACTAGATGTCACAGACTAAACCACATTTGAATAACAATGGGTCTTTCCTTATGCGTACGCCTGTTCTGTCTAAAATTATTTTGTTATGAAAGATATATAATAATGTTTATTATAATATCATAAAATAGTATGGCAACCACATGTATTATACAAAAAGACCTTCATTATGGCCAATTATAGTTACTGATGCTCTTTAATTTTGTTTATCAATAAATCTGAAGATCAAGTCAAAAAAAGCTTTCAGCTCTGCATATCAAATGTCATTAACAATATTCCTTTCTCTTGGACAGGCAAGATGATCAGTAATTAATTATTTCTGTAGACAGCTGCAGTCCTCTCCCATCTCTGTTTGACACAGAAATGTCCATAAGAGAGCAAGATTGCATGAAAGACAGAAGAATATACTCAAACCTGAATCAACATGGCAAAGATAACAGAAGGGGGGAAAAAATGAAAATAAAAAGTTTTTTAAAAATCTCAAATTTTGCAAAGGAACCACAAAAAGTTGTAACTTTGAGGAACATGAAAGAAAATCTACAGCATTTTTAAATATTGTAATGGAAATAGACATGAAATGGTTGAATAAAATTTGGAGGGAGGTGCACAAGGCACTGCAAGTTAGTGTGAGTGGAAAATTGTCTTGTTTATTGCCAACACTGTCACAGCAACTATCAGGCAGTTGAAACCAAATAACTACCATAGAGAGACAAGGTCACTTGAAAAGCAACATTATTTTCACTGAAACCGATCAAGTCCATAGACACTTCATTTCCTTGGATTTCTTACCTTATCGGATATTTGATGGGAGGTAACCCAAGTCTCCTACATTCGAGCAGACATATTTTTCTATTCTGTCTTTTCATTCATTCATGATAATAAATTTATATACAATAATTGTTACGTCCATCTTAAACTACCATAGTTTACTACAAGACTTTAATCATTGTATTGGCAATAGTGTCATTTTCAATTCAAGTGAAGATGTGAAATTGTACTAGCCATAAGACACATATCGATGGTGTTATACTCTAACCGTGTAACACGTTTTTGGATTGTTTTCCAGGAGACGAAAAAAAACATCTTTTTGCGAGTTTTTTCTACAGGACTATATCTTTTTGGTCGTATTAATCAAACAAAACGTGTCTTTCTGTCGTAATAAATATTTTTTTTTAAAATGCAGGTCTTTAAGCCGGTTAATCTAGTTATCACACAAAGTATTGTCGGGCACTTACGCAGTTAGAGATACGCGCGTCTACAGCACGACAAAATTCCGCCACAGAAATCAGTTACACAATTAGAACAGCCACATACACGGTTAGAATTGTTACTATTGAAGGCTTCGAAGCTCAATTTTGCTATTTATGGTGCTTGTAGACTTTCAATTTGAATAGGGAACCCCCGGAAAGGTGTGGTGACTATTTTTAGCTAAAAAAATGAGTTGGTCAATTTTTTCCAGTTACACGGTTAGAGCACAACACCATCGATATGGCATCTGTTTAAATCTCTTTCATGTTCTTCAAGAAAAGAATTACTTACATTGTAAGTCATTTGGGCATATTTTTTATTTATTTTTTTATGAGCTCTTTCAAACAACAATAGAACTCATCTCAGCTTGGATATTGGAACTGCAAATATTTCTTCCATCAACTGTTTGTGACCTCTTGACCTGGGTAAATTTTGTACTTGTTCACCTAAACCTTTGAATAGCACTTGAGGTCAAACACTTTCATTTTTCATACATTGCATTTGGTTTTTGTTTGGCATTCATAAAACCCATGCCACTTCAGTGACTTTCAAAATACTAACAGTTTGTTAGAGCTCTTGAATTAAAATGTAAAGCACATATAATGTACATACAAACATCACAATTTCAAAGTAAAAAATGAACAATTAGCATAAAAAAAGTGTTCCTTTCATTGCGTTTTTGACATGGTATTTACAACAACATTCATCTTAAACTATTCACTCTGAAATATCAGCAGTCCCATACACAGGCACAAACGCTCCTTTGCACACACACTGGTGAATGAGAACACATGACAAATTGCAGTAAAAGGCATGAAATGGTCGCTCCTCATAGCATAGCTTTTTGCGTAGAAATATTGTACATAATGGGTGCATGACAGACAACCATGAACTACACTAGAGTCCCATCTGCACATTCTGGGCAGACTTTATGCAGATTAGACACACATATATCTACATACACACCAATTAACAAACCTTTAAGAAAGCGACCCCTCCCCCCCCTCGTCCCAACACTGCGACTCCCCCAAAATAATGTTCATCAGGCGCATTTAGCTGCTGATGACAAGCACAAAAAACATTTCCCTAACATGTCACAGTGGGCAAGTACATTGAAAAATTGTACCACAGAGGACAAGAAAGGAAAAAAGTGAAGGTCAGGTGAAAACTAAGCTAAAAAGAAAAATTGAAATGATAGGCTGAGATGACAGTCTTGAGATACTAAAACAATAAAATGACTGATACATTTAATTTGTTCAATTGCTCCATGACCTCCAACTTTCAATGATCACAATAATGCAAAACTTCAATGTTTCTGTGACAGAATGATTTTGAAAATGTAGAATACGCAATAGTTCTTTTGCCCGGTCCCAAAATACAATGAGGGAAAAAATTAACTGATCATGCTGAAAAGACTTTCTATCAAGTCAATGAAAGAGCAACATGATTAAAGCATGTCCCAGATCTTCATGTATTTGTACATGAAAGGAGAATCCCATGTCAGCACTGCATGGTCATGGGCAATGATTTACATACAAGTGTATGTCAGATTCTTATAGTTTCACTTGTACATACGTATCAACAAAGTGACCTATTTGGAATCTGGAGGAAGATTACTACTCACTTAAGTGAAATTCTAATGTCCTTTCGCTGTCCTTAATGGCTAGTTCTGATACAAGTCAATAAAAGTTCAATATTTTGCAAAATTTCAAACATTTCTGGATTTAAAGTGGATAGTACTGTCCTGCAATATTACATGTAGGGAAAGGCCTCAGTACAATATTACTCATAGGGAAAGAGCATCGGTACAATATTACACATACGGAAAAGCCTCAGTACTATATTACACATAGAGAAAGGGTGTCAGTACAATATTACACATAAGGAAAGGGCATCCGCATGACATTACACATAGGGAAAGGGTGTCAGTGCAATATTACACATAGGGATAGGGCATCTGTATGATATTACACATAGGGAAAGGGCATCAGTACAATATTATGTGGGGATAGGGCGTCAGATGAGGATTTTAAAAATGTGGAAAAAAACATAAGAGACATGAATGTGACCTAATTTCTGATTTTCAATTTTCTTTTAGCTTTCAAATAATTTTGATTACATCAGTATTACTGAAATATTTGTAAACATATATATGGAAAGGAGATCGATACATCGCGATGAAAAGGCAAAATAAATGATGATGATGTTCCTGTGCTGATGGTGAAATATTCTGGACTATAATAATACAATGCAATTCTTTGCAAACCAAATGAGGCTCTTTCAATGCAATGCAACTACATGTAAAGCTAAGTATTTCAGGAATGGATTTCTGTAATTAAGGTACAAGAAATTTCTATTATCACTTGGCAGAAGTGCTCTTCAAAATACTGAATCCCCATCTGCCTTTTAAACTCCATGGGACAAAAAAATATGGTTTCTTAATTGAAGCAGCCAAAAGCCGTAGCACCTAACAGGGTTGCAGCAGTAGCAACATAAAAAAGAAAGAAACTCCAAGTCAGACAACTCTGAACAATTCCTTCAGACCTGGTGTTATCTGTCAAACGGAGTACTGTTAAAGGGCAGTTTCCCAAGCTGCCATACACATCAAGCACTATTTGCAAAGCAACCTCAATGTAAAATCTTAGAATCTACAAATTACAAATAAAAAAAACTCCGTCTACTATAAGAAAATCGCAGTGTAAATGAAAATCCGAAGCCTGAGAATCTGGTACAACAGCCAGAGAAATCTGGTCTGTATACACAAGATCAGCACAATGGACATTGATTGTACACAAATTTGCTCACTGAAATTTGTACATCTCATCCATATACAAAAAAAAATGCACAACCATGTTTCTACACATGCTTTACATTTGAACAATACAAAAAATATGTATATTTGGTACATTGTATATGTGTAGCACTATCATCTTTATGGAGAGACAAGCTTTGAAAATTATAAATATGAATTGTCACAATCCCTCAGAGTTCCTTCCTGTATAATATTTACTATGGTATAAAATCAACTGGCTTGTGAATACATACACATGTATATACGTAAGTATATTTGAATGGACTTACAATATTATGTGAACTCTAAAAGCATGGTTAAAGTGAAAGCTGCTGGTGTTACACTGTTTATGAAAGAACGCAGATCTAACAAGTGCTGAAATCTTGGCCAGTTTGAGGCAGAAGTTACTAGCACCATGCTCAATGTCCACCAGCATCCAAGTGCACGCCTCCAGCACCTCACTCATTCATCATCTTCATAGAAACAACTGGGTCTTGTGCGTCAACACATTCACTCCCAACAAAACATTTCATTCACTCTCAACCAAAACACTTGGCTGTCAATACAAAGCAAAAATAATTTCACATCATGTAACCTGCTAACATATCCTATCTGACAGAAACACTTGCCCTCAGTCTGTTAAACTCATTTAAATACATTGTGACACACAATTTTTTAAACTGATCGTGACAACTCCTCAAATTGAGCTTCTCAATGACAGTATACACATGGTCCTCATTTTGTCCCTTTAGAATGACAAGGTTTTTGCACCCTCCCTTCGACTTTTGAGAAATCGAGGAATGAAGTTTCATGTAATCATAGTTTTTAGAGCAAAATATTTTTTTCTTTTTAGTAATACTTACAAATTGCACACCGAATCTGCTTAGTACCATGATTCACAGTGGAGAAGGCCCATAGAGATAGTGTGTAGTGTAACTTAGTTCAGCTGAAAAGTGGAGACAGAACCTTCTCAATCTAAGGGGACAATTTGTCAACGAGTACAAAGAAAACAAGCCGTTGTGGGGAGATCACAGTTTTATACGTACTAAGCTATAACTGAACAGTGAACACATCTCAGTATTTTCTCTGTTTGGCTTTGTAATTAGGCAAATTAGGCAAAGGTCCCTACCTACAGCTAAGCAAATAACATTCAAGTACTACTCATGAATGGACATAGACAACTCAACATAGGTCATGCTCCACATACAATGATACATCAATTTGTTTCCATAGACATCTATAGGCAAACACTACACCAAATTAACCCTTTTTTGCACATAAACTTTAAATTCATGTAATGTTTGCAGACAAATGCAAAAATATGATCATTTGTAACTTGATGGCATGTTTAAAATTCTGCCAAATAAGTGGAAAAAATAAAAATGGAATAGATTATTGCTGTATAAAATACAAATTTAAAATTCAAATTACATATTGTTCCTCACAGTAAGTTTAGTTTAAGCCCGAATGTTAAAATAAATCTATTCAGGATAATAGAATAAAAAAATATATACATCTTTGTACAATTCAAATTATGGTATGTCAATAATAAGATGCTGTCTACTGAAGCAAATACACGTAGTCACTGTTCGTATCTCTGCAAGTATATACTCTGTAATGCTTAAACTATGTTTCACTGGAATTTTTCCTTACTTAAGCTGATTTTCAACATAGAGAGCTGCCTGATGCAAGCATTGTGGGAATTCTGAATAATAGACTAGGAAATCTCAGTTTCATTTGAGACAAGCGCGGCTATTTACCGGTGGTCGCCCGTTTTTTTTTCTGGAAGACTTCAAAAATACATACAAGCGAGACTCACTCAGTTTAATGAAGACAGCAGAAAATGAGCCACAATGATCTTTTTTTTTTCAAATTTTTGTTATCACCAGATTAAGACAGGTTTGGTATTTTTTGGGGTTTTCTTTTTCACGCGCTGAGACAGAAACATGCGAAATGTAATTCATACACTTCATAATCTTTGTCAATCACAAATTCCAAACTCAGTCATAAACAATCAAAGTTTGATTCGAACAGTACAATCTGTAAGGCAATAAGCTCCAAATATAAGCAGTTTTATGGTCAGGCATAGTTTTAAGAAGAAAAACAAAATGGAACACTTTCAACATGCTTGAACATCTCCCAGTGAACCGTTAGGTTGACAGCCACAGAATATTTATGTGAGAAATGACAATTTTTGCACAATAAATCAAAGTGGGGATGATGACAAAAAAAACCCACCAAAATAATGATTGGTGACTGTGTCCTGAACAAGCTCCTCTAGAAACTGTTACCATGTGGCCAGATGTCATGTATCTGTTATTCTTTACGATATGAAAGTTCTGTAAACGAGAAAATAATTATGTGAAAAAACACTAAAACAGAAGTACATTACTGAAGGCAGAGAACTGCTTTACATAATTTATGATGCAGAGTTATCATCCTTAGGGTATCACTCACATTTACTTGTCTGCTTGAAAGAAGGAAGAAATAATAACCAAAAAAAAACTTTTTCAAATTATTAAAAATAAATTAATAAAGAAATGTTTGTGCTGAAAATCTGAAGGGACGGTCACTGCCATTGACAACTCAAAGAAATTATTGTTTCCTGACTTGTCTGACTGGTCTGCTAATAGAAAGAAGAACAAAAAAATTAGCCGACAAAGAGGCAACAAAATCAATGAATTGTTCATGTCCTATTTTAAAGATAGGCAAAGACTTGTCAGCTTCATGTACTATTGGAAAATAGGCAAAGACTATGTCCTGTTGCAAGATAAGCAAATATTTGGCAACTTTGTGTCCTATTGCAAGGTGAGCAAAGACTTGACAACTTCTTGACCTATTAGAAGCTAAACAACGACCTGTCAACTTTGTGTCCTATTGGACGATAAGCAAAGACTAGCAAACCATGCTGTGATAATACATTGTAGATCTGCTATTAAATGCCAATCTGACCATGAAAAAGTGATGGACAGAAGCATCTGCCGGAGAGCACAGTCAGTGCTCTGTCCATGTCACTTCCTCACACTGATAGAAGACCAACCAAAAGGCCATGAACACCAGCAAAGAAAAGAAAAAAAAATCAGTCTAGCAAAAGATCTATCTCCTTCATGTTCACAACTTCATTGGTTATCAATGTTATGCATGTCCCTGGACACAAAGAAAACCTCACCATCGGGCTTCACTTACTAGTCAAAATTTACTTGTAGAAAAATGGAAACAGAATGCCAGCAAACTTCACAATTAAAATACAAATGATTCTGAGGTACAACAATAAAATAGTTCAACAATACAAAAATTGAAGTCAACATATTTGACGTTGCTGCTGTATTTCCTGCCAACCCATGCAGCAGAAAAACAACAACAAAACAACAGCTAAAATATCTTTTGAATAAATCTAACATGTGCACATCTTCATTTTCCCACACAAGGGGATCTGTGAAACAATTATTTTAAATTCAAACAAATAAAATAAAGAGCTCGACATCCTGTGCCATCAAAAATTTTTTTTGGTGATTTGCTTATCATGTTTCTCACACAGGGAGGGGAATTGAAGGTCAACGACAAAAATCAGGACCAAAACTCCCATAGTTAATGAACTTTGTTCTGCACCATCCAAGGTCACGGACTATTTGACATGAACCCCAATCTTCAACTCATCTCAAATAGGACACAGAAAAAGTTCTCATTGTTTTGTCAATCATCCCTCTCAGACATGTATGGCCAATATTTCAGTACATCTTGTCAGGTTGACCTGTTCATGCTGACCACAAGAATGATGAACAAGAAATTTATGCAACAAATACAATATACCACAGTCAACAAAAGAAATTGTGGGTAACTTCTAATTCATTATTTAAAAAAAAAAGACTGCAAAGGCAAAGTCTATTGTTCAACAAGTATTGCTTAAATATTTGTGATGTGCAAGTAATCAACTGCTATCACACTGGTTTCAAACAGAATTTTCAACAACTTGTCAAACAATTATTTTCATAGCTTTTAAAGCAATATAACTTTACAATGCTAAAAAATAACAAAAGTTCTAATATTGCTGATTAGATGCATTGCTAAGGAGAATGGGAAGTCTGTTGCAAAGTGTATGAGAGTTCCAAACATTTGCATGCCAGTAGAAGATGGTTCTGCTGTGGATTTGTCTGCCTTGCATCAGTTACACCTTGCTAAACTTCAAGCCAGCTGTAAAGAAAAGAAAAAGAATATATTTACATGTACATCCACATAAGGACACATTTTCTTCAATCCACAATGATCATATTTCCAGTCATATTTCTCTATTTTTCTGACAACAACTACACATCCATTACTTCATAATTCTGACATCAAATAGAAATAGGCAACAGTCACTGCATGCTCCTGGTGCATGTTTCATACAAACAAATATGCATATTTCATGAGATGAAGCAATACAAGGTGAAATTTCTAGCATTTGTTTTCCAAGGAACATAAAAGTATTTTTGTCATTTTAACAGATCTAGGAATAACAGTTTTTAGGCGCAAAGAAATGGTCAAAGTTGTCAAAAATGTCAGGAGACGGTGATTAAATATAAGAATGAATGGTGACATGTCATCTAATGCAGACTTAGATCTTAGTCACAGCCATTGATGCAAACCCATTCTATAGCAGTTACCATTAATCACATGTTTAATCTTGGGTGATGTCAATAAGTACTTCACTTCAAGGGCAGGCTGATGGTAAAGTAACTTTCCTTCATAAGAATTCCTCATGTAATCTATTGGTTAGTGACAGCAATGATGCTAGATATGATAAGATGGAAAAGTCACTTTTTCGTGCATCTAAAAAATGTGTGCATGCCACTTCAGGGACCCCTGCCCATTCTCAGTGCTTGAGCCAGCCCTTCATACACTGTATTTGCATAGAAAACAGAACGCTACATCATTTGGTTTCACGCCCAGGGGCAATTTGAACATCAAGTTACTAAAAAATATGCAATATCTAAAATTACAATGAGTGTCTCCGTGAAATAAAGCATCTACAAGGAGCAAGTGAGAGAGAGAGAAAGATTTTTCATCCACCTCTGTCCTGTCCTATTCTTAAAATATACTGAATTTATCCATATTATGATGATATGATAAGTTAATAAAGACAATTATGTTATATTGCTACCACACTTAAAAGACAAAAAAAATGGCCAGAGGTTTGCTACAACAAATTGGGTTATACGTACAAAATAAAGATACTTTTAGGAAGGTCTAGGACAATAGCTGCAGTGCAAAGAAAACTCAGTATTTCCTCTAATCAGCTTTGTTATATATGCAAATGTTTATGTCTCCCACGCATTCGCCATTAGGTGGCTTGCATGAAGTCAATGAATGCAAAATGCCACGGCTATTCCATCTTATCGTATCTTGTACCTTCAGTTACAGTGCAATGGTCAAGGACTTGACCCTTGACCCTCATTTGAAATACAAGTAGGAATCAGTGTTATTATGCAAAAACAAAAAAGGAATTCCATGCAGGAATGAGTTGTGTTGACTTTTCATAATCCACATCATTAGTATGATTTGTCAGTTTCAAATCAATAATGATAATGAAATATGGTTAGGCATTCTTTGGGGGCTGAATTTGATTCCAACAACTGTTTCATTTTTTCCTCATGGATCACAAATTAAATGCAGAGCAGAGTTTTCTCTTTGCGTCCTGTCCAAGCCTAGCAACTCAAATGTAACTACAGACCACAAAAAAAAAAACCACCACAAAGCTGGCACCAGTATCCCCACCCCACACACCCCACCCTAAATCCAACGTTGGTTTCAACAGATAAGAAAAGAATTTAAAAAGCTGTAAGAGCAAAACTATAGCAATAAAAATTTTCTGAGAAACAAAATGAAAAAGGAAGATAAACTAACAAAACGTAGAGCCAGAAACCACAACATGATAGTAAAAGATGAGAAAGCAAGCATGACACTTTGACATTTGTTCTTGAATAGAACAATTTGATAAATCTCATCTTGTGCATTTGTATTCAAATTGTGCAATATTTAATGCAGTTGTCCACTTGGGCACAACTGCAAAAGCAAGCAAAACACTGACAAAGGCACAAATCTGTCCTGTCCAACGCCCAGGTCATATGTGAGCACTGCCAAAGTTCATTTTTTGATAACTTCTTTTTCTGATCACATTGCATCATACAGCACTTACATTTCTTTGTGTCTGACAAATGGATTAGTTACCATTTCAAGTTAAGGGCAAATCTTATCAAAATCGGCTGTAATCTTTTCCCAAAAATGGACATGTATTTGTTCCTTCCATAAATTAGTCAAAACAACGCAGGAAAGCATTCTTCAATACTTCATCATTAACTGTGTGTTTTCATGATTACGTGGGAAGAGTCGGAAACTTGAGAAAGTTTCATTTTTCGTGTTTATTAAATATTATTGTGATGAAATCTTTCACTCTATAATCTTCCCCTACAAAAAAGTTTCCAAAGGGTTGTGAATTTGTGATGCCTTGAATGTGTTGATATTAGGCCAAACTCGGAGAGATTTTCATTGGTATAGTAGAGATCTACAATAAAATATTCAGACAGATATAGCACATGTATTATATTGGTTTGCAAAACACCAACTACATAAAGGAAGTTTAATCAACAATATGAGAATCAGAAAAACTACCAAACAAACCAAATACAATAAAAGACTACAAGACTGTCTGCTGCATCCTGCTCCCCCCCCCCCCCCCCCACCCCACCCACCTTTTTTTCTTCTGGGCTGGGCTGGACTAGCGACTAAAACTGGCATAGTGGGAACTACAGGACACAAGCTCAACAAAGACGGCGACAGGAAAGCACTGACGGACATCTAGATATTATGACAGACTATTGACAACAGGGTCAACCCACGCTGGACTGGACATAGCAAAAAAATCTTTACTAAATTAAAACTTTCAACTCAGAAGATGATTGGATGACCCGTTCTCTCCCTCATGGCACTAAATTGGCAGATCACCAACTCCAAGAGCAGATGACAATATTTAACTCAAATACCAAAGGTTACATGAGTGTGTAATTGAAATATTCTGGCAGTTATACAAAATATTTATGTACCTGCAATTATCACATTATCTGTGTACAAACATTAGAACTAGGAATCGGATTTGTATGTTTTAAAAGGGCTACTTCTAAATTTTAAGCCTGATGATAGCAAGTCCAATGTAAAAGGCTTTTTTTTCTTTTTGTCCCCAACAGGATCTTTTGAGAAAATATTCCTGGTCATATCTACCAAATGCAGACATCCCCATTCTTTACAACACACATATTTGCAGGCATACAAGTGTATGTGTATGTAATTTGTTTCTTGTATTAGAATATTAGCACTTGTGCATAAGAATTTATCAAATAGATACAGAATGCATGTTAAGTTTATAATATCAAATTCTATTTGGTGATGACATTTTCTCATGCTCCAGATCATGCTTTTATTTCATGCCTGTTCTTACGGTCAAGATCAGAAACATATAAAGTGAAGGGGGGAAAAATGGTTGTCAGCCAAACAAGAAAGAGCAACATGGATCAGACTGAGTGACTGTGTACTTGCATTCTGTGACTTGTGTAGTACAGCCCTGGCTGGCCTCTGGGACCTGGAGTAAACAGTGACTGTAGCAATAGGTTTTCAGAATTGCAAAATACCAGTTGTGATGACATACAACTAGTAAAGATGACGCAGACATAACACTGACAAAGACACTTAAAAACAGAAGAAGTTTATTATTTTAATTGCTAAGTTTGGTTAGACCAGACAGCCTGTCATAGGTCAGAGCACACAGCCTGCCATAAGTTAGACCACACAGCTTGCCAAAGGTTAGACCAGACAGCCTGCCATAGATTAAACCAGACACCTGCCACTGGTTAGACCAGACAGCCAGCCATAGATTTGTAAAGGATGTGAAAGTTGCTGAAAAAAGAAACTACACTGACAAACAGATAAATGTTCCTACTGTTTCTAATGGTACATGTATATGTATTAGTAAATCTACCACTTCAAATTTGTGAAAGTAACGAGGCAATGGGGGAAAAAACAAAAGCTTTTTAGATAAAACAAGAGGGCATCCCGGGCTAAGTTAACCAACTACAACACATCTGCCCATTCTCACCAAAATAAAATGTACAAGCAAAAAATTTTTTAAAAAGATAAAGTAAAAATTTCAGCCATTACTGCACGCATGCTGTCACTGCTACTGAAAGACAAACACATAGAGACCATTTAATAATCTGTCATGTAGGACTAGAAAGTTGCCACTGCTCTAGACTCCACAAAACCCCAACCAAACATTTCCCAACAGATAATAACAAAAAATGCTTCAATTCAAATGAGTGCTCAAAATGTTGACAACATAAAGAAGACTTTCCAATTGCCACACTCTGTCAAAGATCTTGTACTATTCTATAAACAGTTTCAGGCAGTGCAATAATAAAAACAGATACATGTATAGCATTGAAATTTAAGGCTAACTGTGCAACCAAAAAGCAAGTCGGTTTCAGTATATGACTGTTTGTCAGCCACATTAACAACAATTATATAAAATCTGGCTTCAAAACTGTAGAAATTATGAATATGATCAAAATCACGAAAAAAAAAAAGGGATTTTAAAAACATGACAGAGAGAACTTTAAGACATTCACACACAAAAGACAAACCTATTCAATGCTATAGTCTGAGTTCACCAAGGTCATCAAGATAAATCCACCAGGCTATAAATTTGACTGCAATTACACTCAGTGCTAGTCTGAGTTTCCCACTCTATATATCTAGGATGTAAGTTTTCACAATGAACCAACTCTCTCGGTGATGATGGGGTTGTTTTTGTTTTGTTGCATCCGTTTTGTATTTTCATTTGCCTTGATTAGAATAATTTTGTGCCACTAGAAAAGGAAAACGGAAAACTTTGAGTTAAGAGAAATGTCGTAATTAAGATTCAAAAGGACAAAATTTTCAAGTGGTAATTTCTACATTGAAGAATGTTTACATTCTTGAATCTCATCGTGCCGGCAATAAAATAATGCTCTGACTTAAAGATGTTCTCCCAAGAGTAAAAAGATGACATAGCTTAAAACATGACACATAAATCACCCTTCAAGAGGAAATTTTGCAGGAAGACAAACAATCCTGCAGAAATCAGATGAAGTACTGCACTCAGCATTCGATGACTATGTTTATACTTTAGACATGGCTCTAGATCTCAAGTTGCTCACCTTCATCATTACTGTAACAATTGGGACAATGCAATTTGTTGGCTTTCACCCGAACGTCTGCCCCCTGGGCCCCTGTCCCCAGGGATGCATGGCACACACAGCATCTAAAGCACTGGAGATGGTAAATCAGGCCCAAAGTTTCTATCACCATAGCTGCTCCAAATCCTGACAAACAGTAGAAAATCATAATTACATAATTATATAATAACAAAATGATGACTTGGTGTTTAGTTTGGTTCAGATTTTGTGGCATAAATATTGTGCAGCCCGCAACTGCTTCCTTACATGGAACAGGTAACAAAAGTCAACACAAATGTGCATTTCTCCGATTTTACAACAACAAAAAAAAAAGCAGCAGTAAAATATCTAAGTTTTCATGTGCTTCTTAATTGGGAATGTTTACAGCAACAATTCACATTAATCATTGTTCTAAAATTCAAAATGAAAATAAAATTCAGCCCATAAGCCGGTATTACAAATGAGAGCATTCCCAGAGTATAAATGTTTAGCCCTAACTGAGTGAAAATATACAGATGAAAAGTGTGCAAGTCCATGTCTCCTCTTGTGCTGCAGTCAAACACTATGTTTAACTGCTTTACTCAGTTTTTCCAAGAAATTCTATGCTCAACGTTTAGTTCACAGGTTTTGTGACTGAAATTTACAAAATTTAGGGACACAAAAAATGAATGAATAACGAACCCAAACAGAAGTTTACCATCCTATTTTTCAATTTTTCAATCAAACATACATTCAAAATTTTGAATCTTTTCAAGGTGTCGCCCCTCCTTTTTTGTCTTCGGATTCGGCCTTTGCTGGCAAAGGAGGAAATCCAAATGTGTGAGGTGGAAAATAGCCCACTTCCTGCCATGCCACCATGGCTAACACATAAACAAAAAAAATATTTTTGATCTCACGGTGTGACCGACAACAACACCATGCCACAAACTTACAAGCAGATTTTAGAGAGGTAATCAGTAAATACCCTGATCACAGGCCTATATACATAGACGGCTCCAAAGACACTGGCTCGGTAGGAGCCGACTCATTCTCGAGTGCAGATGGCAAAACCAAATGCCTCAGCCTCAACTCCAAAGCCTCTATCTTTACCACTGAAACTCAAGCAATCAATTTGGTTTTAAATCTTACATCTGATTCCCAACCAGAACGCTTCATCATCTTTTCTGATTGGCTGTCCTGCCTCCAGGCTTTAAAAAACCCATATAAATATGAAGACCCATGAGATCCATAATTTACACAACATCTTCATACACTGTCTAACAGGAAACTGTTCTCTGTTGGATCCCTGGCCACACTGGCATCAAGGGAAATAAAACAGCAAACACCCTGGCCAAAGAAACATTGAAACGTCCGCCAGAACACCTAAAAATACCACACACTGACTTTAAACCCGCTATTAATAACTTCATTAAATCGAGATTTCAGAAAAGATAGAATAAACAAACATCAAATAAAGTACACTTTATCTAAGATCAACTTGGACAGTGGACCCATGCCTCTCAACAAAATTAAAGAGATGAAATTGTCCTTAGTAGTAGTACACTCCGTCTGGGTCATACCCACCTCACACACCGTTTTTTACTTAAGGGGGCATTTGCATTCCTTTAGTGGATACCTACCATTGAATGCCGTATGCAGCAAATGCCATTCACTCATTTCATGAAAAATAAACAGTGTATGATGCGTTCACATTAAATTCATGTTTTAAATAACCCCCCCCCCCCCCACCCACACACACACACACACATGCACATGGCCATCTTCTTTCTCCTTCCATTTTGCTGCGTGACTCCACCAATAAAAAATTTATGATTTGTGCTGCATCACTCCGGCAGAAATTTTCATTAAAATTATATTTTCTAAATAATCAGCACTTTCACTAAGAGAAATTTCCATGATGTCGATTTGATCTTCCAGTAATATGAACTGTTCATGCAAGTTTTCAAAGCTGTAAATGGTAGTCACTAAGAAAATGTGTTAATTCTTTTCCTAGTCTTCAAATGTTTAATTTACAGAGGCAAACCTCATGGTCTAGAAAAAAGAATGCCATAGTAAAATGTGAGTGTGCATGAGAAAACCAGGCTTAAGTCGGCAACATTACATTTTGAATTCTGTACATATAATAAAAGACTAGACATTTCCGATAAACTGAAGTCAGTGACCTCCATAAAACAAGATTTTGAGAAAAGGGCATTTAACCCTATAAGTGGCAATAGCTAACCGACCCAGTAATATTGGAGTGATTGTAGTTAGGAGACCGTAGTCTAATTACAAAGCCGTTATAAAGATCATAGTGAGTAGTGTTCACTGCTCATCTACAGTTTACCCTGTAACGTGCCATGGTCCCCTAAACAACAGCCAAGTCGGAAGTTTTTTTATCTTGTTAGGAGACTGTAGTCTAATTACAAAGCCGTTATAGAGATCATAGTGAGTAGTGTTCACTGCTCATCTACAGTTTACCTTGTAACATGCCACGGTCCCCTAAACAACAGCCAATTGGAAGTTTGTGTCGGACCCATGTTTTCACTTCAAATCCGTTTTTCTCAAAATCAGCTTTGCCGACTTCAGCCGGGTTTTCTTATTCACAATCTCAAATGAGACAGACATGCGCCACAAGAAAAATCATGATTTCAGTCAAACTTACCAAGCTCCTCATTACAATGTGAACACAGCTGGCCACCACTCACTGGCATACCATTCTCATTAGGCGATGGAGGTGCATGGCTTGGGGGTGCGGCATAATTTGTGGGTAGGCGGGACTGAGATATAGTTTCAGGATGGTGTTGGTAATGTTGCTGGTGGTGATGCGGTTGATGCTCAGTGTAGCGAAGATCTTGAGGAGACAGAGAACGGTTGTGATAATTATGAGAAGGTGAACGAGATGACGAGCGGGAGCCATGAGGTGATGACTGAGGAGGAGCCAACTCACTGGAACCACGCACCACCGCTGTTTTCTGTAGGAGAGTCTGCCTGATTGCTGCCGGCATAGAACCAGGTCTCCCATGTTGGCTCTGATCTGCTGAATATCCATTATTGTCTCGCCAGCGGTTATACGAGTCTCCTGCAGGTTTGATAGGCCCTGTAACTGTTGCTGTTTGAGATGGTCGATTGCCTGGTCTGCCTGATGGATGTCGTCCTTCAGATTCCGCTATCCTTCTCCTCTCGGCTTCTTGTACCAACCAATGATCTCCTGGGCCTGAGAGAGATAACTTGCCAGTATTATCATCCTTTGCTTCCTGCCAGGGTGGCTTGTACCTGGCCGCTTCAGGCTGTCTGGGAGACTTTGCTGGAGCTGGTGAATTTGCATGAGCAGAACTATACCAATCACCGTCTTTCCTCAGTTTGGCTTTGGGAACAGAATTTAGAGAATGGATTTCTCCTCTAGAAGGTGCTTCTCTAGTGATAGGGGCACCTGCTGACTGAAGGGATGGTTCTGTGTTGTCTTGGTGGCTTACGCCAGACTCCTGCAAAGGAGTGGCTTTTCTGTTCATAGCCAACATTTCTTCCCTCGAAAACCGTCGATTATCTCGACCAAAATCAGTTTCCAGGTCCCTGCTGGCCAGATTGTTACCAGGTTGCCATTTTGGAACACTGGAAGATTTCTGTGTGTTTCTCCACGGGTTCTGCTCAGGTTGTTGCTGCTGCTGATGAAAGTGATGATGATGTTGTTGTTGTTGTTGTTGTGGTTGTGATGAATAGCCTGATATGGCATTACTGTTCTGATATTGTTGACGTTCTGACCTGCCAGGGTTGTGGGGCTGGAACGAAACTGGAGCATATTTGCCTGGGCTTGCATCTCTTGGTTGAACACTTTTGTGTCCTTGACTGGAAGACAAAGGATGTTGTTGTCGCTGAGGAGGGCTGCTGTAGTTAGGGGACTGATGTTGTTGTTGTAGTTGTTGCTGCTGTTGCTGTTGTTGTTGTTGCTGTAGTTCTTTCATCCTCTTGAACTCTTCTTGCTCTCGCAGGAATTTCTCTCTTTCCTGCTGAAGTTTTTCCTGGAATAGCAAACAGGAGAATACAAATTGTGAGTGATCTAACAATTTCTTACCCTTCATGCAGAAGTCACAACTCACGACTGTACTGGTCTGCCTAACTGACACAATAGCTTAACAGGTCAAGCTGTCCATTCCACTGAGAACTGAATGTTTCATACATATGGAGAAAAAAATGAATGAAAGATAGCTAGGGCACCCTACCCCCGGGTTTCTTGAAAGATCCTTTTGTATATTTCCCAATCATGCAAAGACAGCAGCATGACAAACCATTGGTTTGATGGTGTTCTAGACTAGAGATTCATCACTGCAGAGTTCTCACTCCTCCAGCCTGAGTTCTGTCAATCAGCAGTAAATGATTTAAACTGAAGAAGAGAATGACAACTACAATGTTGGCTAGCAACTTTACCTTCTCTTTCTGCAGTTCATACTCTTTCTCTTTTATCCTTCTCATCTCTTCTTCCTCCCTGGCTCTTTGTTCCTCTTCCAACCTTCGTCTCTCCTCTTCTATTTTTCTCAGCTCCTCCTGTCGGATTCGTTCTCTCTCTTCCTCTAACAGCGCAGCAGCAGTTTCATCTAACAAAGGTAATAATTAGTCATCAGAAAAGGTATACAAATATTTACAGAAATTTGGCAATAAATAAGAAATAACAATTTTTGCCGTATGATCAAAGATAACTGTGCATTAATGGGACTTGAACGCTCCCAGTGTACTGGTAAATGCTGCAAATTTGTACCAAATTTATTATTTTAAAAAATTGTAACATACCAATTATTAGGTTCAAATTATTTACAAGCCCAAAAACTCAATTATTTAAAAATGAAACAAAGGCATATGTTCAGGTTCTGTATCATGAGGGTGACAATTTTCACATGACAAACAACTCAAAAGTTAACATACCCACAACTGGCTGAGATCCAACTTTGACATGAAATTGGACAGGAGCTGCTGCAGCACTGAAATATGTACAGACACAAGGACATAAAATCAAGCACTGAAGAAAATGAATTAAATAAAAAAAACACAAAAATCTTAGAAAAACATCTGCAGAGCTGATAAAAAATGCTGCAAATCATATACTTTGCTTGTTCGTTTTTCCTGTAATGTGGATTCAAATCGACACCGTTCCCTAAAACTGTAGCAACTGGTTTTGGCTACTTTTCAGGAGAAGCAAAAAATTGTTTTATTTTAGTACAACTGGTATATAGTGCCCAGGACTTTTTGAAAATTTGCTATTTGATTATTTTTTAGCTTAGAAGTCTTCGAGGTTTGGAAGATCTTTCAATGAAGCTTTGAGTGTGACTGAACATGTCTATAAAAACTGATTTTTCAAATTTGAGTTACTACAGTCTTAGAGAAAGGTGACAAAATATGAAATGACCAGGGAGTTATACTGTCTGCTTAACCAGGGCATTATACTGCCTGAGGAAAGCAGAAAACGTGCCAAGTCTTAACCCAAGTCCAACGCGAGGCCACTATGGAAGCCTCTGGCTAAAACTGGGGAAGAATGCTTGGTTACTTTATTGCTCCTTCGCCACTTCAGTGGCACAGCAATGCAGTGGTTCCTGGTTGTTTACACTGATCATTTTCTCACCCTCATTACTTTTGTTTATTTATCTTGTCACCCTTACTATCTCCAATACAATGGAATTGTCTGATTACCATTATTATGATGAAATGTAGTAACTATTCGTCTTACTAATGTGTGATAGTCAGAACTTTGATCTGGGGAAAATCTCAAGGAAACTTTGACCTTGATGCTGGTTGTCATTTCCATGCAAAATGATAAAGGTGCGCATCTGCATATTTGATAAGCCGATCTGAACCTAATGATTAATTCCAATGTGATACCAGGGGAAATGCTTCATTAGGGTCTTTCACAGTATGTTTTTCATTGCAGAAAAGTGGGAGAAAATGACCAACTTTGTTGTTGGGCGTGGTCTGTATTTGATGAAGCAATGAAGGAGACATTCTGCTGCTTAGCTTAAACCACTTTAATTATGTGTATGTTTTCTACAAGATGGAACTCAAATCTCTCGTCCAAGACATTGGGAAGGTTCTACTTAGAAAACAAGGATAATGGAAGTTGAGCCTTAAATTTGTGGAAGGGGTGAGAGGGGACTGTGTTGAGATATAGCTCCTGCCTTAGAAAACAATTTGTTCACCTATACAACATATGATCCAGTGTAGAGACAAAAAAAAAGTGCAGGCCTTTTGGAAAAAAGGTTAATAAATGTTTTAAACAGCGGGTAGAGACAGGAAATTCTTTGTTATGAGCTTTCTATTTAAAAATAAAATTGACTGCATCTTATCACAAGTACTTTACCCAAATATTATGGGGATCATTTTCAATTTTTCCAGCATATTTTTATTGTTGCCTATGAAACAAAACAAACATGCTCTACATAACCCAATTGACGAGACAGTCAAAGTTAGTGGAACACACGAGCGACTGGCCACCAGCCATCCCTACACTGATTGTTATGTGGATGAGTTCAATCAACATGGGATGAGGGTTAACTTAAAGTAAATTGTTAAAAAAAATAAATAAATAAAATACTACATTTCTTAGATGGCAATATACACACAACAATGTACAGTAAGCCACATTCCTCACAATACCATTTGAATTATTTACTCCATTCCAGACAATCAGACTACCTATCTCTTCCCAACATTTGAGCATTTTCTTCATAGAAAAGTGGTTCCATTTACATGAAGCCTGTTAAATCTTAGTTCTATCTCACTATATGCTTCTTTCTAAGACGTTTGTATATAGGTAGAATGCGCATGACGTCACAGAGTTTTTGTTTTGTACTTCCGCCAAACAAGATGGCCGGTGGATCAGCTGATGAGTGTAACTTCGAGATGTGTCTAAGCAGTTAAAATGCCTACTGGTTGCATTGCAGTTGACTGTTGTGACAGGGGTGGAAAGGATGGATCCAAGCTGGCCCGATTCCCTACCATCCGTGTACACAAGAGAAAGGAAGTGAAAGAATTGACCGAACGTCTCCCATGTGCGTATACACACGTGTCATTGTTTACAGTAGTGAACTCGCCGCCGATTGGTTCGCGACGCCTTAAGTGGGTCCGGACAGACAAGATGGTGGATATGCGCATTCTACCTATAGCCACACCATTCTATCCAATTTGCAGAAAATGGAAATAAAAAGTGAGCTTTACCATAATCCAAAACCATGAAAACTTTCCTACACCTAGTACTACAATAATTTCACATACTATGTGCTTTGAAACTCTACTTTGTGATGATAAAATTTTATCTACTGTTTAAAAGGGACATTAGGGATACATTAGCCTAGCAAGTAAGACTGCTGAATACAATAGATTGGTCAAGAAGTCTCTATGACATACTTACCTGTCTGTATGCCTGTTCTTTGAGTCAATGACAAACCTGTTGTGTGGAGTGACTGTCACCCCAGGTTTGTAGAGTGCAGAATTTAGTTCATATTGTTGTTGTTGTTGTTGTTGTTGTTGCTGCTGAGGTACCACATTATAAGTCACGGCTGTGATGTGACTTTCTGCAGGAGCTGAAGTCTGAAATGAATGTGATGGTTGCTCAAATGACGACGCTGCAGATTGCTGAATTCTGGCCCTTCTCTCCGCTCGTCGTTCTTCCAAAAGTCGAGTATGATCCGTCTCATTCTTCAGCAAATCTTCTTCCTGCAACACAATCAAAAAGTACTACAAATTAATCCCCCTGGCTGCAGAGCAAATTTATGTGTACACCAGTAGCAAGAATATTATCATAAAATTAACAGCGACATCTTCAGCTACTAAATGACTTTATTTATAGTAGATAGAATCTTGGTGACTTCCTTACTGTAAAGTTTTCTTGCTTAACAAAATGGATGCTGTATATGTTTTGGGAGACACAAAAATGGATAGCAACACTATAGACTTTACAAGGGCAATGTAAGAAAAAAAATTGTTCTTTTCATGTACATCCTTTTCTAATTTGCTGCTGATTCATTGGGATTTAGCTAAACACTGCAGTATTGCCTAAGATACCCTGAAAATATTTCGTCACCAGCAAATGCCATGGACCTTAGCTAGGAAGTAAGGTGGGCAGGAAAAGAGTAATGGCAGGGTTCATGAAAAGTCACACTGTGAAAGAGCAACAAACCTGTTTCCTCTTTTCATCACTTCTTTCCTCTGCCCTCTGCATGTCCTGCTCATAAATATCTCTCAGTCTTGATTGGTCAGCAGCAAATCTGGCCTGTTGATTCCATTTCATCAGAAAGAAACATGAAAAAGGATATATTATGACACTGATGTATGTACTTAGTGACTCTAATTCAAATGCCAAGGTTTGATATGAATAAGTACATTTTGATTAGTGAACAGAAAAACATGATGACTTTCCCAATAACCAAAACTGACAAATAATGGGCTATCAGAAACTTTTGATAAGTGAGTGATCTCATGATGATTATATGAGTTCTCCTGCCTGTTTTGATATCAGATGAGAAAAAAATTTCCAGAGACAAACATTGCTAATTTCAGTTCAGTTTAGTGTTATCATAACTGGCACTGCCTTTGTGATTTTCCTTTGGAAATAAAAACTCCTAAGTTCCAACACCACAAATCAATCAGTCATTCAGTATTGTTGAAGCAATCTAAGTTTCACATATACCTGACATTAATTAACCCTTGACACAAATCAACATTTCAATGTTCCAAACCCACTCAACTTATTTTAAACCTTGAATCAGTGGACAGACACAGGTAGTGTGTATTCCCTGTCAACTATGTGACTTTGAATATTTGTAAATTGATCTAGCTAAACTGCCAAAGATTTGGGGGAATGAGCAAAGCTTCACTGGTCAAACTGACATTTGGCAACTTTACAGTCTCATCAAACTCAATAAACAGAACAAAACAAAAAAACTCATTCAGTCTCACACAAAATTACCTGTGTAGTCTCCGCTGAGGCTGGTGCATCCTGGGTGAGGGAAATCGACCAGAAGAACACAAAACATGCTGTTAGTTTTATATGCATGCAGAAATCAAATCTTTTTAATTGAATGGAAAGCATATCTCACAAGAATATTTGTGCAGTTAGGCTTTTGCTTCTAATTTTAAATTTTAAAAAATGTTTTGTCCAGATAACAAACACATTATATAGACCTAGCGAGTTGAATTCACTAGACTTGGAATCTAGAAGGATTCGTGTCATTCTGAAAGGGATAACTCACTCCATAGAAAAATAAAGCAAACGCATAAAAAAGCAAACTAATTTGAGATGATCTGTTTCTATTATATCTCTGACTAAGAATTTTTCATATGCACGCATGCACACACCCACCAACCCACGCACACACACACATTGGAATTTGGAATTTGTACGATGCACAACCAGGAAGTGAGAGAAAATAATACTGTAGACTTCCTCCTTCTTCAGTACTTGTTTTGAACTAAGTTGACTCAATACACCCACTACCTTAACCGGCATAATGTATTATTTCATTTTCTGTTATGATATCTCAAATTGAAATTAAACAATTTCATCTTTAAATATTTGCTGACTTTCACAATAAGCAAATAATGAAAAACGAAGCCCAGTTTCATGTGCCGTCTCATACCTACTGTGTCATTTTACAAGCACAGGAAAGAAATTCAAATCAAATATATTTTTCCTGCAAATCTGAGTAATTCAGTTTTCTTCTCACTTTCACGAGAAAGTAACGCATAAATAGCAATATCTGATTCTCAAAAAGACAATGCATACTGAACAATTTCGGACATTTTGCACAGACTCAGTGCATGTTAGTATCAACACACTCATATTTGCAGGTAATCCCCACAAAAAAGTGAGCTCATCTTCACAAAACAAAAAAAACAATACCTTAAAAGACACTACAAGCCATAAAAAAAATTCCACAAATGACAAGTTTCCACACAAAGCAAATATGCCTTGTAGACTATAATACTGAAAAGCCCTCTTGACTGAAATTCTCTTCAATATTTTCCTAGACTTTCACTTTTACATTACCAAGATTCAAGTCAAATTATGAAACTACAACTACTTTTCTTCCTTCAGTCTTCTTTTCAAGCGGCTTCCTTTTGCTCAAGTCAAGGCAAGGAATCTAAAAACATTTCTCACATGTCTCTCTTGGTCTTGTCTCTGTGTCCATTCATTCATGCGATTATCCCAAGATTTCATAGATTCCCCTGCTGACTCTGCATTCCTGGCAGATTCTGTGGGAGAACAAAAAATTTAAAGTACATGAAGCAAACAATGTCTAACTTCACCAATTCATCCAGTCAACTGCAGTTAAATGACAGGTAACAGACTTATATAGTTCTGGATCACTTTTTGACCCACTGACAGGTTCTATCAACAAGGCTATCAAATATCATGAACCAAAGCTGAAGAAATGATCATCAGGAGTCCCATATTTTGGACATTAGACATCACAAAAATGGATATTACTACTACAGTTCTGATGACCCTGGTACACTCAAATATTATAATTTTTAGTTTGACCTGATAAGCAGCCTATTCAAGATTAAGTCTCAGATAACACATCATTTGTAATTGATATCCGCATAAATCTGGCATCTTAACTCCCTACAGTGGCAAATCTTAATCCAGTCACTATTTTGTCCACTGCATATATCATATACACTAGCAAAGTACAACTTCAGACCTATTTCTTGAAGCAGTCTCTGATATTATACGAAAGATGGGACAACTCTATACACCATACAATCAAGTTTTTTGCCATGATCAGCTCTACCTCTTGCATTAAAATCATCCGAGTCTCTCCGCGGCAGTCGAGCATTCAAACTTATCCTCTTGTAGGTATCACTGACTTCCTTGTGGTCAGCATCAAATGCAAACTCCTCCTTCTGACGCTGTCTTTGCCACTTTCTCAAGATGGCTGGTGGTCCTCCATCACTGTCTTCGTCCATAGTTAGAGACGAGTTTGGTGAATGTTTGATCTCAACAGATGCAGGCGACAGCAGGTTGGTATCTGAGGCCATCAAATAATAGGAACTAGTGTGAAATTCACACACTAAAAAAACTTGGTATCAAATGTGAGAAAAAAAATCCTAAAAACAAAAGTAAGGTTGAAGAAAAGAAAATATTTAAAATACTTTGATACTGTTAATTTCATAGAATGTCTTGGTGACATTTTTAAGGGCAAAATGGATCCTCTGTTGTCAAAGATTAAACTTGCAGCTCCATGATAATTTCTCAAATATTAAAACTCACACAAAACTTATTCATATATTCAATTTTACCTCTTTCAGTGTTTGGCTTGTTCACGGTCAAGGTAGCTCTGGTTTCAATCTCCAACCTATTAGTTTGATCTGTGGCCTGATCGGGGTAGTCTTTAGCCTTAATAAAAATATTTTCAACAAGTGATCAAATCACGGGGCTTGATGGACCCAGCAAAAATGTTTTTCCACAAAATTTCAAACACTTGCGCTTACTACTCAAACACAACAACACAACAATTGTTAACTCACTTGCGACCATTCCTGTACAAGTTGCGGGATGGCTGACCTAACACTAAAGAACCAATCCGGCAACCCTTGCGGAAAAGCCGAAAATAATTTTGTTCTCCTTCCGTTATCCCGCGAACCTTATGGGAATGGTCTACTACTGTTGCGTAGCCATTTCTTTTGTTTCATTGAAAATTTCACCAAAATTGGCCGATAACTTTTTGGGGCCGATTTTTTTCTAAAACCACTGACTTCCAGAGTGAACAGTGAAATATCTCCAGTGTACTGCTGAATGGCCTCCAAGCAAAAAGCAACGAATATGTTTGAAATACTCGAATAAGAAGGGTCTGACAGTGAACTGGAATGTTATAATTCTGATCTAGATCCACAATATGTTCCAGTAGGTGAGAAAGGAGAAGAAAGTGGTTCTGAATGGGACAGCCATAGATCGAAAGAGACTGCTGCTAGATCCAGTACTAAAAAATGTTTATTTTTCTAAAAAATTTGACAATTTTCAATAAATCATATTAAAAAAAATATTTGAGATACCCTAGTGAAATTTGTTTTATTGTATAGTGTATTTATTCATAAGTCGTGTGTCCAAAAATCAGAGAGATTGGTCAATTACAGCAAAAATAGTACTTTTTTTAAAAAGCCACCAAAATGCCTGGTTTTCAACAGTTATGGTAATGTAAAAAGCCTGGTCTCAAGTGAGTTAATATGTTACAAGTTTGTACCTGACATTTGTGATTTAAAATCAATTTCAGGCCTAAAATAATTCTTTCTCAAACTCTCTGATTGCTTGGGACAAAACAGTGAAAAACTGCACAGACAAACAGGAAACAGGAAGTGCACAGCATTTCTGCTGAGTGGATTTGTTTTTTCTGGAATGTTCCTGTTGTTACAAGGTCAGTAATCCAATTTTGTATTAAACATTGGAATATTTTATCATCATAACTTGTACTTGCACTCTCAGTATTTATGAAGAAATGCAGCAAAACTTTGAGCTTCCACTTTCAAATAACCACTGCTATTGGACCTATCAATATGTGTAACGGCAAAGACTTTACTTTCACATGGAAAAAAATTAGTCACCATCTAAAGATTTTTTTTCTTAATGGCAGAGAAATGTGGCAAAGAGATATGGCACAGACATGTGGCGAGTCACAGAGAGGCTTCCAGTACATCTGAACTAAATGCTAACAGGATTATTTACCTTGTCAGCTTCACCAGCCTTGATTTGCTGCTCCAGCCACTCTCTCTCAGCTGCTAATTGACTCATCACTGATGATCCAGGGCTAGACTGGATGTTGACAGACACAAAAATATGCAGTAAAGTTTAAAAACACAAGAGAACGGGAAATAATGATGTTTTACAGAAATTTGCAAATGAATTCTATGTACTACTAAGATAGACGGTTTGACTAGCACAGGACAATATACTTAAACAATTTGTCTAAATCTATCTAAATCAGTTTGTTTTGTCCCTCTCAAAAGTTGATCCAATGGGTCACACAGGGTTGTCTAGTCAAATCTAAAGTATACACTAAGTATATATAGAAAGATTTCAAAGTCCAGCGAGTTTTAACACTAAAGCATGTAAAAACAAAGAAGAAATGTGGAAATCAACAAAATCAATAATTGCAAGAAATCCAAACCACAAAAGTGAAACAAAGAAACAGATGCATATCAAATTCTTCCTCCTCCTATGTGAAACTGAGCTGTTCTTGACAATGCAGACATACTGAAAAGGACCATCACCATCTTTTTCTCTTTTGTATCTATTTACACATTCACTCAGGTGGTAATTTCATTTCAGTATTTACTCAGATGGTTATTGTCCATGCTTTCAAAACCTCTATTGTTATCCACAAAAAAACACTAATTTAAATTATACTTCAGCCTCTTTTGAATATCAAGCTTGTCCCAAACACAATGATTCTCTTTCCTTTTCGCAATGTCCTACCCAACTCATGAATTCATCAGTCACAAACTATGATGATGTTGATGGAATCCCAACTTGGTCTAAAAACCAACACAACAAAACACTGCATAAAAATTTTCATCAGAAGAAAACAACAAAATTTGTACCTCCTCCACACGTGGCTGTGAGAATTTGTAACTAGGAGAGCTAATATCCTCTTCTCCCTCATCACTTGATGAATCAAACTCTTCATCATCCAAGTCATCTGATAGAGGAGATTATCAACATTAACATGCAAAAATACTTCTTTGCCACAATTCTAGATCAAATGTATGAAATTAAAATTGGGAAATGTTGTAGATTAATCATGTTCCAGTCAGAGCCTCTATTGTCCTCAGTGCAACAAATTAAAAACTTCCAGTTTTGTTTTGAATGAAGATTATAATGCTTAAAATGCAAATCTTATTATAAAAAAAAAGTAGTGGCGGGAGTAATTAATTGTGGTGTAATTTGACCCCCTTTTTGCTCGACCCTAGAGCCTGAATGACAGTTTCAAAAATTATAAAGTTAATTTTCCAAGGTGTCAACTAATCCAGCCCAATCGCTTTTGTATCGACCGTTTGTGTTGATTCAAGTTTCAGGTATTTTTAAATAAAAAGTTGTAGAAATGACTCATTGCAAAATAAGAACAGCCCAAATCTACCTGCCAAAGTACAGTTTTTAAACTGCATATAGCTATTTAAATGTGCAAAGCTGAATACTACACAATGAAGGAAAGTTGTTCGTCACATCGAAGTTGTGTGATATGTCATGTGTACACATTTCTTTCTTTTGTTTCAGTTTATTAGAATTAGTGCCCTTGATTTAACAATGGCCATTGTTTTTGTCAGTGTGCACACGAAAAGTCGGACGCAAACTCATTAATATCGACCATAATGCGTCTTAGCCCACGCCAATACCGATTTTCAGCCTAATTTCTTTATTATTGGTGAAGATGCGACTGTTGGAACAGCCACATGCACTTTTACAGCATGTAATTATCTAAATAGATCCACGAAATAACAGTGTGCACACACAGACAACAAAAACCCTCGAAAAGAAAATAAACTGAGTTAAAGTGAAAAAAAAACGATCTTCGCATTTTTATTGCCCAAAATCGAATAGTAAATTCTTTATCTTTATGAAATGATGTCTTTTAAACCTCTAAGATACCATTATTGGTCACAATTTGACAGTTCATAACAGGGTACAAACACAGGTAGATTTGGGCTGTTCTTATTTTGCACTGACTCAAATGTAAAATACAATGATCTTTGTTTTGGCTCCCCCTTTTAAGCCCACTACACCAGAAACGATGTATTAATACATGTTCAGTTTGGTGCATATAATTTCCCTACCAGAAATGAGTGCGTAGTGCTCTGGTGCGCATGAAATCTGTAGTAAGGCTGTAGAACGTGGGAAGCTTTGTAGACCCAAAAGAAAGAGAGAGGGAGATAGAACGGTGGGTTCACAGGTTTATCCCGGACAATGCCGGAACTTCATCTAGTATTATAGAAATAATTAATAACTCTAGCTAGAATGAGGGCACAAAAATAAATTTTAGAATTTGCTCATTCCAAATTCCCACCATGAAAACTGATCACCTATGGATGACTAACAAATCTGAACATAATGTTGTCCAAGTGGAAAAACAGCTGTCCATTCATTGTCCATCCACTGATGTCATATTTCACATGTTATAAAAAAGAATCTTTTTTTTTTCTTTTTAAACTAACGTGATACAAAAATAGACAAATTACAACACAGCAATGTTGGAACACAATCAACAGACTGATCAAAAATAAAATATGGAAATGAATGATCTCACATATTTTTCCATTTCTAGACAGATAAAAGTCCACATATTTTGGGGCCTTACAGTTTTTTTTGCTGTTTGTCATTCCTCACCTTCTTCTGGTTCCCTCTGGATTTGGATCTCAATGTATCCAGCGTTCACTGCACCTGCTATGATATCTCCCACCTGACCAGTTGTCATGCCTGACACATTTGTCTGATTGACTGACAGAACCATGTCCTTCACCTTCAGGTCACAGATGTCTGCTGCACTGCCTGGAATCACACACCATTGATAAAACTAAATTTCCTTGCACTGAGAAATATTTCATGCCAATCTGTGTGCAAAAATTAAGGAAATTATTACATGTCACCAGGATTCATGTTTTCCTACTTTGTTTGGTTGTTGAACAGCAAGAGTAGATTGGCTCTGAAGTGATCTACAAACTACCACAATAATTAATCTTTTTACATCAAAACTTTAAATGAAAATCTCAGGTCTACTTGGTAAAATATCAAGTCCTCTCATCCTCACTAAAGACAATTAACATTATAGGATGTCCCTTACAATATTGGGGATTGGCTATAATGAAACTTTCTGTATTTTATGGCTTGTACGAATACTCTAACTGGTTCACACTGAAACACAAAACTCGGGTTTGACAGAACAAGTTCCGTCTATTTTTCTTTCTAGCCTTTGTACACCTGATGTAAAAGATGAGATGCTGAGTATTATGTTAATTTCTCACGAGCTGACAAGATTTTAAGATAAATCACGGAACTCACCCAATGAGACTTTGCTAACGGTCAGGGGCTTATCTGCCCCTCCTGTCAGGAAGAATCCAAACCCTCGGTCATTGTTTCGTTTTTGGCTAATCTTGATCATTTTTTGTACAAAATTCTGGAGGCAGAATCAGTCAATCAATTTATTAATCAATCAATCTTTTAACTCCTATGACAAGGCCTCTTACATTGCCAACAATATAATCACTCATTAATAATAAGGAAATCAAATGAAAACTTTTTAGAATGATTGGAAACTACACAACTTCTATGGCTAAGAGTTAAAAGACGTACAAAACTGTCATGATAACTTTCTTTCTAATATTATTCAATTTTTATCACCATTGCACATTTTTCTTCCTCAACAGGCCACAACACACCCAAAAAAATATTAACTGATCTTTGGATAAAGGAATTCATGTCGTTAATCTTGACAAAAGAAAAATACAAGATAAAGTCATCAAATTTCAGCAAAAATCATATGAAAGCGACACATACAGATGCTGTTCACTTCAATTGTTTCGCGCTTCCCCTCACATAATCACAAAAATTTTTTGTTATGCACAGACAATATTAAAAGCAGAATGTGCAGAGAAAGAGAAATTGTCTTAAGTTCAGACTTAGGTAACTGGTTTATTCAGGAGAAGAACATTATCTTTTATGGAATAAAATTTTAGAGCACAAATTGAAGTGCATTTTCCTGGTAGCCACACTTCAAATACTTCAATGGTGATGTTGTCGGGATAATGACAAGACTTTATCTTACATAGACATCCTAGAATCACTGAAGCCAAAGGCACACGGTTCTCACTCAGCACAGACGAGAGACACTAGCAGAGACAGACCTGATGTGATTGGTCACAGTTTTCTTGATTAGTACTTACCTTGTTTGATTCTGTTCTAGTCTCAGAGTTTTCAGCTGCTGATGAAGTTGGCAATGTTGATGGTGGTGAAGCAGATGTTGGCAGCTGTGTTTGATTAGTTGATGTTGATGATGTATCTGATGGCGGTGTAAATGCTGTTGCTGCAGACGTTTTATGATATCTGTTTGCTGTAAAGCTTTCTTCCTCCTCTTCACTGCTCTCCTCCTCGCGTTGCCAGATTTTTTTCACGGATCTACCAGGTCTATTAGTTGCCACATTACTTCTGTGACTTTCCTCTGGTGGATTTTCAAAGGCATGTTTACGAGCACTGAGGTCGATTTTTTCATTGTAGCCCTGTTTGGGTAATGTTGTTTTTGCAGATGAATCTTCAAAATTTTTCATGATGCTTCCAATCTTGCCTTGGTTCCTGGACCCCACATTTTTAGTTGTGATTTTTGTATTGCCTGTGTCTCTTTCTAGTGTACTCTCACTTTTGTTAAACACATCCTTAGTTTTGTTAAAAGATTCACTTCTCCTGCTCACAGGCTCTGAAGATTGAGCAAAACTGTCATTGTTTCTGGATTTCACTTCACCACGTCTAGAAAAATCTGCACTCCTGCCAGAAACATATCCACTCTTATTAGGAGAATTAACATCACACTGTAAGGAGTCTGTTGCATGAACTCGTGCTGAATCTCCAGAATGTTCTGGAACACCAAATCTGTGGCCATGTGTGTCTCTGTTACTACTAACTTTACTGAAATCTGAGTTGTTGTCGTCGTCATCAAAGGCACGCAGTTTCTGTACAAGTTTTGATCTTGATGAAGATCGAGGTGCATAATCATCCTCTTTATGAGATTTATTGTTGAGGCTATTTTTACTGTTAATATTGTTGTCATTTTGATCTGTCTTTGAGCCGGTGTGACTCTGGTTTTCTTTATCATTTTCGTCGTCTGAATCTCTGGCCCATGCAGCAATGCCATCTTTTGGTTCTGTCACCTGAAGAAGAATATATGAAAATGTTTAAAGTAAATACTTTTTCTTTTTTTTATGAAAAGTTATTTACTTCAGCATGTTTATGGCAATGGTAGAAACTCATTCATATCACCATCTGTAATACACTCATAGAAACCTATTCATATCGTCACCTGTTAGTAATACATTTATAGAAACTTATTCATATCCACATCTGTTAGTAATATATTCATAGAAACCTATTCATATCGTCATCTGTTAAGTAGGCATCTCACAGAGAAAGCTGTTCGCTAAATGTCACTCGCCACTCATTACAGGCTAAAAGTTGTACACTGATTTCCATTCATCACTTGTCCAAAGTTATGTCACTCACACATCATTCGTCATATGATGTTAGCTTTATTGACACAAATCACAGACCATACTCCTTCAAACATGTGTCACATGGAAAAGGTTACATGCTGTATCCCACTTGCTGAAAGGGTGAAGAACATGGTAGACAGTGCAACAATTGTTTTTATCTGGTAGTTATATCGAAGGTATAGTCAACTCAGAAATAGACATTCAGTGCATGTGCAATTAATCTGCAAGCCATGAAAGCTGAAGGAGAACTCCAAAGTTTATTCAAAGAAATTATAAAGATGATGAAATGTTTCTCAATCTTTATGTATTGGCTCTTTCAGATCACGAACAATACGTTTTTCTTTGACAAGACAGATCAGCATCTGTCTCTTGTTCTTCGAGGGTTTCTTTCCGCACATATTGTTGGCAGTTCATCGGTCGCTATGTTTGTTGACAAAAAAGCCCAACACACCTCGTACAGCGGCAAACAGAAGACCAAAAAAAATGAACTTAAATCATTCTGTGATGAATGACTTACCCCATGCGATATACAGGCATACGGCGGCATGCAACTTTCTTGATACGGCAAGCGGGGAATGACATGTAACTTTTTTAACGTGGCTGGATTTCTGCGCAGCTTGTAGCCAGCGCCAAGATGCAAGCGGATGTTCCTTTCTCTGTATGACTGCATTCTTTTGCTGAAATGTGTTCACTGACGTGAAGTCATCTAAAATCACGAATGGTGTGCGGCGAGTGGTGAGCAACTTTCTCTGTCTGACACCTACCTTAGTAATACATTCATAATCCATCCTCTGTCAAACTCTCTTTTCATCCGCCATTTTTGTTATCTTTTGTCATTTTGTCTGACGCCAAACTAAATTTTTTGCTACATTTCAAACAGTCTGAATATCATAAAATGAAATAACCAGCAGAAAATAGTTGACTCACTGTGGACGCTGATCTCCCAGAGGTTCTAGACGAGGCCGGAACAAATGCACTGTCGTCATCATTTTCCTCATCCTCTATTGGGTAAAATTTTCTGCTGGTGCTTCTTCTCCGTTCCCTGGGGAATGATAGAATTTTGTAAATCTTGATCCCAATTAATCCATCTCCAATGATGGAAAAACACTACATGTTCACAAGCACATTATATTTTATAAAAGTTTCTCAGAATAGACTGTCAAAGAATAGACAAACTGTAGGAATTACCTGAGACAACGCTCTTTGCTTTCGAGCCAAATATTCACAACAATGTGTATGTTTTAAGTCTGACATAAGACATATTTTTGGATGGAATCACCCCCATTCAGGTAACGGCTCTGTCATATATTGAATTTATAATTCTTCATCTTTCAGTTTTACTTCAGAGCATCGCTGCTGCCCGTCTGTTTCAGTCTTTGAATTTTATCACTTGACAAACAAAAACTTTAAATCCAAGCCAGTAAAAGAATGTTTTTGATTTCTATGGCATAAACAAAACAGACTATTTCAGACTTCATAAAATACAGTCACATTTCTAACTCTTCTAAACTTTTATCTAAACCATCAGTGTATATTAGACCACCTTGTATATGTCAGACCACCAGTATATATTAGACCACCGGTGTATATCATCAAGGCTTTGCTTGCATACTAGAAAATGAAATAACAGACAGAGTTCATCATCAGAAACACAAACCTTTCTTCCTGCATCTGAGCAAATGTTTTGGGTTGTGGAGGAGGACCAGTTGCTGTCTCGCCATCCTTCTCTTTCTCCATCTGCTCAAGTTCCTCTCGCAACTGGTACGTGCGTTCAGACTGACTTTTGCGGCGGTTTTTCCAAGTGCTCAAATTCTGAACACAATAAAATAATCGTTACAGTCATTTACTTTGAATTTTTTTATTGTTTAATTTTATATCTGGCGATGGTTGTCACTGGTGTGAGGTCACAAGGTCACACAGTTAAATGGGACACAGTTTGATTACGACAACATTGATATCAATGACATAAAAGTTCTATTGAATAATGTCATCCAGTGCGAGAGAATTGAATTTACTATCTTTTATTAAATAGAAACTTGATACGGAATATATCAATAAAGAATCACCCTATCAAAGTTGCATCATGGGCCTAGGTACTGGAGGAGACTGCATTCAGACTTATTTATGTGGTAACTATTCAAAGTACACAACAACCAGTTAGCAAAAAAAACACAATTGCTGTCTACTATGTACTTTCTTCTTGGGAACTGCAGCTAACTTCATTGATTTCCTAAAAAGCCATCAACATTTCTGTTCAAATTTGAAAGTGAGAATTGAAATGATTACAGACCTGATTATTTAGGTCCATAAACTTGCAGTTTCAAAAAAAAATACAGAATTTTATTGCCATTTGAGAATCTGCAAGATTTTCTGACATGATAAGGCAACATTTAAAGAAAATTTCATTGACTCAATTCAAGTCTTAAAGAGAAACTCCCCTTCATGCAAATCACCTCGGCCGATTGAACTGTAAAATGATCCTCAAAAAAATTCTCCCCGATTTCAATAAATCTGCAATATTGATTTTCATGAGAGTGCATATTTCAGTAACATTTCTCTAGTTACACTGGACAGGTTGAATGAGATATTGAAAGATTATTTATATCAAAATACAAAGTTTTTAGCACTGATTCTAAACTACAAATCTTCCATTCAGCTTTGACAGCAGATTATGACACTCACAGCTTGCCAGTCCGCATCCTCATCTTTGGCACGAGCAACAGTAACATCTTTTTTATTCTCCGCTGCAACTCTGAGTTGTACTTCAGCTGTATGAGCCAAATCTTGCGCTCCTTTCAATTTAATAAACTGTAGAGGATCAGCACTTGCAGACTGTTTGCGTTTTTGCTGGCTACTCAATCTGCAACATAAAAAAACAAGTGATATGTTTAATGGAAAGTTGTGTCAATGTGATGTTTCCCTGCTCAAAATTGAAAATATAATACACATAATTTCCTTCCTCCGTCTACCCTTTAGAAGGAAAGAATTGAGACCAGTTTAATAATTCTGGTTAGTGGGCTGCACTAGAATATTCTGTCAATATGCTTGGTTTCTGTAACAAATATTATTCATCTTGATCTGAAGAGATCGCGGAGTAGCCATAAAGTTCATATGCTCAATTCAGGCTATTTTTGACCATGTGTGGCCATAAGATTTGTGAATGTCCATTGTAAGGTCCTGATGTTCTTAGGCTTTAAGTGGGACTTTTGCATGGACTAATTGATTGTTTCATTACAAACATGATTTTCATAGAATCCTACAACTTGTTTTGTTTTAAAGAAAAAAAGCAATTAATACAAGTAAACTTCAAAAGGCCATGCTGCTCAGAAACCCCTTCCCTTTCTATGTATGCTTTGCTGGGGGCAACCACATAATATCTCTCTCTCTCTCTCACACACACACACACACAACTCCCCCCTCTCTCTCTCTCTCTCTCTCTCTCTCTCTCTCTCTCTCTCTCTCTCTCTCTCTCTCTCTCTCTCTCTCTCTCTCTCTCTCTCTCTCTCTCTCTCTCCTTGCATACATTATCTTCATTGCAAGTTAAATCTCATACATTATCTTCATTGCAAGTTAAATCTGGTTAGTAATTGCTGTTAAAAAATTTAACTGATATCAGCACTTAAGTGAGTTCATCTCCCAGTATTCAGAAGTATCCATAAGCAAATGAGTTTGTGACAGCATTATTCTGTCCTGAACAGTAATATTTCTCTTTAGCTTGAAAACTGATGAACAGAATGCATCAACATTGGGCCAAAGATTCCGAATAAAATGACATTAATGATAACTCATAGCCATCTGACTGACCATTGGTGACTAATAGTCATATGACTAACCATTGGTGATTAATAGCTATTTGGCTGGCCACTGGTGACTAAAAGCTATCTGGTTGACCACTGATGACCAATAGCCATTTGACTGACCATTGATGACTAACAACTGTAAATTATGACTGACCATTGGTGACTAACAACCATATGACTGAACATGGATGACTAATAGCCATCTGCTTGACTACTGGTGACCAATAGCCATGTGACTGACCATTGGTGACTGTAGCCACCTGGCTGACCATACCTTCTAGTTGGATAAGTGACCTCCTGGCTGTCTGAACCCTGGCGTGAATGGCTGGAGTGTCCCGAGTGGTGAGAGCCGTCCATGCTGTCTGTAGAGGAGTAGCGGCGGTGAGAAGTTCCCCCTGGCTGCACCAGGTCTGGGCTGCTCCGGTACATATGTCTGTTGTCCTCGTTCAGACTGGAGTCCAGGGTGCTCAACTGCTGTGCGTCACGGTTCCTGCTGAGAGCAGATGCGCTGCTGTACCGTGACAGAGGCATCGTGCTATCGTGTGATAGTTCGTCCAGACTGTCCACAGATTCTGTCAGATTAAAACACCACAACATTAAATCTGACGTCACTACCAGTTCAACCACTCTACTGGCGCCAGTAATGATCAGAATGATATGGCATCGTAAGGCTGGGTTTCCATATGTATGGAAACGAAAACGTCAAATATCAATCAAGTAGTAAAGAGAAAGAATGTTTCCGTGTGTACGGAAACAGAAACGTGAAAAATCAATCAAGTAGTAAAGAGACAGAGCGTTTCCGTGTGTACGGAAACGAAAACGTCAAATATCAATCAAGTTGTAAGTAGTAAAGAGAAAGAATGTTTCCGTGTGTACGGAAACAGAAACGTGAAAAATCAATAGTGTAGTAAAGAGATAGAGTGTTTCCGTGAGTACGGAAACGTCACGAAAACAGTCTTTCTATTTCACCACTTGAAGGCTTTTTGTCAGCTCTGTTTCCGTACACACGAAAACCCGGCTTAAGTATAACTTTTCAAGTGAAAACAAAGATGAGCAGTCATGATGAGCAAACATAAACAAAATTAGAAACAACTTCATTATAATTGTCATATGCCATCACAATACGCAGGAACCAGCTTTCCCGTCAATTCTCTTCACGATATAACACACAACTATTCATTTCACATTTTATCTGTATCTTTTCCATCAAATAACCCTTGACTTATTCCATTCAGTTTTGCAGTTTAGTCAGTCTACTGTCTATCCAACTGAGTCTACTGTCTATCCCAGCTCACTATAGTAATTAGTCTGAAGGGCATGGAACATTTTATCCAACACAACGTTTACACTGAGCGCCAAACTGATTTAAATGCCGTGCGTTTGAAACATCCCATTCACGAGTATATATTATGCCAACGTCTATTTCAGGATTCAATTTCTATGGTTGGTTAAAAGACATTCTTTGACGATCCATCATAAGCTTTTCTTCAGCTAAACCTTCATGAAATCCGACACTACTGTGAAAGGTAACATAACTTTTCATGTCTCTATTCAGACACTGACGTCGCTGTAATATTTGTGAATTCTTTAACCTTTGGACCATGACAAATCACTGGAAAAGGTTTATTCAAGTTCGCCACAAGTAAACACACTCAGCGTCAAAAGGTCTCCCCAATGAACTTGAAAAAGGCGGTTCAGGCCATCCATGATAATTCGTAAGCATTTCAGAACAAACAGACCAGGCCCTAGAAATTAGAAAAACCTTAAACACAAATCTTCTCCCTAAAAAAATAATCAAAGGTTGAGCAATGGGTATCACCCTAAGTAGTTCAACAGCCCCCCTCCACCCACCCCCCCCCCCACCCTCCCCGGCCACCCAGTAGCGTGCAGGGGTTTGGTGATACCCCCTCATGCTCGGGGGCCAACTCCTTGACTGTACGCCCCAAGACATAGCGCCTTGACATTCTTTGATAGAATGCCCCCTGAAATGGATGCCCGGGACCGTCGCCCCCTCTCCCCCACTTTCTGCACGCCACTGTATGTTTAGCTGACATAATCAGAAATGAAGGCAAACATCCTGATCATGCTCCAGATTTGCGCAGATTTAGCATCACTAAAATTGTAAATAGCGGAATCCAACACCTCAGTAGTTGCCACAAAAAGTTGTCGGCATTCTTCAATCGGCGGAAGTCTGAACTGACTAGAGCTTTCTGTCATGAGACTAGCTGTTAATCCATTTGTATCAACATATCATCACTGAACCATATTTTGCAAGTAATACCAATCTGTTAATGTCTTCCAGCAAGTTCCGAGCAACTCTTCCCGGGTGTATCATTAAGTTCCAGGGAGTCTCTTCCCAGGTATCAGCAAGTTTCTGAGAGCAACTCTTCCCGGGTATCAGCAAGTTCCAGGGAGCAACTCTTCCCGGGTATCAGCAAGTTCCAGGGAGCAACTTTTCCCGGGTATCAAGAGACTGGGCTTTACCATAGTGTTATGTCATCACTAGCACCAGTTGTAATGAAATGATACACAAGTTCAGAAAAATCCCCCCAATATTCAACCGAAATGTTCCACCATGACCACGGCATAATGGATTAGCTTCTCCAGCCATAAGCGAATTGGTCAGAGAACAGAGTCTTCCTTGAGACAAGGTGACAGATCATGACCCATACATAGTCTCCCTTGAAAGAAGGAAAACCCATGTACAAGTGTATGTTTCAGACCCCTGTCCAGTAAATGGTGAAAGTTGACAGTCCTTTCTGCCTTATCTTCCCCTGCTATGGCTGGTTTACCTCTCTTCGGGGCAAAAATTTACTGTCTGTCTGTCTGTCTGTCTGTCTGTCCCTCCTCTCTCTCTTTCTCTCTCTCTCTCTCTGTGTGACTGACTATGTGTTTTCCAGTGCATATAATGAGTTTCCCTCTTGTGCCCACAATGGATGAACACCAGCCACCACTCACCTTTCTCGTATGAATCAAAAGAACTCTCTCTCATGTGATGGTACTGTTGGTCGGCCCCTAGACCCCCGACTACCACGCGACCAGCATGTGACCACTCCCATGAGCTGCCAGATGAACCACGAGATGACCGCTCTACGATCTCCGCCTCCTGCCGGTGGTGAATGAGGGCCGAGTATGCACTGAAGTCTAGCTGAGGGCCCTGGAAATGACGAGAGGCGTACTTGCCAAGCCAGTAGATGCTGATGACAACCTGGGCAGAAACAGAAAATGAATACTCGTAAAGATAACATTGAGACACCTCACAACTAGGGACACATTGGTCTGAAGGCAAGGTTCTCGCCTCTCATGCCGAACGTACCGGGTTCGATTCCCGACCGGTGCAGGCATGTTGAAATTTGGGGGGAAAATTCCTGACCCCGATCCTACGGTGGGTAGGATCGAGCACCTAGTCTTCTCGGATAAGGATGACAAACTTGGAGGGCCCGTGTGAACGTTGCGCACGTTAAAAATACCTTGGCAGTTGGAAATCGAGAAGAGCAGGCCTAAAATAAAGTACCACAAAAACACACAAAAACATTAAGAAGAACAATAAAAATAAGAAAAGCCAGATGTAAATGCCAAGAGCAGCCAATCTCCAAAAATAAAGACCTAAAACCTTACAACTTCCCACTAAAACCTTACAACTTCCCACTAAAACCTTACAACTTCCCACTAAAAAGCTCGCTGCCTGACAAGGGGACCCACTCCCACACTCCTCATCAAAATCTAAAACATGTGATCAAGCGATTTTGAAGGTGGAGAGTGTGTGGGGAAGGCGTGAACTACACACTGTGTGGGGAATGAACTACACACCATGTGGGAAGGCCGTGTGAACTATACACTGTGATGGATGAACTTTACACGGTATGGGGGTTGAACTAGACACTGTATGGGCGATGAACTAGACACTGTGTGGGCGATGAACTTAGACACTGTGTGGGCGATGAACTTAGACACTGTGTGGGCGATGAACTAGACACTGTATGGGCGATGAACTAGACACTGTGTGGGCGATGAACTTAGACACTGTGTGGGCGATGAACTTAGACACTGTGTGGGCGATGAACTTAGACACTGTGTGGGCGATGAACTTAGACACTGTATGGGCGATGAACTAGACACTGTGTGGGCGATGAACTTAGACACTGTGTGGGCGATGAACTTAGACACTGTGTGGGCAATGAACTAGACACTGTATGGGAGAGGAAGTAGACACTGTAAGGGGGGGGGGGGAAACTAGACACCGTGCTGCATGCACCAGAAAGTCATATCAGCACACACAGGTCAACTTCAGGAAAGACAACCCATCGTCAATTCAGTATCTACATAATAACAAGCCAACATACCTAGATCTATGTGTTGCTGAACACAAACTGCAGATCCCACAATCAGAACGTTTGGAAAAGAATGATGATAAAATCAAACAAATGTCACTATTCACAATATTTATTGTACTCGTATTTGACATCAGAATGTCCGTGTTTTTGTGTACGTTCAGTATATCCAATATTTTCAATATGTCACAGGAGATGGTGCCATGTTTTTGTGTTTTAGCGTCACCCGTTTACATGCAAATCAATAAATGAACTAGTTTTGCTCTTGGGGATTGCATTAATATGTCAGTCAGTCAAATGTGTGGAGAATGTTCACCTCTCCCAGCTGTCACCGACTCTGTATATTCTATGTGTATGTGTTGGCGTGTGTGTGTGTGGTGCAACAATGTGTGAGTGCGCCGGCCTAGGTGCTTCACTGCTAGATGAGTGGGTGTGTCTGCGTGTCTGAGTCAGTGACGTATTCATGTTTTGTGTGTGGACCTGGAGCTACATAGTCGCTATTTCTATCCAAGTTGATCTAGCAGCGACAACTGCATAGGAAAAGCCAGGAATAGCAAAAGTATGTTCGTGGCCACCAAAAGCAGAGGTGAAACCGAAGGTCACCGTCCAAGTCTGGTAAATAAAGGAATTACTATTTTTGTTTACTGTGGGAAGAATTGAACATGACAGTTCACAGCAGTTTTTACACTGACTTGAGTTTTCGACTCTTAAAAAGCAAACAAACAGAAAATGTTAGGAGAACTTAAACTTCGCTAGTCAAGACAAGCTGAACCACCTCTCTCTAAAAAAAAACAAAAAAACGAACAGTATGCTCACACAGTATACTCTAGGAATACGTTACTCCCCACATAAAGGTTGCTGAAATAACAGTTCTAAAGATAGCCTAGCGCATGCTCAGGATTTCCATTTTATCAAACACTTTAAACTGGCTAAAGTTGTACACGTCACAACAGCGTGCGGGAGAGTCAGTGGAATGGGTTTGACTCGAGGCGTCACCATCATCAACCTTTGTTTTCACAACAGTCAGACAATTTGAGATAGGAAGAATTGGGTGATTTGGGGACGGGGGTTGGAGAAACCTGACCAGAAAACCGAAGAATTAAAACAAAAGAATGATGACAAACTTGGAAAAAGGCAAAAGGAAAGAAGACTGAAATAATCATTAAATATCTCCACAGTCTGCCAGGTCGGTTGACGAAACCCTTGGAAAAGGCACACAAAAGGTTAGGCGCGAACCAAGGACAATAATCCAACACTTTTACACGCGGGACGACCTAACGCGTCCTCATTTGTCTCAATCACTTGCCATAAAAGCTGGAAGTCCTAATCTAGGACACACCATGCAGTCCCAGACTAGAAAACGCAATAAAAGGTTTGCCACAGTTTGTGACAGTGCCTGGGACCAGTTTTTCCAGGCCAGCAGACTGACGAGGTGTTTCAATAGCACAACCTCAAAGCTGGAATTTCAGTACTGCGTGTGGGGTCTGATCTAATTTATGCAATTCTTTCACCAGAAATTCCCTTGACAATCTTTACGGTTATAAAATTTGCTAATGTAATACGTGAAGAAACAGCTCAACATTACCGGAAAACAAAGACGTGACGCTGTGAAAGTATGACCACGCCCACGCTGTAAGAAGAACAGAAATTGGGGGGGGGGGGGGGCTGACACAAGCTCACCTCGTCAGACCATGGGCGTGACTCTAGGCGCCCTTACTAACAGGCCAGGTAACCGAGATCTGGGTCATACCATCGGAGGCCGACGACGTTGGGACACTGATGCTTGCTTGCCTAATTTGATAAGGCCGGTGCCACACAGGCAATATCGAGAACCAAGTAGTTAGATATCGCGCACATCTTAGCACCAAAACTTACTAAAGTCAAAGAGAGTGGTATCGAAATGACGAAAAGTGGTTGCATGTACTCAAATTGTCCCATTCCTTCCTGTGAAACTCAAGTTTCAAAACACTGCTTGTCATAACATTGTCTTTGTCGTTTGAATATCGCTGGATTAACTGTTCATTCTGAGATCAAGAACATTCACATTATTAAAGTATTGTCTATAAGTGTATAATCATCTGCTAGTGTCTTTGCCATTCATATGCATTGTTATTGTTATCAGAGTTGCCTTTAAAGTTGCTTCAGTTTGGAATTCATCGTGTTTTTGTCAAGAGACGTTGTGACATACAGCTGTAAATATGGTGAGAAAGTGCTCTGTGTTTGGTTGTAAAACTGGATACAAAAGTGAAGCCACCGACCAAAAGATAAGTGTTTATCGATTTCCCAAGAATGAGGAAAAGCGTAGGGAGTGGATCAGTAGTTTGCCCAACGAGCTTAAATTTGAACGTGTTACAGATAATATGGGAGTTTGTGCACTCCACTGGCCAAAAGACACTCCAATGATTCGGACATGTGGAGGGTATCATGTTCCAGCCGTTGCCCCATCTATCTTCCCTAATGTGCCTCAGTCGTGTATTCCAAGCACATCTCACAGAAAAACCCCTAGACCAACGAAGAAGTCTACACAAACAGCGCGTGCAGTGGATGTCGACGAGATGCCACAATTTATGGAACTAGATACATTCAACTTGGAAACATTTAATGATGTGCTTTCTGACAAACTCAAAAGTATGGGGTTTTTTGCTTCAAATGCGAATGAAACATACCAGTATATTTTTCTGAGTACCGGGAGAAACGGTCCGATTCCAAATTACTCTGTATATTTCGAGCTAGAAAGAGACACAGAACCTTTGAAATTAATATTCGAAGCCTATAGAAAGCTCAGGAGGATCCATCACCCAACAATTAAAGAACTTCGCTGCTGGAGTGAGTTAGATGAAGTTATTCGTTTTGTCATGACAGATGATGAATGTGGATTAGACAGAGATGTAACTAAGAGTAAATTCCTTGACAGAACTGTGTCTCTAATGAATTGTCCCAAAAACAGCCGCATCTACTCTACGGAGGACCTGCTGCTGGCTTTCACGTGGTATTCACAGTCAAGAGCATTGTACCTCCAGTTGAGAGATTATCTTCAATTACCATCCTTGTCAACTCTCAAGAAAATCACCAGCATAGCTAAAGGCAGAAGTGATGATGTCCTGTTCACCTCAATCTTCGGAAGACAAGAAGAAAGAAGCAAGTACTGCATACTGATAATTGATGAGGTGTATGTAAAAGCTTCCGTGTCATACCGTGGTGGATCACTTTTTGGCTACGCTGTGGATGATCCAGAGAAATTGGCAACAACACTGCTTTGTATTATGGTCAAGTGCTTTTTTGGCTCTAAATCCTTTTTAGTAAAAATTCTTCCATGTCATGCAATGAAAGCTGCATTCCTATTTAATCAAGTCTCTGAAGTAATAACCTCTTTAGAGGCTTGCGGTGCAAAGGTCATAGCCATCATTAATGACAACAATAGGGTCAATCAGGCATTTTTGGGCATGTTCCAAAACTTGAATTCAGATAGTCCATGGGCCGCACAGTCACCTGTAGACAGTACCAGGCCATTATTTCTAATGTACGACACTGTGCATCTTCTTAAAAACATTAGAAATAATTGGATCACAGAAAAGACAAAGTCGCTGGACTTTAGACCAATAAATAGTAACGTGGTCAAAACGGCACGCTGGTCAGACATGGAGGAACTTCATCGACATGAGGAGACATCACTAGTCAAGCTCTCAACTCTAACGAGGACAGCAGTGAATCCATCCAATATTGAAAAGCAGAAAGTGTCACTGGTTCTGAATGTCTTTTCGGAGAAGACCAGCTGTGCACTTAAAACTTCTTCTGCGTCTACAACATCTTGGAAGGACACGGCTGCCTTCATAGACGAAGTGCTGCAACTCTGGAAGGTATTCAACACCAAAACGCCCTTTCAGCACATTCGTTTGAGGGAACCAGACAGGGCTGCTGTTGATCTCACAGACAAGGGAAACAGGCAGCTGGAAATGTTAAAGTACTGGGCTGACCGTGCCAAGGAAATGAAACCCTCCACACACCCCAGGATCAGGTCACTCACTAAAGACACAGCTGATGCTCTGTTTTGGACATGTAGGTGCCTCATTGACATCTGTCAGTATCTATTAACGACACAGACAGCTCTTCAGCACCAGTATGTGACTGTGGGTTTTTTCCAGCAAGATGCTATTGAACAACAGTTTGCACATTTTCGAATGTCAGCAGGGTGCAATTATTACATCACCGCCCAAGATGTGAGTCACGCTCATGCCATCGACAGGGCCAAGTTATTGTTGCAAAATGAGCCAGAAATAGATTATTCTGAAGCCCATCATACTTGTGATCTTTGCAACAAACAGTTGACAGATGAAGAGCTTCTTATTATGGATGACATACCCGAAACTGTAGGCAATCTTTCAACTGACGAACGAATGGCTCTTTTCTACATCGGGGGTTACATCGCCGCCAAGCACAGAGATTTGCAGGGCCTAGAGGGAGATCCATTATCCATCCCACAAGATATCCGCCATTTCTCTGAAACACTGGACCGAGGTGGTTTGAGTTACCCTACTAAAGAACTTTTCCAGTTGTTAACATATGCATACGTCTTCTTCACAAACTCAAAAGAGTCGAGTTGCCGCAAAAGGCTTGTCAAAATCTTGAATGAGTTTCCAGCACTATTTCATATTGACATTGACGTTACCAGTGCTGTGGTGAGCAGGATCGTAAATATCCTAATGAAGCGTTTCTGTGGTAATGTTCAAGAGGAGAGTACATCCAAACAGCGGAGAAAAGTGGCCAAACTGACCTCACAGTAATTATGGAGTATTTTGCCGTGCTAGGAGTCTGCTATGTCTTGTGGTGAGTAATGTTTCTTGATTCAAATTTGAAGAATTGATCTATATATAAGGAAATGTGCAGCATCTGCTAAAATGTTTGCGTTGCATTTATCCTCACACGAGTACTGTCAGATTTTCATCCGCTGTTTTGTGTCTCTCTGTCGAGCCATTGAATTTCCCAATTATCTCTCATAATCTCACTGATCGAAAGAGATGGCTGCATGATTTGAAGGCCTTCTTTTTTTTTGTTTTACCACAATGTAGTACTGTTGTGTTGTTGTTGTGAACTCTTGTTTATTCGTTCAATGTTCTGAGCAGCACCTTACGGCCATGTACAAATGCATGCTGTTGCTCAGTTACTACTGACCCATACTTTTCACGATCTTTACCTCCGACTCCCTATGCCACTTGCCTGTCCCAGCTCTTGACTATAATATTATCGCTGATGTGTTAGAATGGAGGGAAATATAAGATTTAGTGAGAATCTAAAGTATTTTCTTAGACTAACCTCACTCGCTTCCTATTGTTACACCCGCTTGTGTAATGCGGACACGTAACGCATCGTCGGCCTCCGATAATATGACCTAGATCTCGGTTACCTGGCCTGTTAGTAAGGGCGCCTAGAGTCACGCCCATGGTCTGACGAGGTGAGCTTGTGTCAGCCCCCCCCCCCCCCCCCCAATTTCTGTTCTTCTTACAGCGTGGGCGTGATCATACTTTCACAGCGTCACGTCTTTGTTTTCCGGTAATGTTGAGCTGTTTCTTCACGTATTACATTAGCAAATTTTATAACCGTAAAGATTGTCAAGGGAATTTCTGGTGAAAGAATTGCATAAATTAGATCAGACCCCACACGCAGTACTGAAATTCCAGCTTTGAGGTTGTGCTATTGAAACACCTCGTCAGTCTGCTGGCCTGGAAAAACTGGTCCCAGGCACTGTCACAAACTGTGGCAAACCTTTTATTGCGTTTTCTAGTCTGGGACTGCATGGTGTGTCCTAGATTAGGACTTCCAGCTTTTATGGCAAGTGATTGAGACAAATGAGGACGCGTTAGGTCGTCCCGCGTGTAAAAGTTAGTAAGGGCGCCTAGGCGTGACTAGATACAAAGATCAGAGGTCGCGTCTGCTATGAAAAGGTAGGTAACTTGTCACCTCGTGTAACCGCCACCTTGGCAGATGTTGGTGGTGCAGACTCTTGGCAGTGCAGACTGAACAACTCAAATCTTTCCCAGATGCTCGCCCCTCTCGCCCCATTGCTACCTCGGAGGACCCCCCCCCCATCCCCCTTTCCTCCCCCACATACATACAAAGGCTGACGCGACCAACAAAAAAAAAAAAAAGAAAGAAGAAAGCACGTCAGAGATTAATTTATGATAACAGGCCACTGACGCCATAATAATTATGTTGACTTATAAACAGAGAATGCGGATGCAACCGCTCTCGCATAACTAAAAACATTTATAGCAAAAATAATTAGCTTTAACAATTAATACAGTAAAACATGCCAGAACAAAAATTACAAATACGTTATTTAAAGGGAACGCCTTTGTGACGTCATCCTGTCACAATTCAGGTAACATAACCGCAGTTTCAATTGTCACAGTCCACGAGTTTTAGCTGATTTATTGTGATAATTCCATCATCTGTGTGATTCAGCCACGATATATCACATAATTATACAGTTTTGATTTCCAAGAACTAGTAAATGGTGTTAGCTGTCTACAAGACGTAATGGAATTCCCGCTACAACAAAAATGGAATTGGGCCGGACACGCGGGGAGGATGAATGACAATAGATGGACAAAACGCTGCACTGAATGACAGCCAAGGACAGGAAAAAGGACAAGAGAACGACCAGGAAAAAGATGGAAGGAAGAAATTACACAGAGAGGAGGAATAACATGGATGAGGAAAACAAAAGACAGAAGAGAATGGAAAACATTGTCGGAGGGGGGGGAGGGCTACATCCTGCAGTGGGTGGACAACACCTAGATGCAAGGTGAAAGTAAAAGGTGATGGGGATTCCAATGGTCACTATCACTGGAACTAATTCCGTCACTATCACCGGAACTAATTCTGTCACTATCAATGGAACTAATTGTCTCTATCAATGGAATTAACTCTGTCACTATCACTGGATCTCATGGAACTAATTCTGTCACTATCAATAGAACTAACTCTGTCACTATCACTGGAACTACCTCAGGCACTATCACTGGTACAAATTCTGTCACAATCACTGGAACTAACTCTGTCACTATCACTGGAACTCACTTCACTTTTAATACCAGCCTGAGCTACCCATACATGAATAATATAATAAATTACATAATCGGGTTTGGAACTGACACAGCTCAGCTGTTCATTTGCAGCATGAAATGTTCAGGCTTACCCCCAAAAGGTCACCATCCGCCCCCCCCCCCCCTTCCCCTCCGGTCACCTGTCCTTATCTATAATACATGATGGTTTCTGGTAATCGTTGGCGCTTAATGAAAGAGCGTTCCTTTGACCTGCTGGTCATAAAGAAATTTGGCCCGTACATGCAAAACTGGGCTATCTGACCGGCAGAAACTATAGCGTCTCCATCCAACGTTCACATGAAAATCTGGTCGCTGGCACTCCGCAGATCACAAAAATTATTTCATTTTCTCTGTCCTTTGGTCTCGGCTAATCGTCCTGTTGGTGCTACTAGTACCTTTGTAGGCTTCGCTGTCGCCGTTCTAGCAAATGTTATATTTGTATCTGTTGTTGGTGATGGCGCTGCTAATGCTGTTGTTGTTGTCGCTAACATTACACTGATTTCTGTCAATAATGTTCTACCTTTGCAACCTCTTCTACCACTCTGGAGATTGTTGCTGGTCATTCATGGAATACTTACTGTTACCGTAGTAGTAGTCGTAGTAGTAGTAGTTGTAGTAGTAGTGGTGGTGGTGGTGGTGGTGGTAGCTGAAGTGCTGCCATCAGGACATGCATCTGCACGAGTAAGAAGCGGAGACAGAAGCAGTTGTCGGAGAAGAGGGAACGCGAGAAGCAGATAGCAGAACCAACAGCTGATCCAGATGGGAAGATCTTCAAATGCAGCAACTATAACAGAGCCTGTAGCTCAAGGATCGGACTGTACAGTCACAGCAGGCGCTGCAGCGACCCGATCTGACATATCATGGGTGCACAATCCATTGTCTCTAGAGACGAAAGGAAGCCATCAACAATAACAACAACATTTTAATTGCTGTTGCTGTTGCTGAAGTGCTGATGATCACCTTTATTGTTGCTGTTGCTGAAGTGCTGATGATCACCTTTATTGTTGCTGTTACTGAAGTGCTGATGATCACCTTTATTGTTGCTGTTGCTGAAGTGCTGATGATCACCTTTATTGTTGCTGTTGCTGAAGTGCTGATGATCACCTTTATTGTTGCTGTTACTGAAGTGCTGATGATCACCTTTATTGTTGCTGTTGCTGAAGTGCTGATGATCACCTTTATTGTTGCTGTTACTGAAGTGCTGATGATCACCTTTATTGTTGCTGTTGCTGAAGTGCTGATGATCACCTTTATTGTTGCTGTTACTGAAGTGCTGATGATCACCTTTATTGTTGCTGTTACTGAAGTGCTGATGATCACCTTTATTGTTGCTGTTGCTGAAGTGCTGATGATCACCTTTATTGTTGCTGTTACTGAAGTGCTGATGATCACCTTTATTGTTGCTGTTGCTGAAGTGCTGATGATCACCTTTATTGTTGCTGTTACTGAAGTGCTGATGATCACCTTTATTGTTGCTGTTGCTGAAGTGCTGATGATCACCTTTATTGTTGCTGTTGCTGAAGTGCTGATGATCACCTTTATTGTTGCTGTTACTGAAGTGCTGATGATCACCTTTATTGTTGCTGTTGCTGAAGTGCTGATGATCACCTTTATTGTTGCTGTTACTGAAGTGCTGATGATCACCTTTATTGTTGCTGTTACTGAAGTGCTGATGATCACCTTTATTGTTGCTGTTACTAGAGTTCTTTTCATTGTTGTTATTGTTGTTGTTGTTGTTGTTTTTCTTGCTGGCGAGAGACAAAACAGGGAGAAAAGCCGCATCATATCAAAATACCAGCTTTCTGAATAACCCACGAAACTAACACATTCTCTCTCTCTCTCTCTCTCTCTCTCTCTCTCTCTCTCTCTCTCTCTCTCTCTCTCTCTCTCTCTGACCTAGCTATGGACTACGGGGCGAACGAAGTCTAGCAAAGGTTGTTGTTATGGCACGTACACGACATGATTATGGAATGTGTGCGGTCGGCCTACCATACTCAAACAACATTCCTTCCAGTCTAGTGAAGAGATTTATCATAGTAAACCTTGGCAGGAAACAGAAGCAGGGGCTGCAATGGCTCCTGGTGGATCCTTAAACTCGATGTTTCAGTGCTGCCCCTGACACACTATAAGTATATTCTGAAGATGGCAATAACAGGCCTTGCAACCACTCTAGTGATCATCATGATGACGCTGGACTAGACTGAAGATCGGTGGCAACAATTCAGCGCTTTGTATGAACTACTGATGAGATCTGATCCCCACAGTCATTATGAAACTGCCTACGATCATGATGGAACTGTCTACAGCCGTGATGGAACTGTCTACAAAGCAATCATTATGGATCTACAATACAAAGCAATCATTATGGATCTACAATACAATCATTATGGAACTGTCTACAATGCAATCATTATGGAACGGTCTACAATCATCATGGAACTGTCTACAATCGTTATGGAACTGTCTACAATGCAATCACAATGGAACTGTCCACAATCATTATGGAACGGTCTACAAGCATCATGGAACTGTCTACAGTGCAATCACAGTGGAACTGTCTACAATGCAATCACAGTGGAACTGTCTACAATCATTATGGAGCCGTCTACAATGCAATCACAATGGAACTGTCTACAATCACTATGGAACTCTCTATAATGCAATCACTATGGAACTGTCTATAATCATCATCGAACTGTCTACAATGCAATCGTTATGGAACTGTCTACAATCATTATGGAACTGTGAAGTTTACAATGAAAACCCAGTCATGAAAAAAAGTGGCACTGGCGAGTACACGTCGATACGTGCAAAGATGATACGCTCCTTTTCCTGCCTCTCCTTTTTTTACATCCACCAGTGTGGTCTCTCCATCCTTTGATACTAAAGATACAACCCTGCAGATGACGGCCCGCTTATATAGAGCCTTAGTTTTGCTTTGAATTCACAGAAAATTGAAGATGTGTGTCCGCTCTGCGAGTGACAACAAGAACAGATTTCGAGCGGCTTCTCAAATCATTAAAATTTAGACCAAAGAAATTAAAAAAAAAAAAAATTACACAACGAGCAGCCAATGATAATTTGGAGTTTGAACCAGCGCCTGGAGTTTAGTTTGGACCGTTATCTCTTGTCGGTCACACCGAGTCCTGCGTACGGTGACAAATACACAGCAAATATGGCGGAAACACAAAATGACATACACAGTCGCTGAATCATGTGCCATACAGCATTTTGCCCAGGCCAGCCAGTCGGAACGTCATTGTGCCAGTCAGACGGTACGTCACTGCGCCAGCCAGTCCGAACGTCGTTGTGCCAGCCGGTCGGAATGTCACGTGCCAGCCAGTTGGAATGTCACAGCGCCAGCCAGTCGAAACGTCATTGTGCCAACCAGTCGGAATGTTACTGTGCCAGCCAGTCGGAGCACCACTATGCCAGCAGAGGGAACATCATCGTGCGCTTCAATCAAAACTTTTGAAAAGTAATAAAATTGAGATACTCCTCTAGCCCTCCCCCTTTTTTATATATAAAAAGGGAATAAATTTTCAAAATACATTACTGTGCGTGGTTACCTCGATTACCTCGACTAACATGCAAACTTATGATGTTCAGTCTGCAGAATTACATAACGCTAACACAAACAAACAAACACACAACACACACACTCATTTTTATCTGGTCTTGTCTTGAATCAAGGAAAGGGAAAATCACGTGACTGGGAAGCAGTGACAACTCTGAATGGCGGAATTCAACCATGACAATTGACGTTCACTTTTTTTTTTTTTTTTTTAAACAAGATTTGGGTTTGTGCAGCGCGGCTTTGGTCAATGTTAGTGATGCAGTAGCTGCCGTTTCGGTCTTCACATTTGTTGTTAATGTGGCTGTTGTAGAAACATCGGGCATAACGAGAGAGTATTCAAGATGTCATTAAAATTCGAAAGGTTAAAAAAGTCTGGACCATTCCAAAGCCGAGACAAGAGAGATCCGTGCACAAACATGATACATTCTGATCTATGTGATAACTTTGGTGTCTGTCGGTCTGTACCTCAATCTGTGAAAAGTTTTGAAAATCGCGTCACCTGAGCGTGAGGGAGTGCACGAGACAATGACTGCGTGACCAACTTTCAAAATATGGAAAAAGTTATAATTATATTCAAAGAATAACTTGCGCTTTCACACACACATACACATATATACACACACTCGTGACATCATCGCTTAAACAAAATCTACAGCAGAGACAGATAAACAGAAATTCCCAAATCTGATAAGAAAATAAGACTATGTAGGTCAAGGCCACCAGCTGTCACGTGCACCATGCACGCGCCTGTGTGATAGCTACAAGGCCACATATTTTTCTATTTCGGAACTGAGAATAGCGGTCGTTCCTGGCATTATGGGAGCCCAAACTCGTTGGACAAGTTATAGAATTGATTTCAGTTAAGCTCTTCAGCGTCTAGTGCAGTTCTGTTTCTCGTACCAGAGTACAGCCATGAGTCCACAGCGCATGCCATTACTTACACCATCTTACGATGCAGTTTAAATATGCACTTTACAAAAGGACAGGCCATAGGCGTTAGACAACTGAACAAAATACAACAATAACTGTTTTGATGGATGGATGGATGAGTTTAAATGGTGGATTAGTTTGAATGGATGGATTGATGGGTGGATGAATAAATGGATGGATTTCCCTGGATGGATGGATGGATGAATAAATGGATAATGGATGGACGGGTAGATGGATGATGGATGGATGAATGTTTAAAGGATGGATGGATTGACTGATGGATGGATGGTTGGCTATGGATGGTTGGATGGATGAATGGATGGATGGATGGATGGATGGATTGACTTTAAATGGATGGATGGATGGATGACTTCAAATGGATGGATGGATGATTGGTATCATGAAGAGATAGATGGATGGATGGATGGACAGTGTGGACAGATTTGAAATCTGCCTTCCATGAAAAGTGAATAATGTAACTTATATAATCATACTTCTCTATCTTCTTTTATTTTCTTTCACTCCCTCCAGTTACACTGTCTACACTAGACACAAAGAAAATGAAAGATGTATCGATGGCCTGAAGTCTGACAGTGAGAGAAGGACTGATACCATTAACCTGTATACAAATTCTTGAGACAAATCAGCTGCGTACAGAGTAGACAAAAATTACTGCTTGCTTTTTAGGACGACCAGAAATGTTACTGGTTTACTCAACGTCAGTCCAAACAATAATAATAATAATAATAATAATGAAGATCATTTCTATAGCGCCTAATCCAAACGAGTTTGCTCTAGGCGCTTCACAGAAAGTCTTGTTCTCTCGATTTGCATCTCTCTCACTCTCTCTTTCTTTCTCTCACTCTCTCTATCTCTCTCCATCTCAGAGCAAATTGTAACGCAGCCTGTTAGGCGCAGTTCACAACTCACAACAGTTCACAACTCACAACAGTTCACAACTCACAACAGTTCACAACTCACAACAGTTCACAACTCACAACAGTTCACAACTCACAACAGTTCACAACTCACAACAGTTCACAACTCACAACAGTTCACAACTCACAACAGTTCACAACTCACAACAGTTCACAACTCACAACAGTTCACAACTCACAACAGTTCACAACTCACAACAGTTCACAACTCACAACAGTTCACAACTCACAACAGTTCACAACTCACAACAGTTCACAACTCACAACAGTTCACAACTCACAACTTGTATTCTAACAATGCAACTTTAAAGAGGAGGGAGGGGCGTGGCATCCCTTCTGACGTCATCCTAAATTGAAAAAAAGTTATGACTGTCACGCTGTTTTTCCTGACATCGACTTCGCGTAGGGCGGGGGGGGGGGGTGTATGAACAAATCCTATCACAGCAACACCTGTGTACGCCAAGTGGAAATCACAACAAACTGTAATAATACAGATGAACATCACACAACTGCAGGGTGTTACGCAAGAATGATTTCAGGGCACGAAGATTAACCTGACAATCACCTCTCTCCCCCCTCTCTCTCTCTCTCTCTTTCTCTCTCTCTCTCTCTCTTTCTCTCTCTCTCTCTCTCTCAGTGCCCTGCTATCCACACTTACACGCGTACACATCAATGTCTGTACTGACAGTAGAAGAGAGCTGTATGAGTCAGCGCTGCCTAACTTTTAGTTCCGTCTATCTTGGGTTAACCAGCCAACGAAACCTCGCGCCGTTCAGATATATATGACAAGGCCATGGAACAATGAGCTATTAATACAAAATACACAAAGTTCAATGCAAAGCTTAAGTAAAACTACATGTACTACCAGCTAATTCTATTGAATCCTCACCGTTCCTTCATGAAACACTGTCACAACTTGGATATGTGTATACCAATAATCCCATAGTGCTGTTTGTACACCAGTACTCCCACAGTGCTATTTGTACACCAGTAATCTCACAGTGCTATTTGTACACCAGGAATCTCACAGTGCTATTTGTACACCAGTAATCTCACAGTGCTATCTGTACAGAAGTAATCCCGGAGTGCTATCTGTACACCAGTAATCCCACAGTGCTAGTAGTGCTTCAAAGCGTCACATCCAAGACGCAACAGTATGGGTCACATCATGAAACCCCATCGATCTCGCTGCACTAACGCTAAGAGCACCACTGGATTGCGCGGCGCTGCTAATGAAGTCGCAAACACCCGCAGCCGCACCCTCCTACTCCACCAATAGATCTAACGGCATTCAAAGAGAAAAATGACAATCTTGCACTAGAAGTGGGCCAGGTCTGTCCCAGTGACACTTGGCAAAGCCACAGCAGATGATCGCTAAACCTGATGTCGCTTGGCTTCATTTCAACTCGGTGTTCATACAAGTACAAAGGCCAAAAGTGGTGGGGAGGTGGGGAGGTGAGGAAACGGGGAGGAAATACCTCACGATCCAATGGCTATGAATAATTCTTTTTCTTTGAACAGAAATCTGAACTTTGATTTCTTAAACTCTGAAGGCAACAGGAGATGACTGTAGACGAACCCACAGACTTGTGTAACAGTCATGTAATGGGCGAGGTGGGGACAATAATATTATTGTATTGACAGTAAAATACAATGATCTCTTAGTTTTGCTCCCTGTCATAAACACACAACATAGGAGACTGTACATGAAATAACAGATACAGGTGTACACCAGTGGCGTAGTATGTGTGTGTGGGGGGTGGGGGTGGGGGGATGGGGGGTAGGAGGGCTCACAAACGCGGTTGCCCCGTGCGCAAAAGTTCAAGAGAAAGAGAAAATAACTTAGCAATAGCAAAGAAAAAATAGCGCGCCCACCTCCCCTCACACAGAAAATCTCCCAATGTTCGAACATTCTACTCCGCTTTTTAACATGGCTGGGGCATATAAACGTTGCTATGAACTAACAGTCCACAGGTCTGGGGGCGCAATACTTGCCTTGCCCCGGGCGCTGTCAACTCTGGCTACGCCCCTGCGCCATTGCCATGTCTTCTGCTGATATGGAGACAGGACACCTCAGGCCTTCATAGTTTTTATATTTCTATGATTGTATCAAACATTCTGACAAAATCTAAGACTAGTCACGTGGTTACTCGTTCTCTTCCCCCATCAATTGGAGGGGGTGTGGGGGAAAGAATGTGGAATTTCTACACGGCGCTGGGATGTTGAGGACACTGTCGCCACTAGTCCAGTGATCTCCGGCGACAATGTCCAGTAATGTCAAGCAATGTCACTGACCAGTTAACGTCAGAGCGGGTTACATGCGTAGCGGGTAGACACTACTGACCAAGGAACGTGACCGTGAAATGACCACAAAACCACAGCCAGACGGACATCATCTTTACCTGCTGGGGAATATTCTGCAAAGATGCTGAGTTTGAGAGTTTGAGTTTGCGTTTGAGCTGTGGGGAAATTCACGATCACTTGGGAATACAAACCGAACCTATTAGTGACGTCAAACTCCGCCTCTCACTGGTTTTCTCACCAAATCAGATATTTCTTGGTTCTCTTGCCCAATGAGAATTTTGCCGGCACACACATCTCTTTACTACCGGCCCCATCTCTTTACTACCGGCTCATTAGGATCCCTGTCCTATACTCTCGTCCACGGTGGTCGTGTGCCCGAGTTGAACATTGTACAAAATCCATACTCAATGTCGTCACTCCCTCTATTGCTTCATGAATGTGATGAAACCCCGTCACCCCCATCCACCTCCCCTTCAGCCCCCCCCCCCAGCCGTTAGCAACAAGAACAGAATGGAAAGGACCATACTTAACACAGAGTCATTCATAAGGCAACGGGAAAAAAACTCGGTTTCTGACGGTTTGACAGATGTCACTTCCCGTGTTTGGTCGGCGTTCAACTGCCTGACCACACCAAAAAAACAGTCAGGGCAGCTCAAAGTTTGACAAGACATGAAACATCTGGTGAGCAAGCAGCCCCACCCCCCAAAAACAAAATGAATAACGAAGGCCAAAGCAGACTATCTCCTCTCTTCTCCCCCCGTGACTGTCTGGACTGCCTCATGCAGAATCACTGCAGGATGTTTTTCTTTGGTGGCGCCGCCAACCAAATTGTGAATGAAACTTAACAGATACAGACTGATGTACGCCATTGCCATTTCTTCCAGTGGTATGGAGACAGGGTAGCTCAGCCCTTTATAGTTTTTATTTTTCTTTAATTAGGACAAACATTTTGACAAAATCTATCAACTGTATCATCAAAATGGACAAAAATGGGACGGCGGGTGGCGGGGTATGACAGATTGTACTGCAACTGTTTTCCTACCGCTGGCCGGCGACTGACCCTGGCCCGAGTGTAAAATGACCACTGGCTTTCAAGTAAACAAAAAGTAATTGGGGCATGGACAAGTAATCAAGTGATTGGCGAGCAAATTGTTCACGCGTGTGAATTGTGTGTGAAATATAAATGGCTTTAGTTTCGTCAAACTGTTGAAGTTACGGCTGGTGATCGTGGTGGATGAAGTAGTTTTAGTGGTAGACGTGACAGAAGTCGGTGATGTTAATGATGGTGATGGTGGTGCTGGTGCTGGTAATGATGATGGTGGTGGTGGTGGTGGTGTTGGTGATGGTAGTGTTGATGGTGATGGTGATAGTGATGGTGGTGGCGATGATGATGGTGGAAGTGGTGGTGGGGGTAGCGGTGGTAGTAGTAGTGGTGGTGATGATGGTGGGGGGATGGTAATGATGATGGTGGTAGTGGTAGTGGCAGTGGTGGTGATGGTAGCAGTGGTGATGGTGGTGGTGGTAGTGGTGATGGTGATGGTGAGAAGGAGGAGGTGGTGGCGGAAAAGACCCATGACTACATCAGAAATGACAGAAAACAATCAAGAATTACAAGAACTTTATTCAATCTCAAAAATCATTCTATTATAGTTATTTCTGATGCTTTATAAAAGTCGGCATTGGATACTAACTTGTGCCATGATATAGGACCGAAAAACTAATATTTTTTCCGTAAGTAGATGGTGTTGGGAAGGCGGGGGGGTGTGTGTGTGACGGCAAAAACTTTCTCCAATCTCAAAAATCACCCCATTTCTCACAAGTTCCTTGACTGCTCGGACAACACTGACAATAAAAAAAAAAAGACTCAAACAACACTGTAGAATCTTCTTAAGAGTATCACCTCTCTCATGAGTAAGAACGTCATCAATACTTTTTTTTTAAGCATCCATAGAAATTTTGTCTCGTTATGTCTACATCGGAGTTTCTCAGACGACCCACCTCCCCACACCCCCTTTCCTCCCTCTGTCCTCAATATCTCTGCATAGATGAGTAGAAAATCCTAGAGAAATCTTCCACGTTAAGCCCTCCATGTTCATCCCCTGCTGGGCTCGAGTTTCAAAGTTTTATGACTAAACATGTAATTGGAGCTTTTCTTAATGCTATTTTAAGTTTTCTTACGGTCCAGCAGCTAAACATCACCCCCTCAGTTTGAAACACAATACAACGGTGATAAAGACCTAGTGCTGAACTCTCAGAGCCTGTGAAAAAGCCAAATCGTCTAAACCTCACGCATTCTGGTTTTTATAATCACTCCATTACTTTCCTCGGTGTCCTAGATCCTCGGCGCCCAAAGGATGACGTACCAATAGTTCCTTCAGGAATTAACATTAATCATTCACTATTTTATTCACAGTGGCAACAAAAGCCAGGGCTGGATGTGAACGCAACTTCCAGCCAAATGAAAATGAACTACTAAATATAGCTGGAAACTATGACCCGAGATGTAGAATACCGAGATGAACCATTCCTTCTCCCACTACATGTCCCCAAATTGCGCGCGTATAAATACGGTGAGTAATACTCTTTTTCGTTCAATTATGAACAGGTGTGGTGCGAATTGTTATACTGCTGACATCGATGATACGCGCGCAAGTCGACGGGCGGAATATGACGAATTGAATCGTCTCGGTACCCTGTGTCCCACAACAAATTTAACAGTTGCCACTCAACATTTCAGCCGCCCACTTTTAAGAATTCCTACCGGCAAAGTGCCGAAGTGCCCCGGCTGCTTAAGAAAAAACGAAACAAAACAATATTAAAACCTTCATGTGAATTATAGGGGTAATCTTCAGCAAAGTGTCTGAAGAAAGGGGGGGGGGGGGAGAGAGAGAGAGAGAAAGAGACAGACAGACAGATAGAACTACCGCTGCATTCAAATTTTAGTCTCATAATTATAATGTCATCACGGTTCGGCCAAATAGGCGCGCAGAATTACCTAATTCTAATCGCTTTAATTGGATACATAAAACCACCGGACACAACATCCCAGGAGATCAACAAGCCGTCACGTGACACAACAAGCAGGGGATCGCTAACCTGAACCAAGACAGTGTGGACTTTGTAGAATATGGATTTATGATGTTTACGGAAGTCGACAGTGGATACTTGTGCCATGATAATAATATAATTATAGGACTCCAAAATTGAAATTTTTCCGCAGTTTTTCCCTTTGCCGTTCTCTCTGATCTGCAGATGAATACGGTACAATCATGAGACATCAAATTATCAAAGCCCAATAGAAACTGAAGGAACGGTGGGTAGGAGTGGGGGGGAGAGGGGTGGTGGTAGTTCTGCCGCTGACAAGTAATCTGTCACGTTTCGTGCAGGTCTGGCCTACGCTGATTTTTTTGGTTCTGTCTTAAAATTGACGCATTTCCTGCTATGATGTGTGGCTGTAGGCATGAACTGTGCTGTGATACGTGGCTAGATACATGAACCATGCTATGATGTGTGGCTAGAGGCATGAACCATGCTTTGAGGTGTCGCTAGAGGCATGAACTATGCTATGATGTGTCGCTAGAGGCATGAACCATGCTTTGATGTGTGGCTACAGGCATGAACCATGCTATGATGTGTGGCTAGAAACATGAAACATGCTATGGTGTGTGGCTAGAGGCATGAATCATGCTATGATGTGTGGCTAGTGGCATGAACCATGCTATGATGTGTGGCTAGAGGCATGAACCATGCTATGATGTATGGCTATAGGCATGAACCAAGCTATGATGTGTGGCCATAGCCAAAGTCAGCAGATGAATAATTCAACATTTGACGGTCACGGCATCTTTGACCACACCGCTAAACAAATATAATATGGTCCTGATATCTTTTCCCTGAGAAATATAGAAAACTCTCCAGGTGGTCACGGATACATGCAATCATGATTTGTGTTCACTTGCGGTTAATATTGCTCGAGTCTTGACACCCCAGTTTATGGCATCAAAACGAGGCATAGAAAATGTCAGGGTGACCTGCCATTATCTTGCTTTAAAAGAAGGACAATTTCGGCCCATGAAGACATAAGGATAAAATCTGGTTTGCGAAGAAACCGTTAAGAAATGTGAGGTGCTTTGCGAAAGCCCGACTCTTTGCGCAAAGACAAGATCCGAGATATTATAGCCTGAAACAGGTGAAAATCTGACCTCGGGGTCAAATTGGGTTAAGGCTACCAGAGGTATCTATGTCAACCCATACATCAACTATGTGAAGGATTTTGTTGAATTCGATCTATAAATGTGTCATCCTGAAGTAAAAATTTGGAGGTCTAACTTTAAACTTGATTTTCTCTGTTTTGTATTTTTCTGTTTTCGTCACTTAAAATGGTCATAACTTCGTTAATAATGAACATATTGACAAAATTCAAGTGGCATGTTGTTCAGGAATGTCTTCTCTTCATTTCTATGCATTTAACTCAAAATCCATGATTTTCGCAAAGAGTAGGGATTTTGCAGATCACCTCACAAATTCATTTCTGTGACGAATTTTATTTTAACATTATCAGGACATTCATACCGATTTCAGCAACAGTGGAAAAAAGCTATGTCATTGGAATGCTGGAGACCTGAATGCCTTGCACTTCCTCAAAATGTCTGAAATCAACGATGGATTTAACATCGACGAAACGTACTTACTTTTCTTTTTTTCTATCTTTTTTTTCTTTTCGCCTTGTCCTCGTGATGGCAGATTTTTTTTGTTCCTGAATCCATCACCATTTTCTGTTGACAGCGCTGATGGTTTCAGGCGCTGAAAGACATGTCATGAACTACCGAGGGGACAAAGAGGCCGTTGTGACACGATGACCATAAAGCACACACTTGGCCCATCCGTGTGTCCCCACATGTCCAAGATCTCCTGCACTCTACACTGCTACTCTACAATCACCTAAAACACTGCTGTAATGAACAGACAGTATTTTATGCCAGCAAAATCTGTGACGTTTCGTTTATCAGGTAATTTCATTTTTTCATTTTAACAATAATAATAATAAAGTTCATTTAATATAGCGCATATCCAGAGATGCTCTATGCGCTTTACAATACATGCAGAAACAGAACAAATCTCATTCCTAACAACTGACAACACACACAAAGGCACACACACACACAAACACTATCTCTCCCTCCTCTCTCTCTCTCTCTCTCCCTCTCTCTCTCTCTCTCTCTCTCTCTCTCTCTCTCTCTCTCTCTCTCTCTCTCTCTCTCTCTCTCTCTCTCTCTCTCTCCTTCACACACACATACAAACACCAATACATATCAGACTATACATCAAAGCGTTTTCTGAAGAGATAGGTCTTCGTTTCAGATCTAAAATGGCAAGTCTTGATCATTAAAAATTTTGATATGTAAAAACGAAGGAAGCTCTGCATGCACACTTAAACACCATAACTTGGCCAAAAATACATGTTTGCTTACCTTTGAGGTAACTATTTAGCCGTTGCGTTGCGTTTCCAGTGCTGCGTGAAAGCTCCGCTACGCTAAAGTTTGCCCATACATAAACATTCCGGGGTAAAAACCTGGGGGCCATTTTACTGTTGAAACTGCAGCCAATCGATTATTTCCTGACTGAACACATTATAGCTCATTGATTTGCAATATCTGTCAACATTCTGACTGATTGATGCACTCATAATCGATAAGCACAAAAATCTACCTGTTCTTACATTTTTTTAAAAAAATTGAATACTCCTTTAGACCCAAGAGTTGGATTATCTGTCACTAATAAATTATATTAGCTTGTCATTCAAATGTACAGTATTATTTCTGCTCCAGACCAAAAATCTTCGTTTTCACAAAAGTTGCTAGAACATTTAATTCAATTATGAGCGACTGAACTTCGTTAAAACTAGCCTTTGAGTTAAGTAACAACGAGGTTCCCACAGTCTACCGATGACGTGTCAATATAATTATGTCGATCTTACTTTAATGATACACACACTTCGATACACACTTTCATGGTGAAATATTGTAAAAACCACAGAAAATCTGTGGGGTCGCAGCCAGGGCTTGAAGCAAATTCAAAATATGGCAAAAAGAAAAAGTTGCATGTAGGAAAGCCTCACGTAAGGGTAGCCACACAAAGGCCACCGAATTCGGTCACCGAGCCACTAGGCGCTTTAGGTGAGAAGAATTGCACTGTATAAACGGACCGAATCTAGGTGGGCTCTGTGTGCAGTTGTTGAAATTATATAGGGCAAAACACCAAGGAAAAGAGAAGATAAATCAAGCTTCCGGCATTACATTTACTTTTTCCCGATGAAGGTTAATATACCGAACGCTTGATTTGTCTTCCCTTTTCCATTGCGTATGAGCGTATCGTTTCCGTTTCTTACGCCAGGTTTTGTCACACTTTCATGGCATTTCATCCCCGTCCTCATCATCGCTTCCCCCTTCTTCGGCCGTGCATGACCAGCACCATCATCGGGAATTACAAACATGAGCTTCCCAAAAAACTGTTAATAGTTTTAAAACTACCACGGTTGTCTTGACTGCATTGTGTACCACATAGCCAAGAGCTGCACATCAATTTTGGAAATCTACCCACTCTACCAACAATGTAACACTTTGTCTACTGTTTGTCATGGGCGGTCACGGATGTTCCTACTTGGATGACTTCTGAACTCTGACCTCTGGACGACAGATATAGGAGGTCTGTTTCCTAATCATAAAACATAACTATCTGCAGTACAATATCATGACCTATAAATAAGGAGAGAGGTCACCCAGAACGTTCTCAGTGAAGCATTCAATGTCAGTGCAAAAGATGGCTTTTAATGTCTCTTTTTTTTTTATTGCAAGTATACTAGAAAGGTGGGTTCCTTTCACAACGAGTCTACGCCACTGCATACAAGAATTAATTCTCTCATTGCCTTTCCAGACTCTGCCTACAAAAGTTCTCAACGATCACCAGGACCGGGCGATGTTGGAGATAACCACAACCCCCTCCCTCCCCCAACACACACACACACACACATAGACAAACACATACCACATCTCTCGCGACCCAGCGCGCGACTAACAGTTACCAGTCAGCGCAGGACCAGTCTATAATCAAAAATGTCTTTACTCAAACCTTAAGGCTGGCCAGATGCGTCTTGATCACGGACACATTTCTATCTTTCCTATTCCTCCTCCCTCCCCCCCCCCCCCCCGCAACACACAAACACACCTCAAATCGTATGGTTCAGCATTCATGTTTTGCGATTCAGCCACCCATGCAAAGCTATGTAATGCGCATCGCTCTTTGTTTGGCTGCTGTGCTCGACCTGGCAAACGGTAATAAATTTGTCATTCCAACTTGACTTGCCATGAAATTAAGGGATAAGTTTGACGCTGAAACTGCAACATCTTAATCGATGTTCATACCAGTGGACAGTCCGACCTACCAGCCGTGGGAGACAAACACGGCACAGTTCATGTCCTGAATACACGCATTCAAATTAAAGCTAATTAAAGAACACATTCACGAGCATATCTCGGGCTGAACGATTTTCAATTCTGGTTTATTAAGACACTCCCTTAAATTAGCACAGACAAACAGAAATAAATCTTAAAATACAAATGCACAAAGAAAACCGCTCCAGACACATACCCAAGGACCCACAGACCCACATACCTGGGAACAACATCACGACTATTTACACAAGTACATGTTGACAGCCTGTTCCCATTCCCACCCCCACCCCCCCCCCCCCAAAAAGGTTTATACAATTATTTGCCTTTGTTTCAGCCACTTTTGACAGCGTAAGAGATTAAAATAGACCGGCGTTTGGGTATCTGGGAACAAAATGGAATTCGAGTTAAACTTTACATTCCCTGAAACAAATTTTTGATAAATGGCAAGATATTCTTTTCACCGATACACTATACGAGAGAATAAACGGCGTTAATTTCAGCGATCTGTAAAGTCTCTAAGAGATCAAGTTCGCTGGATTCAACGCTTAAAAACATTTTTACTCCAAATTGGAAAAGAAACAAAAGAGGACACAAACCCGCTGTGAAACTTTTCTTCCTTGAATTTCATCCACAGAAGTTTTTCATATTGTTATAGAGTTACTATTATTATTTTCAACCTCGCAAGAACCATTGACAAGCTGAGTTTGTCCTTTCTATCCAAGACTTGCGGCAACTGAACACCTGTGGGCTGTCTCAAAAAGTCATTAAGCCCCAAATCGAGTGCTAGTACAGACTTTCTCAGTCAAACACAATGGCCCGTTTTCAAAATCAGATCCCAATTCAATGGGAATGCCGTGCAAGAGTTGTGTCTCATGAATGTATGCTCCAACGAATGGGTGGGCGCGCAAGAGAGAGAGAAAAAGAAAGAAGGAGAGAGAGAGAGATAAAGAGAGAGAGATAAAGAGAGAGAGAGAGAGAGAGAGAGAGAGAGAGAGAGAGAAAAAGAGAGAGAGAGAGAGCATTAATGAGACAAGACTCATAATTTATGTGCAGCAGTCAATGGTATTTTTATTTACTTTTGTTTGCATATGACCGGTGTGTGCAAGGAACCACAACTATTTACGGGAAGCGACGGGGAAGGTGGGTTATGTTGCTTTTCTAGATCCATCTAAATACTTTGGTGGGCTGGGGGAGCAGGAGAGGGAGTGTGACATGTCGGGGCAGTGGAAGTCTGGGGCGGCAACCCAAGATCGGTATGCGTGTATAAACTGCTAACATAAGGAATAAGAGTCAAGAATGAGAAGGAGACAGCACGGTCGAAGAAATGATCAGAAATTTAGGTTTTGAGATTTTTTTTTTTTAGATCTGTAGGTGTGGCTGCCCCAGCCTGGCCAGTTACAACCGACAAGATTGACTGGTCAGATCTGGCGACCAAAAAAAAAAAAAAAATGTAAAACAGAAAGACTTGAAGAAGAAGAACTGGCATTGACTGCGTTTCCAAGCAAATTCTGCTGTCATCTTGCCTGGTGAACAGTATCATCAACACACTGAAACAGGTGGGGATAAAATGTCGTGGGGGGGGGGTGTGGGGGGAGAGACAGAAACACACACAGATAGCAAAGTGTCACTTTATAACCACATCAACCAAGGACAAGCCCCAAACTAAACTATTTTGTTTACGTTCTGTACCGCGCCCGCCTTCAAGCTGGTAGGACCGGACTTCTTTATTTGAATTGGGTTAGACATACATCATTTCAACGCTACAGCGCCCAGCAGCTACACAGAAAGGAATTCCCTTTTTTTTAACATACAAGAAAAGGCAATTCATCCACACGACCTCGCCGAACCTAAACTGAAAGGGCTAAGGTGTTCTTGACATTACTTTAAAAGCGACTCAGATTTCAATGCTGTTTTTGAGTAGCCGACGTCTCTTCATACACGGCGAGGTAAATTGAAACATGACAACAACATTACATATTAATGGGGAAATGAACGAATCACAAAACACACACTCGGTTATCAGATCCACGAGACGGCAACCGCCAACAGAGCCAGTCATGAACAGTTACAGCAATAAAAGAGATTCTTGCATTACCAGAGGCATGCTTGTCTCCCATTACTTGGCTTTTCTGGTGGAACCCACAATGTCCACAGCCAACCCAAAATGTCCACAGCCAACCCACGATGTCCACAGCCAATCCACAATGTCCACAGTCAACCCACAATATAAACAGTCAACCCACCACGTCCACAGCCAACCCACAATGTCCACAGCCAACCCACCACGTCCACAGCCAACCCACAATGTCCACAGCCAACCCATGATGTCCAGTCAACCCACAATGTCCACAGCCAACCCACGATGTCCAGTCAACCCACAATGTCCACAGTCAAGATGCACCCGACGGGGCACTCATTTTTATTTTTTTTTGTCTGCAGGGGAAACTTTCAAACTACCCGTACTTCACTCGTGGACTTGAATTATTCTCCACAAGAGTCAAGAGAAATGCTCGAACAATTTCGCCAAATTCCAAAATGTCCGCGCTAATCGTCCTAATCGCACTGTCCTAAACTAATTAATTGTCCTAATCTCAAGTTCTGCCCAAGATGAAACAAAGTGTCCAGTACAAACTGTACTGCAGCACCTGATGATGTGACGTGAATGTCTGGCTTCTGTTGGTAAGGAAATGTTTCTTCAGTTATCAGTGCCATAGCCAACATTTCCTTGATGGCGTTGCTGTGTTTGAATTTCCCAGGATATCACTTGGATGTTCACAAACAGCTAATATATGGAAGGAGAATCAGTAAGTGAGAGAGAGAGAGAGAGAGAGAGAGAAACAAGGGTTTGACTGTTTGGCCACGCCCACATCATCGCCATCACAGAGGGGCAAAATAATAGACAGAAAGATAAAACACTGTAGACTGAGACTTCTGACAGTCAGCCGGAAAACAACACAGGGAAGACACTGGGTACAGGGAGACGATCATACGCATACACAGACAGACAAAGACAGCGACAGACACACAATATGGCCGACGGTTTCCAGAGATACCAGACACCCGTGTGTCACAGTGCAATCATTATCACAGGTCGGTTGACTTGCCAAGCACAGAAGGTTCGCAGAACCATCATTAAAGTTGTTAAACTTTTTTCCCCCGTTCATTTAAATATACATGTAGATCTATTTTACTCATATCCAGAGGATAGGTGATATACCCCTGATCAAGGGGGGGGGGTGGGATGAAGGGTGCACTTTTTTACGGAAGGGGGGGGGGGGGCTGTTAAGATATAAAATAACCATAGGAAGCTGTAGCAACGAAAGTGTGAAAATATGAGAAAAATCCGAATTTCCAACATGCCTGCACTGCCCGGGTTTTGAACCCGGGACCTTTGGCATGAGAGGCGAGCACCTTGCCTCTAGACCACCTTGTCCCCTTAGAACAAAGAAGGAGACGAAAGGTTTGACCTTTGATCTGGTGCTGGCATGACGCAATCCTGCACACCTAGACTGAGACTGACCTGAACTGACCTACCTGTCATAAAGTAGTGCTAGCTCTAGCAGGGCGGCTGACACACCGGCTACATTTGGCCACAATCAGTCACAGTAAAATGTCAACATACTTGGGCAAGGCTAGAGCACCTGGTACCCACACACAACCGTATACAGAGACATAAGTAGGCGACTGTTGTTATTGTTCAACCAGCGATCTAGGTTAGATATCAAGATCACACTGCTCTAGCGATCACCGACGACTAGGACAAGCCGACCAACGCCCAAACTTTTCTACAGATCTCCGTCACACAGAAACATTCCGGTCGCTTCTAACGCACCGTTTTCTTTGAACGTTCCAATCACCACTATCAATCAACTCACAATTAACTTTTTTCCCGTCCACAATGGATTGAAAGTGAAACATTTTAATAGAGTCGGGTTGTTGAAATGTAAGCATTGGAATGTGCAGCTTTCAATTAATGGCAGTTGATAGATCGGGGGTAGAGTGGGGGCAGTCATGCAGCTAGACTGATTCATAATTTAAAATTTAGGTAGATTAACAAGACAGACAGAGACAGACAAGCAAGCAGGCAGCAAACAAACAGACAGACAGACAGACAAGCGGACAGGCAGGCAGACAGACAGTAAGACAGATGCGTGTCAAACACCCACATTTACCCCAATCATCAAGAGCAAAACGAATGCATAAATTCCGACTTGCCCAGCGCACATACGAGATAAGACGATAAAACAGCGAAGAAAGAAAGGGCCTCAAACAAGCATTGCCATTCCATACATTCCAGCCCGACTGTCACCTTTCCCTACATACAACATTAACACAATATTGCAGCGCTAAACTTTGCCAGTCAACTGCTGAATCGTCCACAGAGCTTTATGAATACAAAGTTATCCAACTATGCAGGTTTACCAGAGCGCTGAGGCAAATATAGCAAATACTGTTGTCGTCCTGCGGTAAAATTCAGCTTCAAAAACTAAACAGTCGGGGACGGGGGCGGGGCCGGGGGCGGGGGCGGAGGTGTGCTGTGTTCAATTAGAAAGAAACGAAAATCTCAAACAAACAGAAAGGCAGAGTTATCGGATGATACAGGCAGTCTGGTAGACACACAGACTAACAAAAAGACAACGACAGACAGACAGACAGACAGACAGACAGACAGACAGACAGACAGACAGACAGACAGATAGATAGATAGATAGATAGATAGATAGATAGATAGATAGATAGATAGATAGATAGATAGATAGATAGATAGATAGATAGATAGATAGATAGATAGTGTAGGAAAGAAAGCCTAATCACCACACCAGCGATCCATTAACACTGAAAACTGTCCTGCACATCTTTCTATCACACCTAATATGCAATAAATTATAACTTACAGGTGACAACTCGACTACTGGAAAGACAGCTTTTTATTTCATTGCTAGGCATGGTTTATGTGCACTCAGTGTGATATCTTTAGAATTTATAACACTTGGTCATCTCCCGCCTCGAATTCGATAGTGATTTCGTCAGGGTTTGCTTTTTTGTGATTGAAAAATTCAACGTATTATTGTAACGAATTGGTATTGTAGAGAAGATTGGTAGCTCCGTAACGGTTTTTTAAGAATGTAAACTGTGAAATTTGATACTTTTTTACAATATTGATATGTTTTCTGTTTATGTTTCTTTACATTTCTGTAATTGTGTGAATCAAAGAAACCATTCACATAGTGTATAAGGGCCACAATTTTATTTCCAAAATTATGTCTCCTGAATTTTACATGTAATAGTTAGGATCTTCAAAATCTGACAAAATAGTTCCACATCAACACTGTTGATGGCGACATTTGCATCATTAGTTCAAAATTTGGTGCTTTCCTGTCAATTTGCACAATTTTTTATCCCACTTTTCCTTCAGATCTCTCCACAGACCACATGCCCAGCTGAACACGCCATAATTGAGGTCAGGTAAAAAGAAAAAAATTAATTTTAAAAAACAAAACCTGCTGCAAGATTAGAAAGTCTATAGAGTGGCGTGTTGATCTAGGATTTACCGAATGAATGACTGACTTTGGCTACAGCCAGGCATACTTTTCTTTCATTTTTTCATTCTTCGTCACCAGGAATTCCTAAATATTTCAAACATTTTTGATCCCATCTCGGCAGGTCCGGGAGGAGAGAGGGAGGGGGCAGCGTGTTGCCGGAGGGGAGGAGGGGGGTGTTGTCTGGAGGTGGGTGGCACTGGCAGGGAGGGGGAAGGCAGCCAGTTGCCTGAGGAGGGGGTGAGGGGCAGCGTGTTGTCCGGGGAGGGGGGGTGGGGGCAGCATGTTGTCCGAAGAGTGGGGTGGGGGCAGCATGTTGTCCGAAGAGTGGGGAGGGGGCAGCGTGTTGCCTGAGGAGGGGGTGAGGGGCAGCGTGTTGTCCAGGGAGGGGGGAGGGGGCAGCCAGTTGCCCGAGGAGGGGGTGAGGGGCAGCGTGTTGTCCGGGGAGGGGGGGGTGGGGGCAGCATGTTGTCCGAAGAGTGGGGTGGGGGCAGCATGTTGTCCGAAGAGTGGGGAGGGGGCAGCATGTTGCCTGAGGAGGGGGTGAGGGGCAGCGTGTTGTCCGGGGAGGGGGGGTGGGGGCAGCATGTTGTCCGAAGAGTGGGGTGGGGGCAGCATGTTGTCCGAAGAGTGGGGAGGGGGCAGCATGTTGCCTGAGGAGGGGGTGAGGGGCAGCGTGTTGTCCAGGGAGGGGGGAGGGGGCAGCCAGTTGCCCGAGGAGGGGGTGAGGGGCAGCGTGTTGTCCGGGGAGGGGGGAGGGGGCAGCATGTTGTCCGAAGAGTGGGGTGGGGGCAGCGTGTTGTCCGGGGAGGGGGGAGGGGGCAGCATGTTGCCTGAGGAGGGGGTGAGGGGCAGCGTGTTGTCCGGGGAGGGGGGAGGGGGCAGCATGTTGCCCGAGGAGGGGGTGAGGGGCAGTGTGTTGTCCGGGGAGGGGGGGTGGGGGCAGCATGTTGTCCGAAGAGTGGGGTGGGGGCAGCATGTTGCCCGAGGAGTGGGGAGATGGAGGCAGCATGTTGCCTGAGGAATGGGGAGGGGGAGGCAGCATGTTGCCTGAGGAATGGGAAGGGGGAGGCAGCATGTTGCCTGAGGAATGGGAAGGGGGAGGCAGCATGTTGCCTGAGGAATGGGAAGGGGGAGGCAGCATGTTGCCTGAGGAATGGGAAGGGGGGGGGGGCAGCATGTTGCCTGAGGAATGGGAAGGGGGGGCAGCATGTTGCCTGAGGAATGGGAAGGGGGGGGCAGCATGTTGCCTGAGGAATGGGAAGGGGGGGGGGCAGCATGTTGCCTGAGGAATGGGAAGGGGGAGGCAGCATGTTGCCTGAGGAATGGGAAGGGGGAGGCAGCATTTTGCCTGAGGAATGGGAAGGGGGGGGGGCAGCATGTTGCCTGAGGAATGGGAAGGGGGGGGCAGCATGTTGCCTGAGGAATGGGAAGGGGGGGGCAGCATGTTGCCCAGGGAGTGGGGAGGGGGGGCAGCATGTTGCCTGAGGAATGGGAAGGGGGAGGCAGCATGTTGCCCAGGGAGTGGGGAGTGGGGGGGGGGGGCAGCATGTTGCCCAGGGAGTGGGGAGGGGGGGGCAGCATGTTGCCTGGATTGCTTTGATGTATGCAGATCCTGGCTTGTCAAGTGAAGGACAAACAATGAAGTTAATTTAGTTGTTTTGTTTTGTTTTTTAAAGTTTATTCTTCTTGTCAATAGACAGAAATGGCGTCAAGTTGTATGGAATGTCATTGTGCTCCAGAAAGCCTCCCCCCCCCCCCCCTTTCCACACCCACAATTAGCTCCCCGATACCTTTCATAACACGACCGTTGATTATTACCGATGCCAAGGTGTCATTTTTTTGTTTTTTCAAATATTATATTTGTCGATTAATTTCATCTTCGCGTCGTGTCCACTTTCGGCTTTCATTGCCTTGCCAGAGCGTTCAATTCGGTGCAATTTTCCGTAAAACAGAAACAGCATCTCTACAAAATGTAGGCGTCGATTGCAATGAAGGTGACATTAGCAACACCTTCAGCAAATCAGTAGAAAATACCCCAAAAAAGAAGCCTGTCGTGTAAGATTACAAACAAAAGAACAAAAAGCTGCAGCTGTCAAAACTTAAAACTCGCCAAACAAGATCCCCAACTTCGAAGGCCTGAGGGAAACATACCACTTTTCCTTGTCAGCTCATTGAATAGCCCCGTTCAACGTGAACATCCCAGGCAACTTCATTGCCAATAATGACCAATAATAGAACTGCTATAAATAACTTACATTGCAGTCCCTATTCAAACTGTTTAGCAAAGAAATAGACAGAGAAAAAGAAAAAGTTCGTCCCATTTCCCATTCTCTCAAAGGTTTTGACGGATTCTTGTCTACAAATGACGACTTATTAGTTAAACTGTAACTATCTCTAGTCAAGCTGTAACTATCTCTAGTCAAGCTATAACTATCTCTAGTCAAGTTATAATTATCTCTAGTCATGCTATAACTATCTTTAGTCCGCTATAACTACCTCAAGTCAAGCTATAACTATCTCTAGTCAAGCTGTAACTATCTCTGGTCAAGCTGTACTCTGGTCAAGCTATAACTATCTCTAGTCAAGCTGTAACTACCTCTAGTCAAGCTATAACTATCTCTAGTCAAGCTGTAACTATCTCTGGTCAAGCTGTAACTACCTCTAGTCAAGCTATAACTATCTCTAGTCAAGCTATAACTATCTCTGGTCAAGCTGTAACTACCTCTAGTCAAGCTATAACTATCTCTAGTCAAGCTATAACTATCTCTAGTCAAGCTGTAACTACCTCTAGTCAAGCTATAACTATCTCTAGTCAAGCTGTAACTATCTCTGGTCAAGCTGTACTCTGGTCAAGCTATAACTATCTCTAGTCAAGCTGTAACTATCTCTGGTCAAGCTGTAACTATCTCTGGTCAAGCTGAAACTATCTCTGGTCAAGCCGTAACTATCTCTGGTCAAGCTGTAACTATCTCTGGTCAAGCTGTAGTCTGGTCAAACTATAACTATCTCTAGTCAAAGCTGTAACTATCACTGGTCAAGCTGTAACTATCTCTGGTCAAGCTGTACTCTGGTCAAACTATAACTATCTCTAGTCAAGCTGTAACTATATCTAGTCAAGCTGTAACTATCTCTGGTCAAGCTGTACTCTGGTCAAACTACAACTATCTCTGGTCAAGCTGTAACTATCTCTGGTCAAGCTGTACTCTGGTCAAACTATAACTATCTCTAGTCAAGCTGTAACTATCTCTGGTCAAGCTGTAACTATCTCTGGTCAAGCTGTAACTATCTCTGGTCAAGCTGTACTCTGGTCAAACTATAACTATCTCTAGTCAAGCTGGAACTATCTCTGGTCAAGCTGTAACTATCTCTGGTCAAGCTGTAACTATCTTTGGTCAAGCTGTACTCTGGTCAAACTATAACTATCTCTAGTCAAGCTGGAACTATCTCTGGTCAAGCTGAAAGTATCTCTATTCAAGCTGTAACTATCCCTAATCAAGCTATAACTATCTCTGGTCAAGCTGTAACTACCTCTAGTCAAGCTATAACTATCTCTAGTCAAGCTATAACTATCTCTAGTCAAGCTGTAACTACCTCTAGTCAAGCTATAACTATCTCTAGTCAAGCTGTAACTATCTCTGGTCAAGCTGTACTCTGGTCAAGCTATAACTATCTCTAGTCAAGCTGTAACTATCTCTGGTCAAGCTGTAACTATCTCTGGTCAAGCTGTAACTATCTCTGGTCAAGCTGAAACTATCTCTGGTCAAGCTGTAACTATCTCTGGTCAAGCTGTAGTCTGGTCAAACTATAACTATCTCTAGTCAAAGCTGTAACTATCACTGGTCAAGCTGTACTCTGGTCAAATTATAACTATCTCTGGTCAAGCTGTACTCTGGTCAAACTATAACTATCTCTAGTCAAGCTGTAACTATATCTAGTCAAGCTGTAACTATCTCTGGTCAAGCTGTACTCTGGTCAAACTATAACTATCTCTGGTCAAGCTGGAACTATCTCTGGTCAAGCTGTACTCTGGTCAAACTATAACTATCTCTAGTCAAGCTGTAACTATCTCTGGTCAAGCTGTAACTATCTCTGGTCAAGCTGTAACTATCTCTGGTCAAGCTGTACTCTGGTCAAACTATAACTATCTCTAGTCAAGCTGGAACTATCTCTGGTCAAGCTGTAACTATCTCTGGTCAAGCTGTAACTATCTTTGGTCAAGCTGTACTCTGGTCAAACTATAACTATCTCTAGTCAAGCTGGAACTATCTCTGGTCAAGCTGAAAGTATCTCTATTCAAGCTGTAACTATCCCTAATCAAGCTGGAACTATCTCTGGTCAAGCTGAAAGTATCTCTAGTCAAGCCGTAACTATCCCTAATCAAGCTGGAACTATCTCTGGTCAAGCTGAAAGTATCTCTAGTCAAGCTGTAACTATCCCTAATCAAGCTGGAACTATCTCTGGTCAAGCTGTAACTATCTCCGGTCAAGCTGTACTCTGGTCAAACAATAACTATCTCCAGACAAGCTGTAACTATCTCTGGCCAAGCTGTACTCTGGTCAAATTATAACTATCTCTAGTCAAGCTGTAACTATCTCTGGTCAAGCTGTACTCTGGTCAAACTATAACTATCTCTAGTCAAGCTGGAACTATCTCTAGTCAAGCTGTAACTATCTCTGGTCAAGCTGTAACTATCCCTGGTCAAGCTGTACTCTGGTCAAACTATAACTATCTCTAGTCAAGCTGGAACTATCTCTGGTCAAGCTGAAAGTATCTCTAGTCACGCTGTAACTATCCCTAATCAAGCTGGAACTATCTCTGGTCAAGCTGAAAGTATCTCTAGTCAAGCTGGAACTATCTCTAGTCAAGCTGGAACTATCTCTGGTCAAGCTGAAAGTATCTCTGGTCAAGCTGTAACTATCCCTAATCAAGCTATATATATCTCTAGTCAAGCTGTAACTATCCCTAATCAAGCTATATCTATCTCTAGTCAAGCTGTAACTATCCCTAATCAAGCTATATCTATCTCTAGTCAAGCTATAACTATCCCTAATCAAGCTATATCTATCTCTAGTCAAGCTATAACTATCCCTAATCAAGCTATATCTATCTCTAGTCAAGCTGTAACTATCCCTAATCAAGCTATATCTATCTCTAGTCAAGCTGTAACTATCCCTAATCAAGCTATATCTATCTCTAGTCAAGCTATAACTATCTCCAGCTGCTATCAAATTATTAACATGAAAGTAACTGGGAACAAAATTAATAGAGCAATGAACAGTAAACACAAGCAATTACTTCCGTCAGATGACCTTTTGGCCATTCATTAACAGAGAAAACGCAAGGTGCACTATACCTGATGTCGTCATAGATCTATTGACCTGCCCCGCTTTTAATTCAGCTAGCCAGAAATCACCAAAATTCATTTGGCTTTTCGATAGGAGGCTCGATGAATTTCACTAGGCAGTTTATGTCTTGGTCTCGACCAATTTCACTAGGCAGTTTCGTGTGTGCATTTGTAAATATCAAATAATTAACACTGAGCACATAACCAATGGTTATGTATGACAATCGTCACGCTCGACACTTTAGTTATTAGCTGCAACTAAGGTCAAAGGCCACCCCCACCCGTTTTGGGGGGGGGGGGGGCGGAGGGGGGGGGGAGGCCATACCATTGCATGAACAAAAGTGTAATTTTAAAACACTCTGTGTAAACTTAATTACATGATTTCCTTTTTTTTTTTTTCAAACATAGTTATTGAAAACAATTATTAAGATGACTTTCGTTTTAAAGGGAGGAAAATAAATAATACCAATGTGGTAAATTGCCACGTTTTCTTGCACACATAGGGAGATATTTCAACATGGAATCGTTGCCAAAACCGGAGCGAGTGTTACACTTACTGGAACAAATACGGTAATTCTGGATTTTACATTAACAACCCCCAAAAAATGTAAAAATAAATAAACCTTACTGTTGTGTTATCAGCCAACCAAAAAAGACACAACTTTACAACAATGATATCTCTTCCATTCACACGAGACAAGCAGACATGTATAAGGAAAAAAACTCACAGTGACCTTTCAGTTTAAATATTGTCAAAGATTTCACGGTATGTATCACTTATCTCACTGCCCCCTGCATGGGCGCTGTATACGGCTGGAGGTTACGGCTTTGCCCGGGTCGTCATGAACTCCCACCAGGATAAGATAAATACCCGATCTTTCACTTCTGTGTTGGAAGGGTGCCATTGTCACACCCGGGGTAACCAAAATACGTCAAGTGTTCTGTCAGGATCATGCACATGCCAAGGGGCTTATAATCTACGGGTACAAATACTTGTCTTCGAGTAACTTCTCTCTTGAGAAAGGCAGACAAACTTGGAGTAACTCCTCTACTGAGAATGGCAGACAAATTTGGAGTAACTTCTTCCCTGAGAATGGCAGACAAACTTCGAGTAACTTCTCTCTTGAGAAAGGCAGACAAACTTGGCGTAACTCCTCTACTGAGAATGGCAGACAAATTTGGAGTAACTTCTTCACTGAGAATGGCAGACAAACTTTGAGTAACTTCTCTACTGAGATAGACAGAAAACCTTTGCATTATTGGACAGTAAAGTTTCATTATCATTCGCAATATTGTCAATTTGACAATCTCGATGGCGTCATGACTATTTATATAGTACTATGGTTCTTAGCCATGGGCAACCTACGGCCGGCAATTCTGCCCCCCCCCCCCCACGGGTGACTGAAAATTTACTTTATGAAGCTATGAAAATAATTATTATTATCATAATATAATAATAATACACACACGTTTCACAATCTCTCTCTCTCTCTCTCTCTCTCTCTCTCTCTCTCTCTCTCTCTCTCTCTCTCTCTCTCTCTTCCCGTCCTCCGCTTTCATTCACTCCATGGTGCGAGTTTTACATTATTCTAGCTCCCATAATTATGCAAATTATACCTTTTATAGAAGACTACTTTGAAGTGGGAATGTCCGGCCCTCAGCATCCGGACAATTTAGGTCTGGCTCTTACTTTGTGAACTACTGCCCATGTCAGGTACAGTAATTTGTTATGTGAAGTAATGTACCTGCGTTGTGCCCAACCACCTCAAACTTACACCATTGTCCAGGGCGACAGTTACGGCGGTCAAACACACACACACACACACTGGCCTACAAAAGCACATCAATGGTCTTCAGGAAGGTCGCAAGGGGTGGGGTGGGAATAGGGAGGGGTCGGGGGGGGGGTCACATAATACACGAAGATCTCAAGACAAAACTTTTAACCTTCAAAACCAAAGTAAACCACCAGGTTGCACTGAGGGCGGGCATTTTAGCCAGATAGCTCGGTTAGGTTCCCATACACCAAAATGCGTGGGTGATTACCAAATTATCGAACTGATTGACGATGACATCCCGAGTTGGGCCAAGTTCGGGAATGACCCCAGGGCTGACCACTAACCTCTGACATCTGATCGACTGACCTCATAAAACCCTATTTTATATGACTGATTCTTTGTTGATGGCAGAAGAAAGAAAGCGTGAGACATAGACAAAAGGGAAAAAAAAATTATGCTTGGCCACCTCTCTCTTTCTCTCTGTCTGTCTCTCTCTCTTTCTCTTTCTCTCTCTCTCTCTCTCTCTCTCAAAAGCACACACAGATTATCACAACAACAACTAATAATAAGGCCTAGTTACCACTCACAAAAAGACATTCAGCGACATTAGTGGCACATGACGACAGACACGCAAGCGGACACGATGACAAACGGACAAGATGAGAGGTCAACTATTTCAAACTGAGGCTGAACTAATCATTCTTACTCAAAAAATGTGGAATGTTAATGCATTCTAAGAATAAGACAGATAAAAGTTTTTGATAGCAAAGACAAGCAGACACGCGGAACAGATAGGCCGGCTTTACAAACAAAGTGAAAGAAGTAAGTGTAAACTTGATCATTTAGTTGTCTGTTTTAATAAAGGCTAAACTGCAGTTGGTTAGACGCAGACAGACAGATACACATGTCTCTTGTTTCCCTGTGTTACCACTGACGATAATTTATGTGTGTTGTCACTGTTCCCATAGTTAAACGGTATGTGGTGTTGTCATTGTTAGCATTGCTATATGGTATGAGTGTTGTCATTGTTAGGGTTGTTGTATGATATGTGTGTTGTCACTGTTGGCACTGCTATGGTATGTGTGTTGTCACTGTTGGCATTGCTATAATATGATATGTGTGTTGACACTATGAGGATTGCTATACGGCATATTGTGTGTTGTCACTGAGAGTTACCACTGTTATATGGTGTGTTGGTCACTGGTACCATTGGTACACGGTTTGTGCGTTGCTACCGTCGCTATTTCAATTGTCCTAATTGTAGATGTTGATGTTGTCGTTGCACTACGATGGGTGGGGTAAGTGTTGTTATTTTTGTGTTGGCGACATGATTCAATTGTTGAAGTCGTTGTTTCTGTTATTGTTATGGTGATAATGTTGCTACTTTATGGCAAATGCTGTTTATATTGTTGTTGCTTATGTTGGTGATAAAGAGACAAACAAAAACCAAAAAAAAGGCTATTTAATTTCACAAAATTGTTTGTTTCATTTAACGCACCGGGGCTCTCTGAAAGAAATCTGATCCGTTCGTTCTGAAAACTATGGTGCTCTGTTCGTCCTCTTTTACTCAAAATAGACACACATCATGAGAAAAAAAGAACTGTAACGGAAACCACATACAGAACGGATGTGTCATAATCATAAATATGTCAACACACAGAAAAGGTAACATATTGGTTTGCTATTATAATGTCAACCAAAATCGATACTCACCTGTTACAATCGCTCTGTTTCTCTCTGAACGGCAGTAGAGAACACGGGAACAGCCTATTAGTATTAGATTTCACAGTGAATTAAAGCTGTTCACCCGACACACGTGTATGAATGTGTGTGCGGGTTATATGGAGGGTAGGCCAAACACAAGAGTTGTACAACTATCTGCAACGATAAAAGTTCTAACCCAACGAGCGGTATGTCGCCATTGGCTGATGTTGACACATCGATATCCGGCTTGCAACTATCTATCACCTCAAACTCCGCTGACGACAAATCCCGCTAACCTCTCTCTTCTTCGCCAGGTAATCGGTCTTCCTTCAGCGGTTTCGACCATGGACGACAGTGGATACTGTAATCGATGCTCATATTACATAAAAGGAATGCGTTCTTCGACGCAAACCGGCAGAGTCCAAAAATTTCATATTACTGTAGTACCAATTTATGAAGCCTGGAATCCTGCATCATATGTAAAAGTAGCTGTTACCATTATCCAGTAGAAATACTCAAAATAAGCATGTGATCAAACCGACCAGGTCCATTTCCCATTAGTTTTAGCGGCAGTTTTTTGTTTCTCCTGTAAAATTTGCTTATTTCGACTTGGCCGGTTTGCTCCTGACACCATCGTCTTTCTTGATCCGTCTCGGCCTTTTATTTGTCGAACAATGAAATCTGGCTGATATGAGGTCTGCCCGTTTGTGTATCTGAGTTTGAACAGACACGTTTCAATTATTCTATCGCAACTAAATAACATCTGAGTTGTGTCCTACTTCATCTTCAGCGCATGTTTACTTCTGGCATTCAAAGTAAAATTAAGACACATACATACACAGAAACACACACACACATACATACTTATTTATAAAACGTGCGCACTACGTCATGACCACGAATGTCCTAGCGCGTGACAGGAAGGGAAAATCAATGATTCAACGTAGAAAACTTGAAAATCAAATGGAAGCGATATCACCCCTCCCTGCCCCCTTTAAAAAAGATCAGTAATAACCATTACAATGACTATATTGATATAAAAGAAACAAGGCAGGAGACAGTCCCCTCGAGAAACATTCCTGATGAATGTTTGTCGGTCGCAAAATAAATAACAGCAAAACTCGATTACTGTAACTTGAGCTCGCCCATCATTTTTTCCGATTCCCCACTGAACGCACGAGACGGCATTTGGCAGTAATCCTGGCGTGCCTGCCCCCCTCCCCCCTTCCCCCAAGCCCACACCCACTGGTGCACCGCTTGAGCCAGGCTTTGCCTTCTTCCTGCATAATGATTACATCAAGCGCAAGGCCAGGATGCACAAGGTGCAGCAGGTGAGGGGGGGGGGGGACCAGAGGACACGGAGGACAGGTGTGTGCTGAGGTGTGGTTCCTGTCACATAGGGGTGTGGGCTCCGGGACAGAAGTTGGGGTCATGTCAGGGGTCACAGTTCTATGGACTAGCTGTTTCCTACACTGCTACGTGTAGAGACCTACTTCTCGCCGCAAATACCAGCGCTGTATTCACGCTATAAGATAATATTCTGGCGTTGTTCATCAGTCAAACTTGGTCAGGTAACATGGGAAAATTCGTGCAGAATGTTTTAAAACAAACAAAACAAAAAAAAATCAGGTCGCTTTCAGGGGGTGCAGTTATGAATAATATGAACTGTGTGGAAAATGGAAAAGTTGATGGCTAACTGTGCATCGTCAATGCTTGGCCACCAGCACAAAGACCGAGCTACAAATTTGTAAAATCATTTATCTATCACTTTTTTCATCTTGTGTATTCTAGGTCATTCATCACATGTATTCCAGGTCATACATCACATATACCCTAGGTCATACATCGCATGTATTCTAGGTCATACATCACGTGTACTCTAGGTCATACATCGCATGTATTCTAGGTCATACATCACATGTACTCTAGGTCATACATCGCATTATTCTAGGTCATACATCGCATTATTCTAGGTCATACATCGCATGTATTCTAGGTCATATGTCGCATGTATTCTATAGGTCATACATCACATGTACTCTAGGTCATACATCGCATTATTCTAGGTCATACATCGCATGTATTTTAGGTCATACGTCGCATGTATTCTATAGGTCATACATCACATGTACTCTAGGTCATACATCGTATTATTCTAGGTCATACATCGCATTATTCTAGGTCATACATCGCATGTATTTTAGGTCATACGTCGCATGTATTCTATAGGTCATACATCACATGTACTCTAGGTCATACATCGCATTATTCTAGGTCATACATCGCATTATTCTGGGTCATACCTCGCATGTATTCTAGGTCATACGTCGCATGTATTCTAGGTCATACGTCGCATGTATTCTATAGGTCATACATCACATATTTTCCAGGTCATACATCACATGTACTCGCCATACATTGCATGTATTCTAGGTCATATATTGCATGTATTCTAGATCATACATCACATCATGTATTCTAAGTCATACATCGCAGGTATTCTATATATATATATATATGATCTAGGTCATACATCACATGTATTCTAGGTCATACATCCACATAGGACAAAAATAAATACAAGCACAAAGTGAGCTTGGACTTCAGTAGACAATGAACATAATAAATGAAAACGACAAAAGCAAAACTACATACATCGAGAGAGAAATACAATCGACTAAATTTTATCTAACAGGGACCAACTCTGTAACGCAAGAGGACTGAGATTGCTCTGCTCTTGACCCTGGATGTTGATAGTCTAATCTCCAACCGAAAAAAAAATAAAAACAGCCACAGGAGAGTGATCAGTGTGAAAACTACATGCGGACAGGAATGCTCTCTTAAAACTCAAGCTGTTCCTTACATTTCTGGCGAAAACATCCCAAGAGGATTACACTATTAATGTATGGTCATGGGCGAATACGATGACGTCATACGTCGATTTCACAAAACAGCATCATCCATGACTCGTTTAATACCGTACCAGTAGTGAGTGAAAATGCTACAATGTGGACAGATGCCTTTCTTTTAAAAGACTACACATAAAACAGGGACAAATAAAACACTTTCATAACGTCAGCACCTTCATCGTGACAACTTAGACCGGGAGACACAGAGACAGGTTGGCAGAAAGACGGGGTCACAGAGAGACTGAAAGACAGGGAGACAGACAGACAGACAGAAAGACAGGGGGACAGTGAGAAAGGTTGGCAGAGAGACACAGAGAGACTGAAAGACAGGGAGACAGAGAAATTGAAAGGCAGGGAGACATAAAGACAGGATGACAGAAAGACCGGGAGACGAGAAGTCTGAGAGAGTGATAGACAGGGTGTCAGATAGACAGGTTGTCAGAGAAACAGTCAGACTGACAGACAAGGAGACAGGACGACAGATAGACGGGGAGACAGTGACAAGAGACAGAGACACAAAGACAGATTGACAGAAAGACAGAGTGATAGGGAGAGATAGAGACAGGGGAGATAGAGAAACGGGGAGAAAGAAAAATTGGATGACAGAAAGACAGAGACAGGGAGCAGGAAAGACAGGGAGACTGAGAAGAGACAGTGGAACGGGGAGGCAGAGAGACGAGAAGACAGAAAAGAGACAGAGAGACAGAATTAGAGAAAGATTAGAGGTGACGGGAGACAGAGAGAAAAACTGAGAGACGACAGACAGGAGGACAGAGAGGTGAGAAGATAGACAGACAAGGGAGACAGATATGGGCAAGACAAGGAGACAGGGGAGACACAGAGACGAGGAGACAGAGAAACCGGGGAGAAAAGGAAACAGGGAGACACAGCAGAAATCACTGACGTGAAGTTAGATTCATCCGATTCTTTTTTTTTTTTTTTCAAGATTTGGAGTCGGGAAAGTCCACGGTATTTTCTTTCGCAGATTTTCTGGGCAGTTTTCAGTGATTTACGGTATGTTTATACTACAATGAACTTAAGATAGCACGGAGTACAGGACTTGGTGTTTTGGTCAGACATGCATGAAAATTCCCAAGACAGAAAAACATTATTTTAGCAAGACACCAAACAAAAACAGCTGAAGACAACGGGGAACAGCCGGGCTGTGGTGTACTCACGTTTCTCAGACGTCTATCGTACTCCTCCTTCAAGTGGTCAGACCTGCAGACAGAACAGAAAATTATCAGGATTATCATACACAAAAATATTTTTAAAAATACTAGTCAGTGTTAGTTTCTCTAGACCGCACAGCTGATGAGAACGTCTTTACTTTAGCCATGGAATATTAGAATTTCTTACAAACCCAAAAATGAAAGTCAGCGAGCGTTCGTTTTGTGTTCAGTCTACAGATGGTGAAAATGTCACAGACGCGGTTGCACCGTTATGTAAAATGCAGGCAGACAAACACTCCAATGTACAACATAATATGACAATGAACTACTCCAAAAAACTTAGGGTTCTTGATTCCAAAACGGTAAAGGTTCTTGACTCCCAAATGGTCAAGGTTCTCAACAAATCAAACAAAATGAAATATAGTTATTTGAGGGTTAAGTATTTGTCAGTCTGTATCTTGTTCCATGAACTAATGAGCTGTTGCAAGAATCTGAACACATCATTACATATGAACTCGGCACTCTGAAGGGACCTTCTGGCGTCTGGACCAGCTGACAGGAATCTACTAATTCCAGGCAGGATTTTTTTGAAAGTTCGAATGTTTGTGCGATACCTACACAAAAGTCAGGCGCTGGGAAGTTCTAACCTCTGACCCAAGTCAGAGAATACCGAGATGGACCATTCCTTCTTTCTCTATATGTCCACAACTTGTGCGCATATAAACACGGTGAGTACTTCTCACAAGAGCTCTGTGGTACTAGTCTTTTTCGTTCAATTATGATGGGGTGTGCTGTGATTTGTTACATTGTTGACATGGGTGATACGCGCACAAGACGACGGACGGAATTTGGAGAATTGAACCGTCTCGGTATATTGTGTCTCGGCTCTGACTTCAATAGACACACAACCACACCGCTATTGATCTCTGACTTCTGACCTCAATAGACACACGACCAGATCGCCACTGGCCTCTGACCTCAATAGACACACGACCATACCGCTAGTGACCACTGATCATTCTAGCGGAACTAAAACCTCAAAGCTGCGTCATGAAAGAGTTAAGTGTTTGCCAGCACGGGCAGTGGGCCGTAATGGAACCTCTTAGATCCCAGCGGCGGGGAGACCTGAGAGGATCGTCACAGGGAACGGAGACAGGGACCTCTGGGATCACAGAGAAAGCTCAGAAAAGACAACAATAAAAAAAAAAATTAAAAAAACAGACGGAAGAAATTATTTCCACTTAAAGCAAGGATAAAAATGAGCAGAGAAGAGATCAGAAAATGTCAGAAGGAAACTATTTGATCGGGCGGGGGGGGAGGGGGGGGGGGTTGGTTAGAGGAAAGACTGCGGAATGAAGAATGTGTTCATTGATAAACAAGATGATGGAAAGTGGGATCTACGGACGTTATGACGTTTTCATGTCGATGTGTCGAAATCATTCGACATTACTTCCGTTTTTTTTTTTTTCATATACCGACATTAAACCCGCCGACCGGCGCTGCACAGTGACGATGACGTGTCTGCAATGACACTAAGGCAAATTTTCCAAAATGGGATTAAAGAAGTATACAAAATACAAAATACAACTTTGTCCGGAGGAATACTCCATTTGTGTGCCGGGTACGGGATTAATGACGTTAAATGTATGTCACAAGGCGCAGGTGTAGGCAAAGGTATTGCTGGTGTCGGTTTGAGACACTGGGATATTTTGATCTATGTGAGACTACAACACACCAATGGAAAGTAACTGCAGAGAATTTTTATACTTTTGTTGTTGTTGTTGTTGTTGTTGTTGTTGTTGTTGTTTTTGTAGTAAACAATCTCCGCAAAATCGACTAGGTCAAACACAGGACTGGACTCGAACTTCCTGCGGGCCGGAACAAGATCTGACCAAACTGACCACTGGCCAGTCATAGACGATCATCACAAACGTCACTGATTGTGTGAACTATCACCCAGGTGCCAATCAACTTTGACCTTGTTGCCTTGACAGAAGGAATTGCCACCATCCCCATCCACCTCCCCACCCCCACACACACGTACACACACACAAACTGACATTCTTGTGCCTGTCTGAAACCAACGCAAAACTATTTTTACCGCGTTTGTTTGAGCCAGCTCGACTTTTCTTTCCCCAAATCTGTCCCTGTTTCTCTTAGCGTAATAAATCCTTTTTCTTTTCCAATTCCCCTGAACATTTCACTTCTTTGTCACGAGTTCATTCCTTCCGTCCTTCCATAGAATATCAGAGAGACAGAGACAGAGACAGACAGACAGACAGACAGACAGACAGACAAGGCATAGACAGACAGGCAGGCAGACATGTATGGCTATGTAACTAATGAAAAGATCCAGGTAAAACGATCAGCCACTAACGACCTACACTTTCCCACACTGATAGTGATACCTCACCCTCCCCCTTCTCCCACAGCCGTCGGCAACAGCGAACAGGCAGATGTCGTCACTTCATTAAACATAAGGTCAAGGTCACTTCACCCTTGGGGGAAAAATGACTATCTCCCCACTTGAAACTCAACACACACACCCTCCTCTCGCCTCAAATTCCAATCTATTTGTATTACAATTTCATTTCTATCTACAACATGAAAGCATTTGTTGTTTGTTTTTTTCCTAAGCTTCTGCTGACCTATCTACATTATCTTATCTACACTGTTTCCTATAACGTGTTCTATAATTTTACTTTGCCATTCTGACCAGGTCGTCTTTGAAGACCATCATATTGTTATTTCACCTCAAATCCAAAACGAAAATGTTTTAAGAAAAGCAAAATTTTATTGATTTAGTTTTTATTGTCTGCATTGTCCTTGACCTTGACAGATTCTCTTTTTTTTTTTTCTGGCATCGGAAAGCGACCAAAGTGGCCGACGTTTTTAAAGCTTGAGGTTTGTGGTCTAAACTATCAGAGAACGGTGGATGTTTCAAACCAGTTGGCAGTCATGAAGTCAGGAAATGCGATATTTACTCAACGGGTCGATTTTAAGTCATACTACTCTACGACTGTTTTTACATTAGGTCTTACTACTCTATGACTGCTTTATATTAGGTCTTACTACTCTATGACTGCTCTATTTTAGGTCTTACTACCCTACGACTGCATTATATTAGGTCTTACTTCTCTACGACTGCTCTATTTTAGGTCTGCTTTATATAAGGTCTTACTACTCTATGACTGTTCTATTTTAGGTCTTACTACTCTACGACTACTTTATATTAGGTCTTACGTCCCTTCGACTGCTCTATTTTAGGTCTTACTACTCTACGACTGCTTTATATTGGGTCTTACTACACTATGACTGCTCTACTTTAGGTCTCACTACTCTACGACTGCTCTATTTTAGGTCTTACTACTCTACGACTGCTCCACTTTAGGTCTTACCATTCTACGACTGCTCTATTTTAGGTCTTATTAACTGCTCAATCTAAACGCTGTACCTGAAGTCAGACCACTGAAACCAATCGCTATGCATCTCAGATGGGAACAGATTACTATATGTTAGGGTGGAACATAAATAATAATAATAATAATATATTGCATTTATATAGCGCCCAACCCCGTCGATGACAAGCTCTGGGCGCTTTAACAAACTCTTACACACACACACACACACGCATACACAAAAGAAATTCAAAAATATTTACTATTGTTGCTGCCGAAAAACACCTAGCCTAGTTTGTCTGAAAGAAATGGGTCTTCAGATGGCGTTTGAAAGAACCAATGTCATTAATTTCCCTGGTTGTCTTTGGAAGAGTGTTCCAGATGGTAGGGCCAAGAAATGAAAAGGACTTTTCTCCTACAGTGGACAGATTCATTTTAGGTACTTTCAATTTTGTAGTGTCAGATGATGATCTTAGTTGACGAGATGGAACATAGTAATCAGTTAAATCAACTAGGTACGATGGAGCAGTATTATTGACACATTTGTGACAAATGGATGACAATTTGTACATTATTCTTTTCTAGGTGGTAAACTTTGTCTTCCGAAGAATATCCTGAAAAGGAGTAAGTAAGTCTGTTTGAAGCTTTGGCATCTACAACATTGGTAACCTTCGAACTTGAGCACTGTAACTGAGAGAGGAGCCAGAAGTGAAAACGGCAGCATTGAGAGCAACTGGAACTGGTCAGTGTAACAGGGTGATAGATTGGCAAGGTATAACTAGTAGTTATAATAATATTGTGCCTATAACTAGCGTGGGAAGATAGTTAACGGCGGGGAGACAGAGTCATTGTAGGCCAGAGGGGGAAAGTATGGGATGCAACTGAAGCGCTTCGACACCCGAAAAGGGTAGTGTTTACTTGACCGCCGTACTTGTCGATCAGATCACCTGGGAATTGCTTGGGGGGTAGAGCTGTTTCAATAGTATTTGACGTGGAGCCGACGGGGGTGGCTATTAGGATAACTAATGCACACTCGGTGGGCGTCTTGGGACGCTACCTGACTGGGTATAAATCCCCGAACGCTCCTTCCAACTTCAGACCGCTGAGAGCACTCACCAGCTTCGTGCCGAAGAGGAGACCACAACTGCAACTGTAACTTTGTACTAGTCTTGTGAGTGGGGAAGGTCAGGGAACCCGCAAACATCCTTTGTCAGAGCGTGGTATCTTTGGTATCTTGTCGGCATTTGGGCTGTTGCTGAGTGGTAAGTTAATTGTACGATGTATGTGTATTTTACTTAATGTTCATGATTGTAGAACCTAAATCTAGTGGGTTTACTTTGGTATAACTACTGCCTCTGAGAGAGTCACGGAAACGCCGTTATATATATGTTACGAAACCTTATAGGATGGGGTCCGTTAGAGAGAGCGTTATTCTTCGTGGGGAACGTGTAAATATCATTAAAACTGTATTGATCGTTTATTCTATTGCCTATATGGGAGCCTATGGAGTATGGGAGCTGCAGCCTGACTTATAACAGTGTCAGCGGTTAAAAGTGTTAATGATGAATATCCGTCATGGAGTAAGTATGGAAGTCATGCCTTCCAGCAGTAGATTAGGACTTTGCGATTGTTTTTCTACAGAGGAGGAAGAACAACACCTTCTTGGCTTCTCAACTTCTTGTACTTTGATTAACGACATCGTGGCTTCTTGGCTTCCCGACCTATTGGTACCTGCCGATACCTGTTGATCTAACTGCGCAGTCAAGCCAGGGTAGAGAGGAAGAACCAGTGCCCAGATAGCGCCATACACCCCAAAAGGAGAGGTTTCCTTATGCTGAATGTTCCCATGTGTTTTATAAAATGTGCTAGAGATTGAATATTACGAAACCATTTAATTAGCATGTACTGATTTGCATCAACTTCATTCCATCGAAATTCACATGAAATTGTATGACCTATGTTCCTATTATTATTGAATGAATTAATAATTATTGTATATATGTAAGCAATACAGATATCGTTTGTTATAACTTATAGAAGAGAGATAGTCGATTATTTAGTGTGTTTGTGCCGTGCCCATCACGGCTGGTGTCAGAAGAAAGTTAGTGAGAGAAAGTGGAAACATCACAATGGTGTCAGAAGTGGGATCCTGCTAGTAAATAACATTTAATTTTGATCTGGGTCGTGTCAAGGGGCTATTGTGTGATTGTGTGGACAGGTCATCTGCCCTGAGGCGAGTGAGAGAGATTGACATTTAGTGCCTGCGACATGCTCTGATTTTACCTGTGCATTGACTGTTCAATTTTATCTTTTGTCACAGAGAAAATTGTTGTTTGCTATTGCAGGAATATTGTTGTTAACTTCACAGTTACGATCCACGCTTTATTGTTAGCTTTGTTTACAGGTCAATTGCTGATGGACTATCTGGGCGCACTGAAGCTTGCCAGACAAGAAGGCATTAGTGATGAGGAATTCAAAATTAGGTGGGACGAAGAGAAAGCCCAAAACCGAGAACAAAGGGCTATCGAACGAGAAGAAAAGGAGCGCGAACGAGAAGAAAAGGAGCGCGAACGAGAAGAAAAGGAGAAGGAAAGACAATTTGAAAGGGAGAGAATGGAATGCGAACGGGAACTAGCCAAAAACGGGTGTCACAATGGTAAAGGGAATGGAAAATCTGCTGCCCCGAAGGTACCTAAAATTGCCATTTTTGATGACTCGCGCGAGGATCTCGACTCGTATTTGAAAAGATTTGAAAGGCTCGCGCAGGCAAATGATTGGGAAGAAGACACCTGGGCAGACATGTTAGGGGCATTGTTAACTGGCAGGGCGTTAGATGTTTATTCCGGTCTCAGCGATGAAGACAGTAGGGATTACGAGAAGGTAAAGAAGGTGTTGTTCAAGAAGTATCACCTCACGGCAGAGGGTTATAGGCGTAAGTTTAGGGAGAGTCGTCTAGATAAGGACGAAACTTATACGCAGCTGTCCGTGAGATTGCAGAGATATTTTGAGAGGTGGGTAGACCTCTCAGAGGCAGAGAGAACTATGGAAGGGATTACGGATCTGTTAGTCAGGGAGCAGATGTTGAAGATTGTCGACTGTAATCTTTCCATATATTTGAAAGAGAGGGACCCCAAGTCCGTGCATGAGTTAGTTGAGATGGCGGACTTGTATAGTGAGGCTCATCAGTCGAAGCGAGGGCTGGAGCAACAGCAGAAGTCAGGTAAGAGGGTTGAGGAGAGCAGAAGTAAGGGTTTAGGAGTGAGTAAACCGGTATGCTTCAACTGTGGCTCTCCCAATCACCTGAGTAGGCAGTGTGACCAGGGCAGGACGAAGAAGGGTGCTGCTGCCACTGTCGAGGACAACCGAGGTAAGTCCCAGCGTGAGAGTGGGCGTGGTTGTTTTGTGTGTGGGTCACTTCTCCATATTGCGAGATTCTGTAGGAAGAGACAGAAAGAGACGACCGCAGTCGTACTAACCAGCGATGAGGAAGCCGATGACAGTCAGTGGGAGTCATCGGGCAGGGCGAATACTCAACCAGGGGCTGAGCAGAGTGTTGGGCCACATACCTTCATTTCTTGGGAGACGGAAGGTAAGAGTATTGAGTTAGAAGGTTCGACAGAACACGAGCCCGGAGACGATGTTCCGGAGAATGATTTATCCGCTCCATTTTTGGAGAAGGGGAGGATAGGGGATAAAGAGATTACTATCCTTCGTGACACGGGATGCACGTGTGCGATTATAAAAAGGGACAAACTGCCTCCTAACAGCTTAACTGGGAAGAACAGGAGTTATGTCCTGATGGACGGGACGAGAAGGTCTGCTCCTGTCGCGGAAATGTGGGTAGAAACCCCATTTTATACTGGGCTTCTCGAAGCGCTAGTAGTGGAAGACCCAGTGGCCGATTTGATTATAGGAAACATAAAGGGGGCATCTCTTGAGAAGATAAGTGTGGTACTCACGCGATCTCGCAAGGTGGAGATTGACAAGGAAGAGCATGAGTGTGAGAATGCGAGTGTGAAAGTGAGTCAGACCACAGATAATGAGGAGGCCAAGGGCAACTCAACGGAGAAGGTAAGGGTAGGGGCCAAGATAGGGGAACTCACACCAGGTGAGATAGCCCGGGCCCAGAGAGAGGACGAAACTTTGAGAGTTTTAAGGGAGAGAGCCACGTTGGAGCAATCGGCTGAGGTAGGTACTCACATAAAGGAGAGTAAGGGAATTTACTATCGGGTAAAGAAGGCCGGGGCTGGACGTGCTGATGTGGAGCAGTTGTTGGTACCTAAGCAGTACCGAAGTGAGCTGATGAAGATAGCTCACGAAGGAGTGTTCGGGGGACACTTAGGAATTTCGCGCACACAGGACAGAATAATGCAGTCGTTCTTTTGGCCTGGGATAGGTGCGGACGTAGGTCGTTTCTGTCGATCGTGTGACGCGTGTCAAAGGACATCCAATAAAGGTAGGGTGACAAAGGTACCCCTAGTGCCGACACCCCTGATCGAGACGCCCTTTTCGCGCGTCGCCATAGATTTGGTTGGTCCACTTCCGCGTACGGAACATGGGAGATCGCGTTATATTTTGACGCTAGTAGATTATGCCACGCGTTTCCCGGATGCCGTAGCCTTAAGGGGGATATCAGCTGAGCAGGTCAGTGAAGCGTTAATGGAAATATTTTCTCGGTTAGGCATACCAAAGGAAATAGTTTCAGATAGGGGATCACAGTTTACCGGTGAGCTGATGAGAGAGGTCAGTGCACTTCTCAAAACGAAACAGATATTCTGCTCGCCCTACCACGCGATGGCCAATGGTCTGTGTGAAAGATTTAACGGAGTGCTGAAGAATATGCTTCGCCGAGTAGCTCATGACAGACCCAAGGACTGGGACAGAATGTTGTGTCCACTGCTGTTCGCGTATCGCGAAACCCCACAGGCCAGTACAGGTTTTTCGCCGTTTGAACTAGTGTTCGGTCACCCTGTGAGAGGACCACTTGCAATACTGAAGAATCTGTGGACTGGGGAAGCGGAGTCAGAAACGAGGTCATCGTACGAATACGTGGTAGATATGAGGGAACGATTGGAGGATGCCATGAAAGTCGTAGCCGAGAACAGCAGCGTCGAAAAACACAGGCAGAAGAAATACTACGATAGGGGGGCCAAACAGAGGAAATTCCAAGTGGGCGATTCCGTCCTCATACTTCTCCCAAGTGACGGATCGAAACTACAGATGACTTGGAAAGGGCCTTACAAAGTAGAAGAGCAGAGAGGGTCAGTGAACTACATGGTGAACGTCAAGGGGAAGAGACGACTGTATCACGCGAATATGCTGAAGAAGTATATTGAGAGGGAAGACGAACAGGAAAACACAGAGGCAATAGCTGCAGCTATAATTGACGAGACCGATGAAGGAGAGGAAGCGACTTCGATGCCTCTGGAGACAGTCATGCCTAAGCTAGAACAGACCGAAACCTACAGGGATGTACAGTTAGGGGACACGCTAGATCAGGATCAGAGAGAACAGATGCAAGAGCTCATGGAAGAATACAAAGATATATTTACCGATGTACCGGGGCTCACTGACCTGATCAAGCACAAAATCCCATTGCTAGATCAAAAACCTGTGAAGGTAAGACCCTACCAACTACCGTACTCAACTAGAGAAGCTGTCAATGCTGAGGTAGGCAAGATGCTTGCGGCCAGAATCATCGAACCGTCTGAGTCCCCGTACAATAGTCCAATTGTATTAGTTAAGAAGCCCGATGGTCAACATCGTTTCTGCAACGACTACAGGCGGCTAAATGTTGTGACTGCCGATGACGCCGAACCGATGCCTGAGGTAGAAGCCATTATTTCCAATCTAGCGGAGGCAAAATATTTCACCAAGCTGGACTTGACAAAGGGCTTTTATCAAGTTCCGATGGCCGAGGAAGATAAACACCTGACGGCGTTCGCCACACCGTTTGGGCTATACCAGTACAGGGTCATGCCGTTCGGGTTGAAGGGATCCCCCGCCACATTTAACAGGCTCATGAGGAAAGTATTAAAAGATGCTGGCGAAGGGGTAGATGCATTTGTAGACGACTGTCTTATACACAGTGCAAATTGGCCTGACCACTTGGAACGTTGTCGGAATGTCTTAGAGCGACTGAGACGGGCAAATTTAAAAGCTAGACCTACCAAGACGCTAATAGGGATGACAGAAGTCGAGTACTTAGGCCATAAGCTGGGACAGGGGACTGTAAGACCGCAGGAGAGTAAGGTGCGAGCCATTGTCGACTGTGACCGACCGACGACCAAGACACAAGTGAGGAGTTTCCTGGGGCTAACGGGGTACTATCGGAAGTTTGTACCAAATTACAGTGCAATCTCGGCGCCGTTGTCAGACCTCACAAAGAAGTCCCAGGGCACAAAGTTCGCGTGGGGACAAGCGCAGGAGAACGCGTTCAATGCCCTAAAAATTTGTTTGAGTTCCGAGCCGATACTACGGATGCCAGACTGGAACAAGGAACTGATTCTCCAGACAGACGCATCTAACCTTGGAGTGAGTGGCTGCCTACTTCAAGAAGACGAGGGTACGAAGTATCCAGTTGTATATGTTAGCAGAAAGTTGAAACCCGCGGAGAAGAACTACTCAACAATTGAAAAGGAATGCCTGGCCATAGTTTTCGCCGTTAGTAAGTTGCAGGCGTATCTGTATGGGAGAAACTTCGTGTTAGAGACGGACCACCGACCTCTAACTTGGATGCGAAATAAAGACCAGAAGAACGCGAGGGTAACTAGATGGAACCTGGCGCTGCAACCATATAACTTTCGAGTCAGCAACATCAGGGGGCGAGACGCTCTATGGGCCGACACTCTATCTAGATTACCAGTAGATTAATAATTTTATTAGCCGATTTTGCCAGGGAAAATCGACTTAAGTGGGGGCGATTGTAACAGGGTGATAGATTGGCAAGGTATAACTAGTAGTTATAATAATATTGTGCCTATAACTAGCGTGGGAAGATAGTTAACGGCGGGGAGACAGAGTCATTGTAGGCCAGAGGGGGAAAGTATGGGATGCAACTGAAGCGCTTCGACACCCGAAAAGGGTAGTGTTTACTTGACCGCCGTACTTGTCGATCAGATCACCTGGGAATTGCTTGGGGGGTAGAGCTGTTTCAATAGTATTTGACGTGGAGCCGACGGGGGTGGCTATTAGGATAACTAATGCACACTCGGTGGGCGTCTTGGGACGCTACCTGACTGGGTATAAATCCCCGAACGCTCCTTCCAACTTCAGACCGCTGAGAGCACTCACCAGCTTCGTGCCGAAGAGGAGACCACAACTGCAACTGTAACTTTGTACTAGTCTTGTGAGTGGGGAAGGTCAGGGAACCCGCAAACATCCTTTGTCAGAGCGTGGTATCTTTGGTATCTTGTCGGCATTTGGGCTGTTGCTGAGTGGTAAGTTAATTGTACGATGTATGTGTATTTTACTTAATGTTCATGATTGTAGAACCTAAATCTAGTGGGTTTACTTTGGTATAACTACTGCCTCTGAGAGAGTCACGGAAACGCCGTTATATATATGTTACGAAACCTTATAGGATGGGGTCCGTTAGAGAGAGCGTTATTCTTCGTGGGGAACGTGTAAATATCATTAAAACTGTATTGATCGTTTATTCTATTGCCTATATGGGAGCCTATGGAGTATGGGAGCTGCAGCCTGACTTATAACAGTGTCAGCGGTTAAAAGTGTTAATGATGAATATCCGTCATGGAGTAAGTATGGAAGTCATGCCTTCCAGCAGTAGATTAGGACTTTGCGATTGTTTTTCTACAGAGGAGGAAGAACAACACCTTCTTGGCTTCTCAACTTCTTGTACTTTGATTAACGACATCGTGGCTTCTTGGCTTCCCGACCTATTGGTACCTGCCGATACCTGTTGATCTAACTGCGCAGTCAAGCCAGGGTAGAGAGGAAGAACCAGTGCCCAGATAGCGCCATACACCCCAAAAGGAGAGGTTTCCTTATGCTGAATGTTCCCATGTGTTTTATAAAATGTGCTAGAGATTGAATATTACGAAACCATTTAATTAGCATGTACTGATTTGCATCAACTTCATTCCATCGAAATTCACATGAAATTGTATGACCTATGTTCCTATTATTATTGAATGAATTAATAATTATTGTATATATGTAAGCAATACAGATATCGTTTGTTATAACTTATAGAAGAGAGATAGTCGATTATTTAGTGTGTTTGTGCCGTGCCCATCACGGCTGGTGTCAGAAGAAAGTTAGTGAGAGAAAGTGGAAACATCACAGTCAGCTCCTACTGAATGAACATGTCGAAATGTCTGTCGGACAAAAACATTACTGGCCACTCTCCACTGTCCAGATCTACAAGTGCGTAAGCACAACGAACGGTTTTAAACTTCTACGACCCCCATTATAGCTGTATTCACAAGTATTGCAGTAACAACATCTTGACGTAGTCGGCATGTAGCAAGAGAAGGTAACTCTATCAGACTACGGTGGGCAAACAAGACTCAAATGCCCCAACTCTTGATGGCGTCACGTTTAACACGCAATCACTAATCTGGGGGTCATCCGGTGCGTTTAGATCATAAATTTGCATAATTAGCTTCCCGCGGACCCAGCAAACCCGTCCATTCATTACCTGCCACGGAATGTGCCCTCTGCCCTAGCTCGGCGTGTGGATGTCAAACAAGAATGAGGTTGTCACACGCGTATATATCCACCCGCTCGGGTTTCAAATTCCATCAATGTTGCTGAAATATGACAATTGCTTGTGAACTGTTGAGCCGAGCTCAGTTTCCATGATGAACATTCCACGGTTAACGAACCTTTTTGGGCCGCGGTAGGATGAACGTAACATGTGATCTCCCCCGGGGCGAGCAGCCTACAGAAGTTGGCCAGCGTCACGTGACTTTTTATTTTTTTTAAATTATTATTTCCGGTTTCGTGAAATTGGTAAATCGCAACTGATAAGTTTGTCATGCTGACTTTTTTTATTTTTTTTTTATTTTCCTTCCTCGGTGCTCTTACAAGTGCATGTCGTCATGGTGCTGACCTTTTGGCCGAACTCATTTTTTGCACTTCTGAGAAAATGGCAAAAAACTTATTTAACGTCTTTTGCAATGCAGGCAGACTTAGGCCAATATGGCTCTAGGTAAAAGTGGCCATCATCCACGTTGGCTGAAACAACCCCAGAACCAAAATGGCCGACGTCTATAAATGAGTTAGATCTAGGCCATTACAGAAAGTTTTATTTCCAGGATAATGGCTTGGCATTTTTGAATGATTTTCACATTAATAGATGCACCATGGATGGGGCAATGATGTAACAGGTACATTCTGTTTTGGCCTAGTCTGACTTAGGCAAAAAGGTTAGCACCGTGACGATGTGGGCAGCTTTGCATGATACTGATATTCTCTACCACCACCACCACCACCACCCCCACCCCACCCCACCCCCTCTCCACCTCCCCAGTCCCACTCTAGAGCATTACACTGGTGGAATAATGGAATATATTTCAATAATGTACAATACAAACCCGTGGTGTGATTTATCACAGAAATTCTCAGAAACTTAGATCCAGACCAAGCTGAAGAGCATCTTTCCAAAACTGGGTAAAGTAAAATTTTGCAGATAGCCATTCAAAATTAGTGAAACGCGCTGTAAGTGTTCAGTTAAAACTTGCTATGTCCCTTCTTCATCCGAAAACATCTGAAGACAAAGACGGAACATAGCAAGTTCTAAGTGAACACTTACACGGTGTCTTACACTAGTTTTGAGTAACTATCTGAAAAGGAGCCATAACTCTTGCAAAATTTGAATTGACCCAGTTTTGGAAAAAACGCTTTTCAGTTTTGCAGGTGTTTGCTCTTGGGGTTATTTCTCCCTTTGTCGGACCTCAAAACTGCAACAACTCTGCGTGAACAGAGACAACACTACAGATTACAATGCTAAGGCAACAGAAGGGTGAAACAACTGGATATACATTAGCTGACATCTTGAATGGAATAAATGTGAAATTGAGAGATATAAGTTTTGACACCGATTGCTCATGAAAACAATAGCGTTCTATGACACACGCACCTCTACTATCATCTTTAAAGTGGCATCTTCTATTACTAACAACGGCCATTGGAAAATGTCAAACCGGTTTGTTTTTGACATTTTGATGATTGACTAAAATTAGAAATTGCGTCTCGACATTTGTCATGACGTCATTGCTTCAGCGCTTTGCACATTCGGATTTTCCCCCTCCTCCTGCCCCTCCTCTTATTTTCTGTTCCGCTATAACTGTATGCACAGCCCAGCCAGCCCCCCTCTTCCCCCCCACTGTATACACAGCCCAGCCAGCCCCCCTCTTCCCCCCCACTGTATACACAGCCCAGCCAGCCCCCCTCTTCCCCCCCACTGTATACACAGCCCAGCCAGCCCCCCTCTTCCCCCCCCACTGTATACACAGCCCAGCCAGCCCCCCTCTTCCCCCCCACTGTATACACAGCCCAGCCAGCCCCCCTCTTCCCCCCCACTGTATGCACAGCCCAGCCAGCCCCCCTCTTCCCCCCCACTGTATGCACAGCCCAGCCAGCCCCCCTCTTCCCCCCCCCTGTATACACAGCCCAGCCAGCCCCCCTCTTCCCCCCCACTGTATACACAGCCCAGCCAGCCCCCCTCTTCCCCCCCACTGTATGCACAGCCCAGCCAGCCCCCCTCTTCCCCCCCACTGTATGCACAGCCCAGCCAGCCCCCCTCTTCCCCCCCACTGTATACACAGCCCAGCCAGCCCCCCTCTTCCCCCCCACTGTATACACAGCCCAGCCAGCCCCCCTCTTCCCCCCCACTGTATACACAGCCCAGCCAGCCCCCCTCTTCCCCCCCACTGTATACACAGCCCAGCCAGCCCCCCTCTTTCCCCCCACTGTATACACAGCCCAGCCAGCCCCCCTCTTCCCCCCCACTGTATACACAGCCCAGCCAGCCCCCCTCTTCCCCCCCACTGTATACACAGCCCAGCCAGCCCCCCTCTTCCCCCCCACTGTATACACAGCCCAGCCAGCCCCCCTCTTCCCCCCCACTGTATACACAGCCCAGCCAGCCCCCCTCTTCCCCCCACTGTATACACAGCCCAGCCAGCCCCCCTCTTCCCCCCCACTGTATACACAGCCCAGCCAGCCCCCCTCTTCCCCCCCACTGTATACACAGCCCAGCCAGCCCCCCTCTTCCCCCCCACTGTATACACAGCCCAGCCAGCCCCCCTCTTCCCCCCCACTGTATACACAGCCCAGCCAGCCCCCCTCTTCCCCCCCACTGTATACACAGCCCAGCCAGCCCCCCTCTTCCCCCCCACTGTATACACAGCCCAGCCAGCCCCCCTCTTCCCCCCCACTGTATACACAGCCCAGCCAGCCCCCCTCTTCCCCCCCACTGTATACACAGCCCAGCCAGCCCCCCTCTTCCCCCCCACTGTATACACAGCCCAGCCAGCCCCCCTCTTCTCCCCCACTGTATACACAGCCCAGCCAGCCCCCCTCTTCCCCCCCACCCCCCCACCAGCTTTCACGAAAACTAGAGTACTTCGACAATATTGTAAACACCGGTGAAACAGGCTCTCAAATACTGTGAAATTAATTGTCCGCTCGATATTGTTGCAGCTTGTACTCGATACCGCTACAGCCTGTATTGTTGCTGTCGCTGTAAGGACCATAATGTCTACTGTTGCTGTCACTGTACGGACCACAATGTCTACTGTTGCTGTCGCTCTAAGGACCACAATATCTACTGTTGCAGCTTGTATTGTTGCTGTCACTGTAAGGACCACAATGTCTACTGTTGCTGTCGCTCTAAGGACCACAATATCTACTGTTGCAGCTTGTATTGTTGCTGTCACTGTAAGGACCACAATATCTACTGTTGCAGCTTGTATTGTTGCTGTCACTGTCAGGATCACAATGTCCACTGTGATTTCCACTCGCGGCCAAACTTTGATCTCTAAGAAAACACCAAAAATCTTTCGCTTCTAGTTGTACAGGTGACCTCGGGGCCAGCAACCCACAGCTACTGAACCGGACAAAAGTGTCTCCCTGAGGCCGGCGGGACGGGCAGCCGACTGAAAACTGAACTGTCAATGTTGCCTTTAGAGATGTTTGGCCGGATAGCCGTTGAATCGATGTCAGTATGACCTAATTTTCAATGTGGGGTTATTACCAAAACGAAAGTATTCGTTCTCTGACAGCACACGCATCGTATCCGCGAACACCGTCGTATGTGACTTTTGATAACTAACAAACAAAAACAAAAATATTCGTTCTCTGACAGCACACGCATCATATCCGCAAACACCGTCCTATGTAACTTTTCATAACAAACAAAAACTACAAAAAAGACCAAAAACTTCAATAAGAAACGCTAAGTAAAAAAAAAAAAAATGCTCGCGATGGGCTTTGACCAAGACCACAGTTCAACACAAACACATGATCTCTAGGTTTAGAACATCTGGAATGTTCCTGGACCCAGCGGACTCAGGAAATTATCGTACACAATGATCTAAATACTGACACGTTCCAAAGTCAACAAAATGTGCAATCTGTTCTGGGAGGGCCAGATTTTTGTTCGATCATTTAGGAATTAAAATTGTTTGGGTTGTTTTTTTCTGTTTGTATCCAAAGGAAAAATTCGCACCATGTTGTCTCCAACTCGCCAGCTCTCCAACTCTGTACTGATCACACATCACTGGACTGACAACAATAGGTGCTTGAAACAATGTCACATTTCAGTGGCATTCTGCAATATAAGGACGATTTTTAAAAAAAAACAAAAAACTCAACTGCACAGATCCTAGATGCTTAAGATCAAAATAAATTCTGGTCATGTTTTCGAAACTGAATATGAGACGGTAGAAATACTTGTAATATGTCAACCTGACCTTCCCGTGGAACAACTAGAGTAAACTTGACCTCCTCTCCACATTCTGTGAGACTATCCAGGAATCCCAGCCCCCTCGCGACAGACCTACGAACAAACTGTCGTGCTGCGCTACTGTTGAGGTTCTTTACATGTACAATCACCAACAACCTTTCACTACATACGACTAATACACCCATCTATATAATTGTAAAAGTTGTGTTATAAACAGAGGATTTTTGCTGATGTTTAACCCTTAAGCCAAAGCCAGACTGCTATGATTTTCATATGACTTTTGTTCTTTTTCTTTTTTTTTTTGATTTGATTGTTGAGGTCAAGCCCAAGTGATTAATAAGAATCTTTATGGCCAAACTCAACAAATGTCTAAAAATCCCTGAGTGTATTGCACAAATTCACATCTGACATACAAAAGGTTATTTTGTAGAATACGCTGTTGGCACTCAATAGGTTAACTGAAAGTCATCGTGACACTCCTTTAAAGAAGATTCTCCCCTGATACTGTAAAAAGTGTTTTCCTGTCAGCTCGACAACTCTGCTTTCACTCTGGACTCCCAGACATGCTAGGATAACGGTTGGTCAATAATTAGCATTATGATGCACGGTTCACCCGAGCCAAATCAGAGAATTCTGGAATGCCCATGCCAGAAGACCTGAAAGTCCTCGATCCCTCTTTTCCCATAATGATCCGAGTCGCCCATCTCTTTCCCCCATCCACATTCGTCCCAAAACTGACTTCAGTACAAGATTCCACTTACCCAAAAACAAGAAGGAAATGAATGAACTTCGAACTTCGAGTCAATAATCAGTATAAAAAGACGTCACAACCCTCCAAATCTCCAGTTGAAAAATATCATGAGTCGCTCTGGCGTACTGCTTGGGATAAATGGCTATAACAGAGTTTCCGCACGGCAGCCTTGGTGGATTTTGATGTTTATGGTCAAACTACCTGTACACCGAGTCCGGTAATGTCCGGCTGTCCAGCCACACCTTGTAATCAATAGACGTACGTGCCGTACCGATTGACCCCACTGTCACAAATCCCAGACTGGGAGATGTAATAATTTATGACAGGACAACAATCACGAACAAACAAGTTTAACACTTAACAGAACAACCCATCAGACTCACACATTTATTTAAACATAATCATACAGATAATAGCGCAATTACATACATTATATTATTGAAATTAACTGCCGTACAACGGCCTTATTCTCACATGCACTCTTCCTCGGATCCACAACCCGGTAGTTACTTCCTAAAGGCACTTCGGCCTCAGCCTCTCCCCTCAGGGTCTTAATAGCACATTAATAATTCACTGGCACCGCAGTCTCTCAATATCACCTTCCTATTGTCATACACCTTAGCATTCCACTAGCACCTCCGCAGGGCAATAACACATTATCATTTCAATAGCCCATCAACATGGCAATAGTACATTATCAGTTCACTAGCCCATCAACATGGCAATAGTACATTATCACATTCACGCTCATATCTACGTCCCTGTCCGTGGCCTGACTGCCACGACTTTATGTGCCTCTACTGTCCTGCACCGACAGCCTCACTTCTGGCCTATGTGTGGGCCCCGGCCCTATGCTGGCCTATCCCCTGTGCTCATCGAGGTGGCTCTTCGGCCCGTCCCCGACACCTACAAGAATAACATTACATTGGTATAATACCCTACCATTTCTATTCACTCCACCTCTCCTTACAACCCATGAAGCGTACACACAATAGTTCACATTTCACTCACCAAACATCTTACGGTAACACACCTCCACCGTAGTACACACTACTCACTCGCACTACAAATCCATGAACTCAACTTTCATCTATCGCTCATGGCGCACATTGCTATATCCAATATCAAGGACTTCCACATTCCTCACATATACTTATTTACATCATGGTAATAGACGAATATAATATAATACATCAATCATAATTATCAATCAACGTTCTACCTACCAGTCATCACTGGAAAGACTCTCTCACTAGTCTTCTGACTGCTCCCCTTATGTTCGCCCGCTGGGCTCTTACTAGCGTCCGTTCAGTAGGACCTTCTAACTTGCAGTGATAGTAATACAGCGCTTTCGCCTCATTCAGACCCCCCCCCCCCCACAACTCACAACATGCACGCTTTAACTTACTTGTCTACGTGCGTTAATTTTACTCTCCTCCTTTCCCCCCGTAATTATTAACTATCGCTCACTCCACTCGTGACACCCACAAACTCCTGAGCCGGGTATGTCAGGAATGTTATTACATTCCCGAGCTTAGAGGCGATTTGATTTATGCGTGTGATGTGACCGTCCACCGCAAACTTATGACAAGGATAATGCTCGGGAAAACTGTGGTCAGAGAGAGGGAGAGACGGACATTCACTGACGACATTCGGGCCGACGGAGAAGAAAGTCCGGGCTTCACGAGGAAGAAACTTGTTTGAACTGCGTCTCTTGCCCAAGACAAGTTTGTCCGAATAACGTTTGACTTTGTTCTATTGTTGACACAGTCACGTTATACCGTGCCGCTTGTGCACAGGTGAGGAATTTGGCACATCCATCCATGCCAAACACGGCAGAGCTGCCTATATAATTGTATCCGCCCCGCTCCCTCCATCACTTAGGGCGCCCGCCAAATTGAGATGTCTGTTGTAAAAGTGTCCCGATAACACAAGTTGAGAATTACCGTGGGCCTGTATTGTTTCACGGGGAGTCCTTCTCGCCGGCCATGATAACCTCAGCAGATAAGTTACTGCATGCCGTCGTGATGTCAAATGCCTGGAGTTATGTTGTAAACGTACCTTGGTCCTTCTTGAACTACCCAGTCGCATCTTGGACTTCCTCATCCCCCCCCCCCCCACCAAAAATTCCTATCGATGTCATTATTCGGTATTGTCATAAAGGTCTGCCCAGAATGAGCCTCTGGGGCGTGTGGCCAGTTGTATGTAGCATTATTTCTTACGCGAGGCTAGGAGTTCTTATAATACCACTGTGTTTAAAGGTGTTACTATGTACTGTTCGGGACAAATGGCTGTAATAGTGTCCGCACAACAGTTTGGTGGATTTTGATGTTTGTGGTCAAACTACCTGGAGTCTGACCTACTCCACAACCTTCAACAACAGTGATTCTAAACATGTGAACTGCCACTAATTTATGATATTGGTAGGAAACTATTTCATTTCAACTGAAGACGCCACAGCAAAGATGTACGAGACCAATTCTGAAGTGAAAAAAAACAATTTGGTGTCATAAAATGCCACAAAATCATCAAATTAAATTAACTTACATGGAAAATAAACACAGCATCTTTTATCTTACTGTCGGCACTTCAGAGCCCTATGAGGCCAAGCTGCAGAAATGTACTCATTGTCAAAATATTATAAAAACCACAGAAAAACTGTGGGGTCGCGGCAAGGCTTAAAGCAAACTCAAAAATTGGCAAAAAGAAAAAGTTGTATGTGGCAAAGCATCGCGCCAGAAATACGGCAAACAAAAAGGGAATGTTTTAAAATAATACCTAATGTTTAAACAATCCCTTTTAGTTTGCGTTTCATTGTATCTTAAAACATTCCCTTCTCATTTCCGTTTCATTGTGTCGTTTTTGGTATTATTTCTTGCGCGAGGCTTTGCTACATACAACTTTTTCTTTTTAGCCAAATTTTGACTTTGAGAAATGTACTCATGTCTGCCATAGACTTTCTTTTTCATTACAATTCATTAACAATAATTGAATGAATATCTTTTTTTTTTCTTTCGGTTGCACCAACATCAAATCACAATAATATTTTCGGAACAAGAAAAAGGGAGACAACAAAATAATTGGAAAATGTAAGCTGCCTAATGATGTGGGGGGTGAGAGGGAGGGGGAGACAATGTTTTCATACAAATCGTCATGGTGCTGACCTTTTGGCCGAAGTCATTTTTTGCACTCCTGAGAAAATCGCAAAAAACGTATTTAAATTCTTTTGCAATGCAGTCAGACTTAGGCCAAAATGACTCTAGGTAAAAGTGGCCATCATCCACGTTGGCTGAAACAACCCCAGAACCAAAATGGCCTACGTCTATGAATGAGTTAGGCTTAGGCCGTTACAGAAAATTTTATTTCCAGGATAATGGCCTGGCGCTTTAAATTTGAATGATTTTTACATTAATAGATGCACCATGGATAGGGCAATGACGTAACAGGTACATTCTGTTTTGGCCTAAGTCTGACTTCGGCAAAAAGGTTAGCAGCATGGCGAAATATTGATCTGCATTCGCCGGGCCTATATTTTATAATTCAAGATTCTCAACATTCTGCAGGGTTGCGTTGAGTGTTAGAACAAGATTTCACTAAAATCTAGATCACTGTCCTGCCAGTTTCTGCTCATTTTTGAATACCAGTTTCCCATTTCACGTCGCTCTTCCCTGGGCTGACCAAAGAGATTTTCAACTTTGTCTGGACAGGGAAACCTCCAGTCAGGCCATATTTATCATAACCATTTTCCCTCAATCCAACGTGGCAAACTGTCGGATTTTCAATTTATTTTTTTTTTATAATTGTTTAAAACGAATTTGCTCAGTTTCTTGCCGTTTACTCCACCCCCCCCCCCCCTCAAAAGAAAACTCCTTTCTCTGTCATCCCATTCTGCTTCAGCACGATCTCGCACTGCGCTATTTCATCTGCTGAATGTACGGGGGTTTTGTGTCACATGGTGCAAGATGTAGCAAATTCTATGACTCTCTCCACGGATGACAAAGTGCAGTACAAATCGTTCACCGTGGAGAAAGTTTTAAATTCCAAAACCCTAGAAATCCGTGACATGACGAAAAAGAAGAAAACTTGGCCAGAAATCATTAAATGATCATACCCTGGTGTCATCATTGCACGTTCTGAGATGTCTGAAAAACATGTACTTCCACGGTTTTATGCGGTGAGCCAAAAGAGGCTGCAAGTCACAGATACGGCACGACACAGATACAGCAAGTCACTGATACAGAATGTCACCGATACAGAATGTCACCGATACAGAATGTCACCGATACAGAATGTCACCAATACACAATGTCACCGATACAGCAAGTCACCGATACAGAATGTCACCGATACAGAATGTCACCGATACAGAATGTCACCGATACAGAATGTCACCAATACACAATGTCACCGATACAGCAAGTCACCGATACAGAATGTCACCGATACAGCAAGTCACCGATACAGAATGTCACCGATAAGGAGTCTACAAGTTCTAGTTGTAATAATTCCCCACGGCATAGTTTCTTCTTTTTTTTTGTTTTTTCTTGATACAAAATATTTCAGCACTGACTTTTCTCTTCTAAACCGTGAATGCAGAAATGTTTGTCCATTTGGAGATTTCTGTACAATTTTGGTTTTCGCCCACACCAGGCGTGTCTGGCCTGGCAATCAATGTAAGTAAAAAAAGACAGGGCCGGTCCAAGTTCGTGTCTATATTGACAACCATGTACATGGGCTAGGCCCAGGACCAGTCTGACGTCACGAGGTAAACCGCGGACTACGTAGACAAAAGTGATTCCGTCACGCTGAGCTGCTCATAAGTCATATCCAACTTAAACGTACAATATCTTATTTTTCTGGTCTGTGAAACGTAAACGTACCAGAAGCAACAGAAAGTTCCACATGCTCACCAGATGGTTTGCCCTGCATGCTGACACCCAACACAGGATGCCACAGAACATTCACTTCCTACGGTTTACAAGACACGTTTTGTTTCTGGCCACTGACAAAACGTCAAATAACCTGTATTATTTCTCGTGTGTTGCACTCATATTTTATATTATAAGTAAAGAAGTTCGCTTACAGCACCCAGTTTTGTGACAAGTATTTCACTTACAGCACCCAGTTTTCTGATAAGTATTTCACTTACCGTATCCCGTTTTCTGAGAGGTATTGCACTTTCAACACCCAGTTTTGTGACAAGCATACTTACAACGCCCAGCTTTCCGAGAAGTATTTCACTTACATCCTTTACATTGCATAAAAATTTTAAATCTCAAACACCCAGACTTCTAGAAATGTCCAGTCATAGGCAAATACCAAAGTAGATGTTGTACTGTAGTACTAGTAGTAGTACATCTACGGCAAATACGAACGTCAGCAACGCATTCACAGCTGCCCAAGATCCTGACAAACATCTTAAGTTACCGAACGGTTACATCCCTTTGTTTGTGGCCCGCCCAGGACGCTGAAAAGTTCCAGGAGTGACGAACAACACAATCATTTCCTGGTGTCTCAACAATAACATGATTGTCGCCCCTGACCTGGGCCAGTTTGGGCCTGGTTGACAGTTATTCATAGAGAGGAAATTGGAGATTGAAATGATAGACTGGAGGAGATTGGATGGCTGGGGGAAAGTTACATTTAAGAGAGAGGGAGAAAGAAGCAGAAAGAGAGAGAGAGAGAGAAAGTCAAAGAGGGAAAGAGAAAGAGAGAGAGAGAGTAAGGAAGAGAAAGAGACAAGGAGAGAGAGAAAAAGAGGGCGGGAGAAAGAGAGAGACACAAGGACAAAGAGAGAAAAAAAAGAGCGAGAATACGAAAGAGAGAGAGAAGAGAGACACAGAAAGAGAGAGAGACAAAGAAAGAGAGGGAGAAAAAAGGGGAGAGAGAAAGAAAGAAAAAAAAAGAGGGAATGAGAGACAGAGCTAAAAACAAAACAGGAAGAAAACAGGAAGGACAGCTTTGAAGTGCATCGAACCTGCTACAATCGAAAAACAGGCCAACAGCGAATGGTTGGTAAAGAGAGCAACTACAGAGATCGTAGTATGCTAACTTCACACTGAACTGGAACTTGTAATTTTAAACACTAGAACAAACGAGATATTACAGTACTGAGCTCACTGGTCAAATATGGGCAATGGTACAAATTCGAAAAACTGTACACAGTGATGGTACATATCATATTCACAAAAAACAGAGATCATAGAAAATTTTTACAAATCAAAATGACTATATTATTATAATACACATAGTTTACCATTTTAAGTCGCGGACCTGAAAGTCACTGGCGAAGCACACTTGTCTGATTGTGTTTCAAATATCCCGATCAGTAGCGTTTCCCTCTCTACTCTCTCCAACAGTGACCGTCATTTGCGGAGCACACTGTCAAACAGACAAACAAGCACACAAAGGTGTACGGCGTCCCGGGCTCCTGTATCGGTTACATGATGTACTGTCCTGGCTCGATAACTCTCAACTCCTCAAGGCCTGTCCTGTCATTGGCTGCCCGGCCCCCACAAGACGGGATCTGATTGGTCAGTGGGTAGCTACCATGGAATTCGGTGCTGTGTCGGTTAACCCCGACTGGGGTCGAAGTTTGTAAGTGCATAAGTGGATTATCCGGGAGATATTCGATGCTCAGAATCTTGCTGATAACTGTTATAATGTAGTTTGTTAAAGACCTGAACTTGAGAAAACAAAGAAATATTGGAAAGTTTTATTTCTTCAGTCTTGAAGTGTCCACAATTGTAGCTGCCCTGTGTCTGCCCTGCATCTGTCCTGTATATGCCAGCTGTCTGCTTTCTGTCTGCCCTGTGCCCGCCCTCTGTCTGCTCTGTCTGCCCTCTGTCTATCCTGTCTGCCCGTTGCCTGCCTTCTTTCTGCCCTGTGCGTGCCCTGTATCTTCCAGATGTCTGCCTTTTGTCTGTCGTGTGCCGGACCTCTGACTGCCCTGTACCTGTCTTCTGTCTGCCTGCTGTCTGTCCTATGTCTGCCCCGTGTCTGCCTGCTGTCTGTCCTGTGTCTGCCCGCTGTCTGCCCCGTGTCTGCCTGCTGTCTGTCCCGTGTCTGCCGGCTCTGTCCCGTGTCTGCCCGCTGTCTGTCCCGTGTCTGCCCGTTGTCTGTCCTGTGTCTGCCCGCTGTCTGTCCTGTGTCTGCCCGCTGTCTGTCCTGTGTCTGCCCGCTGTCTGTCCCGTGTCTGCCCGCTGTCTGTCCTGTGTCTGCCCGCTGTCTGTCCCGTGTCTGCCCGCTGTCTGTCCTGTGTCTGCCTGCTGTCTGTCCTGTATCTGCCTGCTGTCTGTCCTGTGTCTGCCCGCTGACTGCCCTGTGCCTGCCTTCTGTCTGCTCGTTGTCTGTGCTATGCCTACCCTGTGTCTGCCCGCTGTCTGCCGTGTCTGCCCTGTGTCTGCCTTCTGTCTGCCCTGAGTCTGCCTTCTGTCTGCCCTGTGTCTGCCCGCTGTCTGTCCTATGTCTGACCTTCGTCTGCCCGCTGAATGTACTGTGTCTGACCTTTGACTACCCGCTGTCTGCACTATTCCGCCTGTAACTTTTATCCGCCACGAAAATGTTCAGCAACATCCAAATAAACATGAAGAATTGAGTAAAGAAATCAGATATGCCCATGGGCATGTTTCGAACACGACCACATTCTCTGGACACGACCCATGAGAAAGCAGGTCAAAAGTTGCCTGGCGCCAACTGCAAGTGGTGGCTTTGGTCAAACATGTTCACGTGGCATTCCATCCAGTGAAACATCAGAGGCGTCTCCAGGGCGACAACAAAACTCATGGTTACTCACACGCTGGCACTGGCGACCCCAGCCTGAAAATGTCATATGACTGAGTTCTCGAGTCAATCCAGAGTGTATGTATTTATAGAGCGTAACCACTTCTGCCAAAACGCCAAACTAGGTCGCGGCGGTAACCCAAGAATCGGAAGGGACTGTGCGCGTATCTGTTTACCGTGGTTTGTTCATATTTTCTGGGTTGATTGAAACTATCGAGAGCTGTCTGTAAGCTCTTACTCCCCCGTGGAAATGTACATACAGATATTGTTTACCACCACAACCTACTTTTCACTCCATGTTAACAATGGTTTCGCGGAGCCTCCGATGTCTCGCGGTGCAAATCAACCAATACAACCACATTCTCTGGTCAGTCTCGCAAAGAAACAAAATAAACAATTCTTGCCCTGATCACTGAGTCCACGGAGTTTAGGCGTGTCAAGTTATCCCATGAAACAAAACTTTGGCCTTTTAATGCTAAAAAAACGTTTGGTTTTAGGCCTACATTTTAGGAGGTTCGCTGATTTTTGGCATTTACATCTCACTTATTTTTTTTTTCTTGTTAATGTTTTTGTGTGTTTTTGTGGTGGATTTTTTCTTTAATTTTGCCCAGGCAGCGGCCTTGTTAGGCCTGCTCTTCTCGGTTTCCACCTGCCAAGGTATCTTTAACGTGCGCAACTTGAACAAGGGCCCTCCGAGTTTTTCGGTCATAATTATCCGAGAAGACTAGGTGCTCGATCCTATCTACCATAGAATCAGGGATAGGAATTTTCCCCCTAAATCCGACATGCTTGCACCGACCGGGGATCCAACCCAGTAACTTCGGTAGAGGCGAGCACCTCGCCTTTCTACTAGTCTCTAGACCAACATGTCCCCTGTAGACAAAAAATGGTCGTTTCCTCCAGGGTAGACAACCCGGCTCATTTGAACATCCGGATTGTCAAAATGGATTCAGAAAAGACAACCACTGATCTCAGTGGTGCGAGGGGGGGGGGGGCAGTGTTGACCTGTGATCTACTTGTGAGTGACAGATGCGGCTGACCGGAGCGCTAAATGTGAGCGAAGTTTTTTGCTTGTCCATTTTCATGCGAAATCACTGAGCAATTCTGGAGGTCTTGGATATCTGGCAGTGCAAACCTCATAACTCACAACAATCCAAGTATTAGACCCTTCCTTCGCTATTCCAATCCACGATACTGCTGTTTTACGGGAAAAGACCGTATACCTTATTCTGGTTCAAATTCACGTTTTAGCGACATTTAACAGAACGAAATAATAATTATGCTCTGTCTTTCTGTCTGGTTTGTACATGAGTTTTCATAAAAGACCTTTACAGTGTCTTTCGAACACCTGAAAATGGGAAATCTGACAAATAGTAAAGACAGACGCAACCCCAAATGTTGGAAACTGTAAAATTTTCGGTAACACGGTAGAATACAGAGAGAGAGAGAGACAAACGGACAGACAGACAGAGAGACCGCTAGAGAGAGAAAACTTAACACTAGATCTAGTACATTTATCCCTGGCTAGAACTTTCCACGTGGAAGGAGCAGTGTCATCTCTGTGTGTGTTTCATGTTCCAATTTTTTCACTTTAGAACTTTTAAATTGTTGTTGTTGTTGTTGTTGTTTGGGGAGGGGGGGCAACATCTTTTCAATGAAAAGAAGTTTACTTTCCTGGCGAGGTTTTTTAGTGACCGAAAGTTTTTTTCTTTCCTTGGGTTTCTCGATTGTCCGTTTGTAACGCAAGGCCTTTGATGCCACATAGACCCTTTTAATGTGTTCCAAGCCTTGATGCCATCCCATCACGAACAAACTTTCTGCAGAATCAAAAATTGGCCCCAAAAAAAAGTTGTCTGTAGACCCACTGGCAGACGTGCTTCTCTGCTGCAATACCAGCAAGATCTCGCAGCTAAGTAGACACATTCATTTAATATTCTATTTAGATTCTATATATTTCATATTCTATTTTTGTTTTTTTTATTGTTCGATAATTTTATCTGTTCAATTGTCCAATTTTTTTTATTTTTTTTTTCTCCCATTGAAGAAGGTTGTTGCTATAATATGGTCCTCTTCTGTCTTCTTTTTTAGTTTGGCTTTCGTTGTATCATTTGGGCATTATTAATTCTTATAAGGCTTTGCTACATACAACTTTTTCTTTTTGCCAGATTTTGATTTTGCTTTAAGCCTTGCTGCGACCCGACAGTTTTTCTGTGGTTTTTATAATATTTCGAGAATTTCTGCACGCTGCAGTTCTTGTTGTTGCTGTTTTATCATTTGTTACCTCATCCAGAGAGTAAATATAGAGAGAGAGGGTTCACTATTTGTCCATTTGCACTGCGAGACACGGAAGGCTCTGCGAAACCACTGTTAGCATGGAGCGGAAAGTAAGTCGCTGCGGTAAACAATACCCGTTTGTGCATTTCCACGGAGCGTAGGAGTTTACAAACGGTTGTAAATAGTTTCAATCAGCCCAAAAATATGAACAAACCACAGTAAACAGATATGCACACTATCTTTGGTGAATAAGGTCTCTTTCAATTCTTCAATTTCTTGTTTACCGCAGCGACCTAGTTTCGTGATTTGGCGGAAGTGAGATCTCTCTATACATCTATACTCTCTGCCACATCCACACCCCCAGGTCCCAAAACCTCGATTTGTTTGTTCCTGTTGTTTTTGTCTTTATTCCTGTGTGCGTTTCGCTCTGGTCTATGTGAAATTAGTATGTTGCGAGTGATATTCTTTAGCACCAAGTTCCTGTCAACTTATGACGCATGCAATTTGGACTTGCTAAAGATGACCGAAAAGTCCAATGGTGCTAAACCAGGCTATATCAAAATCTGACAGGCTTCATACAAAGTCTTGAAAACTAATTTTAAGGACTTCTTGAGGACTTCCTAAGGACTCACAGTAAACAAATGAAGGACCTGTGTGCCTGTGACCAAGAAATATTACAACTATACAAGACAGTGGTGTCGAAACGGAATGTTTCTGTATCCAGAATTCAAAACATAGCAAATTCACTCTGAAAAGTTCAGTTATTTCAAAGTACCAATTATCCAGTGTGCTATTGGAAGATTTGAATCTCAAATGTTTCAACTGAAACACAAATTTTAAGGACTTTCTAAGGACTTTGGCATCATTTTCAGAATTTAAGGACTTTTTGAGTACTTATTTTTTATTTTATGAAAATTAAGGACTTTAAAGACTTTTAAGGACCTGTGTGAACCCTGATCTGAGCCTCACACCAATTATCAGATCAGTAGAAACAAACGTTCAGTTTAACCCTTTGCGAACTGCGACAAAACCTTTGGGGTTGTTGGTTTTTTTTTCGTAGCTTCTTAAAAATGTGACTAGATAAAAAAAATTTTTTTTAACTGACGTCATGAGCATGACGTTGGTTTGTCCGTTGTATGAATCTCTTTATGGAACTTAATTTTTTCTAGCTGTTTTCGATTCGTACTAATATTATCTGCACAAAAGTACATACCATGCTTTTTCTGAAACGCTTCCTATCGAGGAAATATGTTTTGGTCAGTTACATACATTATGTACATATGCCAAGATTTCTGCCGATGATAATCAAGAAAAGAGCCAACCGGCAAAGGTCAGTGTCCCGTTGACACCGGATTCTATGGTTTATAGTGCTTAAACTGCTACGATTTTTTTTGAAAGATTGCCACCCATCTTTTCACTTTCTACACACAGAATGATTCTGGATTGATTTACTTCACCCTGAAGCATCTAAAGAGCTGGTCACCTTTGACTTTGTTTGCCTAATAACCCCAGTCAGCAAGGCTGTACTTAAGACGATATGTTCTCATGTAGCCTCAATTAAAACTAAGTCTAAAAACAGAGTGCAGCTGAATCATCTTGATGCTATTGTGAGAAACGGGACAGAACTATTGCTCTAAAAAAAATGTTGCAAAGGCTTTCACTGAGTCACTATAAATACTTTGAAAACAAAAGTTCGCAACTGACCAGATTTTAAGCCAAATGTTGCACACATTCTAGTAAAGACGATGATTTAGCGTTCTGGAGCTTTTCGTGTGATGTTAGTATGAAAACTACACTGAAATTTGTTCGTTTGTTGTTGTTTTTTACTTTTTTCTAGCATTGTTTGGCTTAAACTTAGAATTCCAATCTGGCAACCCTGCTAGATAGCCTCTCTCCTGATTCCCTACCCGCCTGGTCTCCGTGATGCGTCTGACAATCATAACATTGCGTAAATTTATAAATGCACCTCACGCCTAAAGTAATCCTTAAAATGCATAAAACTCTGTACAGAAGATGTTCTACGCAGAATAACATGTTCTTTCACCGCTACAAATATTTGCAGAAACGAGCGGTACACGTAGAATTTATGTCACGTGCTGTGGCCTCCGTTAGCACCGTTGCCGGTGAGATGTTCAAAAATCCCAAGAAACCGGTTTTAAAAAATCCCAAAATGAGGAACAAAAAAAATCCTAACATTTTTTCAAAACAAAAAATACATTAAAAATTAACAATTTTGTAATACTTTGAATTTAAACTAAACGATGGCAGTGATTAGCTCGCGGATGATGCAAAAAAATCCTCATAAACATGCAAAATCAAACTACCCCTCAGCCCATTAGGCCTTATTCACCTTTTAAGTCGCACAGGGCACTATGAAAGGAAAGGCAATTTTGTGATTATTTTAAACAAAGAAATACATGTAATACGAAATACACAAAAGCACGAAAAATGCCAAGATCATTTACAAAATGCCAAGATCCCAAGACAACCCTCAAAATCCCAAGAACCGGCAATGCTGTCCGTTGGTTGTGCATGTGGCGAACAATCCCACCGCTAAATTAAGATCTATCGAAGTCTCGAAACAGCATCACCCAGTAATGTTCCCGCCAATTTAGTGTTCCTCCAACACAGAGTTCAACCATGATGCTGTTGTCCGTGTGTATGTGTGCCTATAGAGGTTCGATCGCTTAGCCAAGTGACCTCGGGTCAACATTTAATTCTTGCAATGAATGGCATCTTAAACCATTTCCAAACATTGTCTCAAAAACATTCAATAATTTACGCATCGAAGTTTTTTTTTTTTTTGTTTTTTATTAATTTTCTAATCCATGTCGAGTTACATTTCCGCAAACGCCGACTATGACGACCTGGTTTAAGATTTGCTTCAATGAGTGCAAGAGAGCTTGTCTAACTCTGTTGTGACATTAAAACTCTTTTTAACTACATGTACATGTTCATGTGTCACTACTTCAGCTGTCAGCTGTGAAAGAAGTTTCTCAAACTGAAATTAATCAAAAAGTATTATCAGAGATCTACAATGAGCCAAGAAAGCCTGAGTATCCTAGCAATACTGTCATTAGTGTCAACTGAGAGAGATTTCAATGCGGATTTCAATATTGTTATTGAAAAATTTGCATGAATTAAAACCAGGCGATTTTGAATAAATTTGGGCATACCAGAATTAGATGCATTTTTTATATTAATTACATCAGCGCGGGGGGGGGGGGGGTAACGGGTTCAATACTGGCCTGGTGGAAGGGACTCACGGGGTGGTAACGGGCCAAGGGTCACGGGGGACAATACTTGCCCGAGCGCTGACAAACCAATCTGCGCCATTGCCTGTGATATAAGGCATACCAGAATCCCCCCCCCCCACACACACACACAGACTCTCCCACTACTAATAACTGGCATCTTTCAAATGTTTTCTGAAAGCCAAATGGACTGCAGTCAGCCCTCACTATGTCAAGATTTCACAAGTGAGATAACGCGGGCACTCTAAGGCAGTGTCAACGGTTCTAAACTTTACACATTCTCACCCAACAGGATTCTGTCAATAGTTAACAGTCAGTATTTCTACAAGACAGCGGACGGTCTAATCAGTGGAGCCATTGCTGTATACAAAGTAGACCCACAACTGCCATGCAAACGATCTGCCGATGCATGGAAGCTCAAGTTAGTCTAGTTGACACTGTGTTGTAAAGATAGAGAGTTTGGTGATTCTAATGACTGAGAGTGACGGCTAGCGCAGTCATCAAGTGGCCTGCGACGTTTGCAACGTCTTAGGTATGACCGAGTATGGTATGACCGAGTATGGTATGACCGAGTATGCCTTGTACAAGAAAGTATGTAAACATACTAACTGCTTGGCCGCTATAGATCCATTTCAGGATATCTCTCTCTCTCTCTCTCTCTCTGCCTCTCTCTCTCTGTCTCTCTCTCTCTCTGTCTCTCTCTCTCTCTCTGTCTCTCTCTCTGTCTCTCTCTGTCTCTCTCTTCATCTCTTTTCTCCCCCTCTCTCATCCTGTCTTTCTCTCTCTCTCTCCATTTTCTCCCAACCCACCCCCTTTTCTCCCTCTCTCTCATCCTCTCTTGCTCTCTCTCTCTCTCCATTTTCTCCCACCCCACCCCCTTTTCTCTCTCTCTCTCTCCCCTCCTCTCTCTGCCTTTATTTCCACATTATCGCCCTCCATCTCATGCTTTGTACATTTCTTGATGTGTCATGCGCGCTCACCCAACAGACACACATACATGACACACACAAAAAGATAGACACAGAAAGCGAAAGAGAAACACTACTCACTCTGCAATGGCCCTCTGAGACAGATCTTCCAAATCGGATGGATTGAACAAATGCACATCGCCCAGGCCAAATGTGCTCCTGCAGGCTCTCAAGAACACATTGATGTTATCCTGCGTCAGACAGAGTAAACAAAATAATACATTCTGATCATTCCACGTGCATGGACCATGGCAAAAACTTAGTTACGATTAATTCTAGCCAACGTTGTTAGGGACACGTTGCCTAATTACAAAGCCAAATAGAGAAAATATTGACCAGGCCAAATGTGCTCCTGCAGGCTCTCAAGAACACATTGATGTTATCCTGCGTCAGACAGAGTAAACAAAATAATACATTCTGATCATTCCACGTGCATGGACCATGGCAAAAACTTAGTTACGATTAATTCTAGCCAACGTTGTTAGGGACACGTTGCCTAATTACAAAGCCAAATAGAGAAAATATTGATTTGTGTTTATTGTTCAGCAATGGTTTATAATGTACAATACTACGCGTCCCTAACAACAGCCAATTCAAACGAAAAAATCCTGCCATAAAATCAATGATTACACCAGAATTTCCTGAGGAATTTGGGCTGATCTAGGAAGACAAACTAGTCCTTGACCTTGGCTAGCGATGGCAGGTCAGTCACTGGCAACAAACTTTACATCACCCAGGGCCAAACATCAAAACATCAACCAGACAGATTTTTGTTTTTTTATTATATAGCATCAACCACATGGTATATTATATATATATATCGAAGGGTGCCTGCGCAAACAACGTTAATTCGAAAATTTTCGATTTTTGTTTTTGTGCATATTCTGTTTCGCCTTGATAAGTACGTGTACTTCATTTTGACATGATGCGAATTCCGTTATCGAAGTAATTGAACTAATTACTGATGAGGATTTAAAGGACGTAACAGGCACTTGATAGTGCATGTCAAACTTTCAAATCGCTCTCCTGGACAATTTACAAAACTGGCGATACGGTCTCTGCGCAGGCACCCCTCGATATACTTCTCTACTTCAGACATGTTCTAGCACAGCCAGAAATCAAAACAAAAATGAACTAATTAAAAAAATATTGTTTATAAAGTCGCGCAGTTAAAACTGATTCTCTCTCTCAGAGAGAAATGCCAGGGTTTCTAAGAGCTGACTGCTATATCTATTCACTCACTCAACTACAGCGGAATCATTCACTTCTGTGGGTTCAACCACTCTCCAAGGGTTCAATTCACAAGACATCAGTTGCCGATAGCCACTGCGTCTATCATACCCCAGAAGTGATTTTTTTTTTTTCAAATAGGTGGTAATTTATGCCATAGTATGCTATCTGCCAGTCAACGCTGTGACCCCCCCCCCCCCCTTTCGCTAGGTGGTCTATGCCAGAAGGGGTGGCTAGATTGGCTACGGCAGGAAAAGATGTCGGCAAGGGCAGTAAATATGTCTCAATCATGGACAATGTTTTCCCGGTTGTCGGACTTCGGCTCTCTACTGTCTCGGCATGCTGATGTCTAATACACAGTCGGACACATTGGCTGGGAGGGCAGGAAATACCACAGCAGAGAGAGAGAGACAGAGACAGACAGAGAGACAGAGACATAGAGAGACAGAGACATACAGAGAGACAGAGACAGAGATGGGGGTACAGAAGGAGGTGCAGCATTGCAGCGTGCCTCAACAAACACCTATGTTCCACTACAGGCGCCTGGGGCTGTGTCCGATGTTGGGCAGTTGAAAACTTCAATCTTTCTTGCATTCACATTTAAGTCTGTGTGTGTGCGTTTCCCTGACAGTCATAACAACCAGTTATCAATGTCTGAACTTCTGACATTTATCATCATCATCATCATCATCATCATGATGTTTGACAGAAACACAAGTAGCATCTTGGATAAGTCGTACATCTTTCAGTCACACATTCATTTCTTCTGTCGCTGAGATGAAAATTATAACCGTTTCTCTTGGACGGAGCAACAGCATCGATGCTCTTCTGTCCACCAGTATCGTGACGTGAGATTGACAAGGAGACAGAGAGTGATCCGGGGGGAAGGTTGCAGGGGACACAACTTGGGAATTCTTGACATCATTCTTTTCGTGCCCGAGTTATCGCCTCTTGCCACCAACTCGAGGCCCCTGCAAGTTTTGACCGCGCTGCGAGGGAGAATCAGTGGCTGTGTGAATTTACCACTTCTAATTTATCATCTCATTTCAAAACAGAAATGCGCTATCATATTCATCATAAACAACATGGACACCTCGTTCCCCCCCCGGGGGCACAAATCAGCCAGCCAGGACACATTGAAAAAAACTTTACAATAATCAAAATTTTTGAGAGAGGGAATAAGTTGTTTGAGGGACCCCCCTCGGTTCTGATTAATTTTAGGCTGTCTCGTTATTTGGTTAAGAAATATTTCTTTCTCTCTTCGTGACGTCACAAATTCCACTGAAGATGTAATGACGTAATGACAAATGTCGTCGTAGGCATGATAAAACCTCACAAAGTCGATTTCTGGCGAAAGTCTATTGTTCAGGTCCTTCTTCACCCCCTAACAAAATAATTATTGTATTACTGTAGATGGTTGAGGAAAGTGAGATGTTCCAGTGCTGGCTCTTTCTGCAGTGACGATGACACGAGGAGGAAGAAGATGAGGAGGATGTCATCGTTATCAGCAAGACTTACCAGGCCAGCTATCGGTGTAGGAAGTTTATTGATTCGCTTGATCGCCCCGGGTTGTAATGCGTTCAGCAACCTGCGAGAGAAAACAGTATATGAATGAAAGGCTTGGAAACGACAACGTCTGAACTCTGTTGAAGAGTGATAAGAGAGAGAGAGAGAAAGAGCCATAGAGAATAGAAAGAGAGGAGAGGTGAAGAAAGGGTGAGTAGACAGTAGTGAGCCAAAGGAGACTGACTGCGAGAATAGAAAGCGACAGAGAGAAACAGAAGAATATTCCCCATATGACAGCGAACACCCCCCCCCCCCCCCGCCCAAAAAATCTCAAACTTAGATACCTGTCCGATGAGTCATTAGTTCAGATGTCAGAATGACAACCTAACAGGGGGAAATGAGTTAATGCAAGGTTGGAGAAGGAGAAGAAAGGGTTAAACAAGAACATTTACGACTGAAGACGGCAGGAACTATTACACCACTACAGACACAACAAATTTACTCACTCGCATAGCAAGACGCCATTCTCCAGTGACTTCCGGGTATCATCCGGGTAGGCCAGCGTTTTCTTGGTGACCGCCTGGGGAGGACAAACAAGACAAGAGTTTCTGTTAGTGTAAGAACAAACAAGACAGATTCTCTGTTAGTGTAAGGACAAACAAGACAAGATTCTCTGTTAGTGTAAGGACAAACAAGACAAGATTCTCTGTTAGTGTAAGGACAAACAAGACAAGATTCTCTGTTAGTGTAAGGACAAACAAGACAAGATTCTCTGTTAGTGTAAGGACAAACAAGACAAGATTCTCTGTTAGTGTAAGGACAAACAAGACAAGATTCTCTGTTAGTGTAAGGACAAACAAGACAAGATTCTCTGTTAGTGTAAGGACAAACAAGACAAGATTCTGTTCGTGTAAGGACAAACAAGACAAGATTCTCTGTTAGTGTAAGGACAAACAAGACAGATTCTTTGTTAGTGTAAGGACAAATGAGACAAGATTCTCTGTTAGTGTATGGACAATCAAGACAAGATTCTCTGTTAGTGTAAGGACAATCAAGACAAGATTCTCTGTTAGTGTAAGGACAAACAAGACAGATTTTCTGTTAGTGTAAGGATAAACAAGACATTCAACTTTTTCTTTTTGCCATATTTTGAGCCTGACAGAAAGAGTAGGGCAGGGAATCCGAAGAGGGCGGTAAGGTCAAATTTATATCAATCTCAACTCTGATACGTCACTTGAAGTGATACAAACATTGATGGCATTCACAAAACTAGCCAGTACAATAAATAGGTTAAGAATGTTTCAAGGTCAGATTTGAACTAGCTACGGTTTGGCCTTTGAACTGTGACACGAAATGTTGTAGTATATTGCTGGGACCAAAGAAAGAGACGCGTCATCATCATTTCAGGTTCTAGTTTTTGTTTTCTTTTCGTGTCTTTGAAATAATTTGTCGTTTCCATTGTCAGCCTAGACAAAGACTAGTGTCTGTACAGACTAACAGCTCATTCTCAACGTTGTACTTTCGATATGGTCTCCTCGTCCTCGGCTACTGGGGGAAAGGTCAAAGAATGTAGAAGTTATTCCTACAATCTTTGGAAAGGTGGAGGACTTGGTGAGGTGACCATAGTGACACCCAATCAAACCATGGCAAACATACAGACCCCCCCCCCCCCCAATCCTGGTGTATCCAATCTTCACAACTATTTTGGCCAATATTTGCATACATTCAGGCCCATAGACTTGCCAGTTTTTTTTTTGCCTGGTGATAACAAAAATGATTCCACAAATAATTCCCATACTTTGTACAGCCGCAGCTGATGCACCATCTACTCGAGACAGGTAAAACAGGAGGTTTTTCAACCTTTTTGTAAATTACGTGGTTCATTCGTTACTTTTTCTCCCTTCCTTGTGAGCGTCGAACCTCACGCGGTTCCCTGTGATCATTTTCTCTTCCTCATTCTTTGTTCCGCCGCTCTTGAGTGACGTCAGTCACGAACTTGTCAAAACTTTTAGCCATGTGACTATGTATTGTTATGCAAGAACACGAGAGCTCATTTCTAAATGGATTCCTCCATCGTTTCAAAAGCCTTTGTGTCTCAGCATTTCAGCTATGGCGTGATAGTGTCGGTCAAAATGAATTATTCGTGGCTTTATTAATTAATGGGACTGCAAGTCTCTCCAACTCCGTTACTGGTCAATAGGACTGCACGTCTCTCCACCTCCGTTATTGGTCAATGGGACTGCATGTCTCTCCACCTCTGTTATTGGTAAATTACACTGCACGTCTCTCCAACTCCGTTATTGGTCAATGGTACTGCATGTCTCTCCACCTCTGTTATTGGTCAATTACACTGCACGTCTCTCCAACTCCGTTATTGGTCAATGGGACTGCACGTCTCTCCAACTCCATTATTGGTCAATGGTACTGCACGTCTCTCCAACTCCGTTATTGGTCAATGTGACTGCACGTCTCTCCAACTCCGTTATTGGTCAATGGGACTGCACGTCTCTCCACCTCCGTTTTTTGGTCAATGGAACTGCACGTCTCTCCACCTCCGTTATTGGTCAATGGGACTGCACGTTTCTCCAATTCCGTCATTGGTCAGTGAGACTGCACGTCTCTCCACCTCGTCACTGGTCAGTGAGACTGCACGTCTCTCCACCTCGTCACTGGTCAGTGAGACTGCACGTCTCTCCACCTCGTCACTGGTCAGTGAGACTGCACGTCACTCCACCTCGTCACTGGTCAGTGAGACTGCACGTCTCTCCACCTCGCCACTGGTCAGTGAGACTGCACGTCTCTCCACCTCGTCACTGGTCAGTGAGACTGCACGTCTCTCCACCTCGTCACTGGTCAGTGAGACTGCACGTCACTCCACCTCGTCACTGGTCAGTGAGACTGCACGTCTCTCCACCTCGTCACTGGTCAGTGAGACTGCACGTCTCTCCACCTCGTCACTGGTCAGTGAGACTGCACGTCTCTCCACCTCGTCACTGGTCAGTGAGACTGCACGTCTCTCCACCTCGTCACTGGTCAGTGAGACTGCACGTCTCTCCACCTCGTCACTGGTCAGTGAGACTGCACGTCACTGGTCAGTGAGACTGCACGTCTCTCCACCTAGTCACTGGTCAGTGAGACTGCACGTCACTGGTCAGTGAGACTGCACGTCACTGGTCAGTGAGACTGCACGTCACTGGTCAGTGAGACTGCACGTCACTCCACCTAGTCACTGGTCAGTGAGACTGCACGTCACTGGTCAGTGAGACTGCACGTCACTGGTCAGTGAGACTGCACGTCACTGGTCAGTGAGACTGCACGTCACTGGTCAGTGAGACTGCACGTCACTGGTCAGTGAGACTGCACGTCACTGGGACTGCACGTCACTGGTCAGTGAGACTGCACGTCACTGGTCAGTGAGACTGCACGTCACTGGTCAGTGAGACTGCATGTCACTGGTCCAACCCTTTTCAACCCCGCTCCGTTATTGTCTTTGATGATAATTTTTTTCTATATTTATTGTCTTTTCTCTAACTAGGAAAGTTTCTATCACATTTTTATTTTATTTTTTTAAATAGTACACCGAATGTAGGTCACGACAACATTCAAATGCTCAGAGGCGGCGTCTGCCAAGTTCTCTATTGTCACAGATTTGACTCGTGAAGTTTATATTTAGTAACAGCTTTAACAGCTGCAGCGAGAATGTCACCGGTTCAAGCAGGGCAGTCCCCCACCCCCACCCCCGAACTGGTCCCTCTTCTCGTTACTGTTGGCGGCTCTGTAAGAGTGAGGCGGGGGCATAACTGGGCGACACCGGCTACAGTGCCGGACATTCTCTCCCTCTTGTCACTCACAGCTGTCACACCTGTACACGGTGAAAGGGGGAGGGAGGTGTCTATTTTGTGCTTGGGAAATACCGATTTCACGGGAATTCCCAATTCTTACAACAAATCAATATTTTATGATTGGGATTTATTCCAAACATAGATGAAGCAAAATGTTCATGACCATCGGATGGTACAACTCGAGACTCAGAATATCGAGACAGATCATTCCTTCTTTCACTATAATATGTCCACAACTTGCGCGCGTATAAACACGGTGAGTACTACTCACAGAGCTCTGTGGTACTAGTCTTTTGCGGTCAATTATGAAGGGGTGTTGCGCGTATTGTTGCATTGTTGATATGGATGATACGCGCGCAAGTCGACGGACGGAATTTGGCGTCCTGAACCGTCTCGGTACCCTGTGTCTCGGGTAAAACCCAACAGCTGTCAACAACAGAGGCTGACACGTGTGACTAAGCGACATGGGTAATGCTTGGACATAACCTGACAAAAGTTAACAACAACTTCTCAATCTTGGCCATGTTTGGTGAAGAGTTCTCACATCGGTAGCTCATCGCTGGAAATGTTGGCAGGTTTGCCTCGCCTACGCACACAACATATAGCTCTTAACGCCCACTTAAACAAAACTGACCCCCAGAAGAAACCCCTATGCTCACTGTGCCATCACCCCTACGAAACTGTATCGCACCTCCATTTTGGCTGCCCATCACTTCGTGATTTACGCACAACACTGCTACCAACCAACCCAGACTTTGAAAACACTCTATACTGTGGAACAAACCAACTCAACCAAACCTACAAATTTTATGTCATGGCAACAAGTCGAAGGGCACAAGCCCAGAAGACTGCTGGATCGGAAAAGTAAAGTAAAGTAAGTAAACGTTTAAAAGAGATCGATTCTTCATCATCAGCCGAGTTTTGTTCTGTCCTTTCCCGGCAGCATGATTTTTTTCCGTACGAGCTTTAGCAAATTCAGGAACGGGGCAGCAACAGACCCCCAAACACAGGTCATCGGCTAAGGGATTTCTCGTCCTATCAACAACTGCCATGGGTGCTGCAATCTCTGGACTGTGCCTGTTGTACGTCACCGAAAATCTCTGCGATGTGTTGCAGCTGTCCTGTGTTTGGGGGTGTGTTGCTGCCCCGCTCCTGAATTTGCTAAACTTGTACGGGAAAAAATCACGCTTCCTGGCATTCATTTATGCCTGGCAACACTAACACTTTTATCAGTTTCTGCCTGAACTGTCCACATTCGTGATCCGCGCTGGGGATTTCATACACAACATTCTCTCAATATAAAACACAATGGACAAATTCAGATACCTACATACAACCAGCGAGTATGTATGCATAGAGATAAATCACAATTGGTCGATTTGCACTGCGAGACACGGGAATCTCCGCGAAACCGCTGTTACTGCGGAGCGGAAAGTAGGTCGCAGCGGTAAACAAGACCCGTTTGCGCATTTCCACGGGGAGTAAGAGCTTACAAACAGCTCTAAATAGTTCCAATCAACCCCAAAATACCAACAAACCACAGTTAATAGATGAGCAGGCAGCGGCTGTCTTCGGTGAAGACGGTCTCTTCCAATTCTTACTACCACCTCGACCTAGTTTCACGATTTGGCGGAAGTGTGGTCTCTATAAATACATACTCGCTGATACAATTTCAGCCATTTTTCTGTCTATAAAAGTATCAGAACCAAGCAAAAACAAAAAGGGGAACTTTCAACTTTGACCCTAAACTCCAACAGAGAGACGCAGAACTACCCAGGCTGATTTTTTTTTTTTTTAATCATTTTTGTCTAGGAATTCCAAACAACCTTTTGTGAATCTTGACGCTGTCTAAGTATGACACAGATCGCCATGTGAACGAACTTGACCCAGTTTGGAGACGGACGGTCAGCGACAGTGACATCTTCACATCTCAGGATCTGGGCTACTAACTCTACTGACACATAGAGGCAAAGGTCATATTTCTGTGGTGTAGACAGCTGATGACCTTCGTCCATCCATGACTGACGGAACTGCTCTGCCAGCCATGCTCGAACTGCACTTTCCTGACAATGAAAATGTGTTTTTGTGGGTCGCTGTCCAAGACGCATGTAGCCCAGGTTTTTTGGGGGGTTGTTTTTTTTTGTATTTGTATTTGTGTACTTCTTTAATCCCATTCGGGAATTTTGCCTTTGTGCCATTGCAGCCCAGTTATAACTGGAGCAGGCACGTCGTCGCCACAGTACAGCAGTTAATCCTTAACTTTTGTGGGTGAGTGATTGAAGGTGGAATATTGAGAGAACGGGTGGAGAAACAAATATATGAACAAGAACAAGAAAAAAAAATGCCAGCAACCCACCACTGTGACAGACAACAGTCCAGAAATAACCAACTGTAATCACGCCCCAGGGCGGGGGGGGGGGGGGGGAGGGGTGGGGTTCAAATGTCAGGCCTGTCACTGTCATCAAGCCTGTTGGCATCTCCAGCGCAGGAACTACTGACCCACTCATTACCTCAGCTTCTGATAGCCCAGTTTGTCTTTGTGATCCAGCAAAATTGTGATACCAGGTTTTGTCGGAGACCTTGACAATCTCGAGTACATTACGGTAAAAAGTCCTGAGAAGCATCATCAGTCAGGTCTAATCAGTGTCACAGCCTCTCTCTCTTTCTCTCTCTCTCTCTTTCTCTCTCTCTCTCTCTCTCTCTCTCTTTCTCTCTCCCTCTCCGTTCTCTCTCTCTCCTTTCTCTCTCTTCTCTCTTGCTCCCCACCCTTTCTCTACCCACTCTCTTACTCTTTCTCTCCTCTCTCTCTTCTCTCCTTCACTCTCTCTCCTTTTTCTCTCTTTTCTCTCCATTCTCTATGACTTCTCTCTCCTCTCCTCTCTCTCACTCTCTCTTTATCTCTCTCCCTCTCACTATCTCTCCTCACTCTCTCTCCCGGCGATCCCTCTCTCTCTCTCTCACACACACACACACACAATATCGCTACGATCCTGAACTAGCCTCGCCCCCACACACTGACACACTTCAGAACCCGTCCTGACCTCAAACTTGTCTACCACCACATTCTAGCAGTACTAGACGTCTATGTCTCGCTACCAGGGGCGAAGCGTGGCCCTCTGCAGTGGGTAATCAGAATTTAAGCCAGTAACATCCTTATAAGAGGGCGTATCGCTACATCATATTTACATAATTATAAATGCAGCGACTAAAACAATGAAACGGGTGCTAGGCACTGCAAAATCTAAAGAGCGGACTATTCTTGTCAACAGGACAGGAATGCAGCAATTTACAAGCCAAACTAATCTGAAAATACCATTCATTCATACTAACAGACTTATAAACGCATATTTTTCATCCATTATTTAAAATATAATTTGAACGGCAAGTTTCAATTGTCATATTCATAGCCAGAGATTTTCTTATTCTACCATCTCGTAGGGTTTCTCGAAAAGGACCCATTAACATTAAATGGCAGAAAGTGCTCAAGTGGCAACTCTGTGACAACGATGTGCGGAGATCTCGGAGAAGTGGCTATTTGCCGTTGCGGTATAGGTTCGCTCGACCTATCAAGTGAAGTGATGTTCTTAATACGTTCGACTGATTTTGATCACAGTTGTCTAGATCTAGATATATTATTGTGCTTTGATAGCTCTTGCTGTGCGTAGAGTAAATTATTCTTAGATTACCTCAAACAAACAAAAAATTCCACACAAACTCTTTCACTCTACTCTTTACCTTTCGATTAGGATTGAAAACGACCGCATAGTGAAAAACATGAATAAATCTAGATAAAATCAGGTCGAACTTTGATTATAATCCTATTTTTATCACCACTATTCTGCTGTCAACGGGGCCGTGTCGACGAATACAGGCCATGCTCAAGATAGCTTCTGGGTGTGGTCAAGTCTTCTTCGTCTTTGTTAATCACTGATTATGGACCAGTTCATAAGGTGTAGGTCCCTATAAAGATGCTTTTC